>CM075008.1:20266759-20279213 GCA_037576675.1 Pangasius sanitwongsei
GTGGTCTTCCAGGCCTTTCGATGTTGTTGAGCTCACCAGTGCTTTCTTTCTTTTTAAGAATGTACCCAACTGTTGATGTTTTCAGGCTGTACTTTTCTGAATTTACAGACAAATAAGCTGTCACTTCATTAGTCTGGTTTGTTAACTGAAACAAACACCTGCTAGAAATGGATGGAGTAGAAGAGGCACTAGAGAATTCAGTCAATTCATATCCTGTCCATTTCAGCCTTTTATTTCATTTCATTTTTTCATCAGTCTTTTTTTATAAACCTTCTGAATTCTCAGTTGCGAGCTATAATTACAGTATAGTGCTCCACCAGCAGCATATAATTAACTCTCTATAGGGATTTCTTTGGACAAAGTCAACCAGAGAACTCAGCTCAAAAAGATAAGAGATGAAGGGGGAGGACAGAATGAAGGACAGAGTGTAAGTCTTAGTATAAAGTCAATTCAACGAACTGTAAGCAGCAATTAAAATTAAGTCTGAGCAAACCTTGTTTTCCATAAAAGACAATGGCAGACACAGGTTTAGAGATCATCTGTGTTCTTTTGAAGAGAACTATCATCTCATAGCCTAAATGTCCTTCTACTCTAAAGGGAATCAAGGAGAAACAAAATCACTAAACAGATTTCCATGCATTACCAGAGTTTATTATGGAAGCTTCCAGCCTACAACGCCTATCTTTGACTTTGCTAGCAAAGCTGCAGTGACCCAAATAAGAGACAGGCCTGATGACAATGGCATTTTGTTATGAGGCCTAAAATTATCTTGTATGTCCTTAATGAAAAATGCAGGGAGTGAAAGTCCCACATCACTTCAGGAAAAATATGAATCGATTCCAGAGAGGCCGTGTTTCATTTCAGGCACTGCTTGACCTGCACCTAAACAAAACTAATTGGTGTAAACAGAAATTGGAGCTTTTTTGCCCAAAGTAAAGTGAACAGTAAGTTTAATCATGATTCATGAAACCACAGTTATATACATAACTAGCACTCTATTTCACTCTTCCTAAACACCACGGCCATGCAAATTTACCTAAGATTTCTTAGTGGGCATACACTGGTTTATTGTTATCTAAAGAGTTACTTATAGGCTAGACCAAAATCATGTAGGCATGGCATAATAAACACATACTTAAGTATGACTTCATTGCCCCCAATTATTCCCTCCACTCTTCCTTCATTTAGTAGAGTGGAAGATGCAATTACTCAATGTTTAACACAATAAGCTACATATTTGCACTAATTGACAGGTGCTTGATGAGGATGGGTCATCTCTGAGAGGAGACTCCTGTTATCGGCTTGGACTTCTATTTTCTATGCACTGAAACTTTTCTTTGCTCATAGACTCTTTTTTCCTAATTATCTCTCTTAAGAAAATAGATTTATGATCATGTCCAGTCTGGATAGTATGTGATTTTGTTATGGATTGGTCATTCACCTCACTCAGACCACTGGAAGGGAGCAAGAATAACCTTGTAAAATATGAAGAAAGTGTATGGTTGGAGCTCAGGTACCAGTGCTTTCTAGGGTGGTGTTCCACTAAATAAGGCCAATGAGGAGGAGATGCTATGGGTAGAATGGCCTGATGTTTGTGCCAAATAAAACAGGATGCTTACCACCACTGTCTTGAACATTTTAGGGTTTTCCCTGCTCTAATACACCCACTTCAAATCAGGAAGGGCTGTTGCTTAGCTAACTAGTTGAATCAGATATGTTGGGACCAGACAAAACAATACAATATGCAGGACAATGTGTACTATAGGACCACTGCTGGGAAACTGTGATGTAGAGAGTAACACAGCTTGTTGTTCTTCTTGTCGTACTTATTAGTCATTGCCATACCTGGGCATTTGGAACTAATAAGCTGTTTAATCTGAAATGCTTGGGCCAGATTTGACTCTGAGCCATCTTAGCATGTTGGGTTGACATGGGTATCACTACACAGTAAGTGCAGTGGATGTCTGAGTTGGTGCTCTTCCATATGTTCCAAGAAATTCAGACAATGGCTGTATGTGGCTCATCTTTCTACATTGTTCGGGTAAACTACTAAATGCAAAGACCAATTCACCTGACAAAGTCTAAACAAAGTTTAACAAAGTTTAAACAATATTCTAGCAATTCTCACAAAGATGCAGTATTATATGGTGTTTGAAAATATAAGCAAATAGTGTGAAAATGAATGTTTGGATAGTGTTCATACCATAAATATACTGTCCCAGCAATAAATAAAAGCAAAAGACATATTGCAGTCAGTTTTATTGCAATACCACCTTTGAGTCTGATCTTTTGGAAATTTAAATCAATAAGCATAATCCCAGGTCTGTGCCCAGCAAGCTTAAGGTGCCTTTTCATTCATTTTAATAGCATCAATATGTGGCACAGGGGACTATTGACTTTTTCTAAGCTGTCTAGCTCATCTACCTTAAACCATCATGGATCAGTTTAAAATCTAAAAATAAATATCTGCTAGATAATGGTTGAATGATTAGATGTATTGGAGATTATACATAGGTAGAAACATAATTAGGTGTCTTGAATGAGTTTTGTGGTATTATAGGGGTTTAATCAAGACAGATATTGATTAAAACAGTTTATTCAGTCAGTCCGATGATCAATGTTATATTAATACTTCATTCTTCCTGTATCTACTGCTGTACTGCTTGATTTTGATTAACCAATTACAATACTGTGTATCAAGTTGAAACCTACGCAAATTTAACAAGAAAAATAGCAAAATCCACACAATGACCACACAATGGGCCTCATTTATCCAGGTAGATATGAACAAATTTATTCGTAAATTGTTCATAGGTGCATTTACACAAGAAATTTTGTGTTTATGAAAATTCTGTTTAGAAAAATGTTTGTATACTAAGAGAGCTCCTGAGTTTGTATAAATTTACATATAAAGGGATTCACTGATTTGAACCTCGATTGATCAACTTCAAATCAGATAATTGGTGATGAGTTACTGCAGTTTTATATACAGATTATGCTATCAAGTTTAAATAGCTTGTTTATTTTAACTACACACACATGTGCATAACCCAGTCAGTTCATATTAATGGCATTAATTAAAAAAATCACATAATAAAATCACAAAGCCATACATAAAGACAATTAACATGTAGGTGTCCATGGTCACCTGGGTATAGTGTAGATAATCTTATTCTCCATTTTCATCTCAAACAGTTTTTATTTACATCACTCTATTCACATCTTTTATGTAATTTGTCTTTTATTGGCATAGACCTGGGTCAATTCTGCTTCAGAGAACTTCCTTTTCCTTCACCACTTTGTCCTTATTTTTGTGGCTTCATCTATCTTTAAGGTTTAGGAAGAGGGGCAGAAGAAGAAGAAGTAACTCATTGTTATGGGACAGTTCAGTGTGGACCCAAATTTGGAGTGAAAACCCTTGCTTGCTTTTAAGTAAATGAGCAAGCAGGGTTTATATACCTGTGAAATAAAGTTTAAGGGAAGGATTCGGGCATGATTGGCACACTTTGAAAAAGCATACCCCAAGCAGGACTCAAACCAGGGAGCTCAAATCTTTGCGGTAAGCACACTACTACCAGACCACTATACAGACTAGCATGGGAGCCGTCATACCTACAAGGTGGAGTCAGTAAATAAGCAAGAAAAAACAAACAAAAGAGATGCCAAAATTGCATACTCAAACACAGGAATCTTTTTACTAAACTGGGGTAAATAAAATAGCAAAAGGGGAAACGGCTCCCACAACTTATAACACTTCTTCAAGTGGCACAATTTTGTGTCTATACTCCACCAAAATGGATTTGAAATCAAGCAATCAAGATGTGATTGAAGTGTAGACTTTCGGCTTTAATTCAAGGGAGTTATCAAAAATATTGCATTATCCTTTCAAGAATTACAGCCATTTCTACAGAGTCCTTCCATTTTCACAGGCTCAAAATTAGTTGTACAATTGACTGATAAGCAGTTTCATGGTCAGGTGTGGCCTGTTTAGTTGATTCCAAGCATTGAATTTGCATTTGATAGCCATTTATGGGAACTCTCAATATGCGGTCCAAAGAGGTGTCGATGCAAGTGAAGGTGGTCAACAATAGGCTGAAAAAACAAAACAGTCCTATCAGAGAGACAGCAGAAACTTTAGGAGTGGCCAAATCAACAATTTCATATATGCCTAAAAAGAAGGAATGCACTGGAGAGCTCAGCAATACCAAAAGGCCTGGAAGACCACAAAACTAAAGTGGATGATCACAGAATTCTTTCCCTGGTGAAGAAAAACCCCTCTGGAGGAGGTAGGCGTGTCATTGTCAAAACCTTCATGAATGTAAATACAGACGGGTTACTTTGAGATGCAAACCGCTGGTAACACTCAAGGACAGAAAGGCCAGATTAGACTTTGCTAAAAACTCTAAAAAAAAAAAAAAAGCCTGACCAGTTCTGAAGCAAGATTAACCTGTACCAGAATGATAGGAAGAGAAGAGTATGGAAAAGGAAAGGAAGGGTTCATGATCCAAAGCACACCACATCATCTGTCAAACATGTGGAGGAAATGTTATGGCATGGGCATGTATAGCTGCCAGTGGAGCTGGGTTACTGGTGTTTATTGATGATGTGACTGCTAACATAAGGAGCAGGATGAATTCTGAAGTGTATAGAGCTGTACTTTCTGCTTAGATTCAGTCAAATGCTGCAGAACTCATAGGATGCTGCTTTACAGTACAGATGGATAATGACCCATAACGTACCGCAAAAGCAACCCAAGAGCAAATAAATTAAATGTTTTTAAATGTCCAATGACCTCAACCCAGTTGAACATGCTTTTCACTTACTGAAGACAAAACTGAAGGCAGAAAGACCCACAAACAAGCAGCAACCAAAGGAAAGCTGCTTTAAAGGCTAGGCAAAGCATCTCAAGGGAGGGAACTCAGCATTTGATGGTGCTCATGTGTTCCAGACTTCAGCCAGTCACTGACTGCATAGGATTTGCATCCAAGTATTACAAACAATCCTAATATTTATGATTGTTAGTTTGTCCAGTTACTTTCGAGACTGTGAAAATGGAAGGAATGGAATTCCTAAGCAGTTAATGCAATATTTTGCGATTATCCGAGTGCCCATGCTGACCCCTGTCCACCACCGAAAGCACCTACAATAGGTACTTGAGCATCAGACCTGGACCATGTAGCAATGGAAGAAGATGGCTTGATCTGATGAATCATGTTTTATTTAACATCATTTGGATGGCCAGGTGCATGTGTGTCACTTATCTGGGGAAGAGATGGCACCAGGATGCATTATAGGAAATAGGAAAGCTGGCAGAGGCAGTGTGATGTTCTGGGCAATGTTGTGCTGGGAAACCTTGTGTGCTTGCATTCATGTGGATGTTACTTTGATACATACTACCTTCCTAAACATTGTTGCAGACCAAGTACACTTCATCATAGCAAGGATATTCCCTAATGACAGTGGGCTCTTTCAGCAGGATTATGCACCCTGCCACATTGCAAAAATTGTCCAGGAATTGTTTGAGGAACATGACAAAGTTCAAGGTGTTGACTTGGCCTCCAGATTTCCCAGATCTCAATCCGATCAAGCATCTGTGGGATGTGCTGGACAAACAAGTGAGATCCATGTTGGCCCCACCTCACAACTTACAGGACTTAAAGGATCTGCTGCTAACATCTTGGTGCCAGATACCACAGCACACCTTCAGTAGACTTGTGGAGTCCATGCCTCTAGGTCAGAACTGTTTTGCTGGCACAAGGGGGACCTACACAATATTAGCAGGTAGTTTTAATGTTATGTTCACGTCGGAGCTCTATGGATTGAACCTGCGAAAGCTGTACCAGAGCTAGCCAAAAGGAGCTCCGTATGGAGGAATACAGGCCTTAATCATATATTTTATTTAGCAGCCTCTTCATCAGGCAGAAATTCTGATGACTAAGCTGCAGGGATATATATATACTTAAATTCTGCCATCCTCCCAAGCCACTGGTGCTTAGAGCCCAGACAAATTCGAGCTCCATCATAAAACCATCTGTTCCAAGAAAGTAATTTTTCTTCTAGACAGAACTACTGAACAAGGGGTGCTACTCCAGATGTTTCTGGAATCATAGTGGCCTTCATCTGAGACTTTTAGGTCTGTCTGCTAGACTGAGTCATAGCAGTGACTCTGGAACACAGTTCTTTTCAAAGCTTCCTATTTAGTAACAGGGATTTCAAATCAATGTCTTACCCTCCACCTCTTCTCCTAGCAGAGGGTGAAGACAAACAGCCCTACCAACTCTATGGACCAGAGGTGTAGGTGTACACCAAGGAGCAGATTATCTGGGATGTGTCCACCTTCTTTGTGAACAGTATGGTGCTCAGTCTCACAGTGAACAGGGGAAAGCCATAGTACTGGAGTAGACCATTGAAGCCGGGTTCAGTGGGAATGCTTGCCACTCTGTTGCCCTAACATGTGGCAGACATTATCTCAACTTACCAGTTTGGGGAGGCCACTATAAGTGGCTCCAATTCATGCAGGCATGACTGAACTGTTGTGGCAGTAACCCACTCAAGGGGTACTTGAGATTTCCCTATTTAAGGAACTCTCAAAAGCAGGTTGAGCCTGCAGCTCAAATAGGATGTTTTTTTGCACTCAGAATGGATTTTAAAAAAAAGACACATCAGCCAGTCAGAATTTATGGAGGGCGTGGTTGACCCTCAAGTCCTTCCAACAATATGGTTGCTGTCAGAACAGCAGAAGATTAAATAATCTGGAGCCTCCAACAGTTAGCCTCAGTTAGACTTACCACCATGTAAGTGCTATGGCATAAAGCTCCCGCTGATGAGGTAGCACATACAGTATGCCCAGCAGAGTGGAGTTTGCACGTGAGGTGGTGAAGCAGACTGGGAATTCACCCAGGTACTCCTTTTTTGCTAACACTGAATTTTCACGTAGGTGTTCGTTACTGTGTGTAAACAGCCTTCCGGGACAAGGCACTGGGGATGACTGACCTAGTAGCCTATTTTATGTGTTCCCACATCAGTCACTGACTCTGCTCATACTACATAACATTCAGCAATAAATTGCAATCATCTACTTGAGGTCCCAAAAGGATATAACATAACCCTGGCTTCTGCTGCTGCTCTTGCTAGCAGTTAGAACATGGTGGGAATCTTTCTCCAGGCAGACTCATTGTCACAGATAAGCAGAAATGTATTCCCATAAATACTGCTCTGTATGGATCCGGACAGAGAGGATGCTCATCCGGATGGAGTATTATTATTATAGACAGCCTTTTTTGGCAGAGGGTTGGGAGAATTATATGCCTTATAAGCTGACAATTAGATGCTTCTGAGGTGACTGTGTAACCAAACTCAAGGTTGCTACTTAAGTTTATGTGTCTCAAACCTGAGAACATGGCGATTTCAGTGTGATTTCATCACCATGGCCTAGAAACACAGTACTATCAGGATGAGCCAGGGGAGTGAGAGGCACCACTGAGAGGTATATCACACCAAAAGTTCTGCAGTGCAGCTACCTCAGCATCGCTGTGCACCTCTCTAGATCTTTTAAGATCAACATCATCTCCCAATGAAGGGATTGCAGTGAAAATATCCAAATGCCCTTCCAATCAGCCTGAGGGTGAGGGTTGGTTCCTCATGACTGCCTGGAATAAGGTGTTAACACCGCCGCTGGGGGTTAGAAGGGGTGAATAAAACATCCTCTTATGTATGTAACCCTGTTCCATAAACACCAGATAACCAACAAGGTTCCCCATCACTTGGTACCTAAACCAAACACGGCGAGTAGGTTCCAGAGGGAATGTTCGCCATTACTGATGGTGTTTTATAGGGTCATTTGGTCACCACCAAGGTCTTACACATATATGCGCTTCACACGCATATGCATAAGAAGGTATCCAAGTGTTGAAACACTGCTCCTTATCAGGTATAATTCATGTTTATGTTTACATTTATATAAAATCAAATATGCTTATCAAAAATAAGCCTTGTAATATGCAAGGGACATTTTTTCTCTATCTTTGAAAGTTGGTTTGATATCATTAGGTCAAATGGTCACTGAATTTATTTATTTATTTATTTATTTGTTTGTTTGTTTGTTTGTCTTTTAAAGCCTATTTAAAATAAATTAACTTTAAAATATTTTAAAAAATAAACAAAATTATTATTTCTGAAAATTAACCTTTTAGTTTGTCAACAACATGGTTTCAATGGTTTGAGATAATTATTTCAAAATGTCACTGACTTTAATAGATTTATTTATTTTCATGTTCAAATTTAAAATAAAATCAGTGAAAACAAAAAGTCAGTATAGTATGCAAGGGACATTTTTGTATGTGATTTGATATCACTGATGTCATCAAGCCTAGATATTTTATTGATTTGACATCATCATGCACACACACACACACACACACACACACACACACACACACAACAAACACATGATTATGTCATATGTTTAGTGCATGGTAATGTACATTTTACAATGGTAAAACTTAGTTTAACAACTAGTAGGAAGCTTGAAAAAAAACTGCATTACTATGCCACATTACCATGTGAGTTGCAAGCCTGATTGAATTTGCAGAGAAGAGGAGAAGTTTTATTTTATGAGCCTGGTATGTCTAAATCATATGTCCTGAAAACCACAAACTTTATGTATGAATGAGCTACTTTCTATCTTTAAGAAGTAAAATTTTTTATTACGTATCTTATTCAAACATTGTAGTGGTAGAGATGGGTGTGGTTAAATTACTTTGGTGCAGAATGTGACATGAAGAGTATTAGAGTGAATGTTTGATATGCAATGCAATGTATGCTCGTGACAGAAGGTGGATATTCACATATCATATAGAAGATTCTGCAAATAAATTGCATACAAAGCCTTTTTTCTGTGAGGCTGAGTCACAAAATCTGTGGTCAAGAGCGACTTCATGTCAGTTCATGATGATGTTACAAAGAAGCGATCACATTAACCGTATTTCTTAGGAAAATGTGTTCCTTCTTTATATATGTCACATTAATTACCACAGTTCAAGTGAGGCAGTGAGCTAAAAATCAAATGAGGTTCAAATCCAGCATTTAAAAATAGTAGTACAAAACAGATACACCTGTAACTGTGTTTAGCATTGTAGTTCTAGTGTATCAATTAGCAGAAATTAAAGCTGCATTTCTTTCATCTGTGCTCAAATGGAGGCTTTAGTTTGGCTTCAGTTTAGTGGTTTCTGTTTATTATCATGATAATTATAGAATCTTGAGATTTCATTTCATGAGTCCATTGTTTTGGTTTTCATTAATTCAAGCATTAGGCTAATGCAAAGATGCTGACATGTCACTTTCCTACATGTTTCAGCATGGCTAGAAAGGGTGTCATATTCCTTGAAAATATGATATTTATCTGGTTGAATAAATAATCAATCCCATTATATGCACACCATGGATTAGAATGAGGAAGTACCCATTAGCACCCATTAGGTGGTTTTGCCGTGCTGTGAGTTTAGTTACAAAGTTTTAATTGATTAAAGAAAATTGTGAAATGGCATCTGAGAGACAGACAGTAATGAACACCTACATGAAACACAGTAGGTGCCTCATGCCTTGAAAACTACTGCATGGAATAAAATGAAAACAAGCAGACAAGTGAAAAACAAAAGCACCAACCTGTCTGTCTGTGCTTCACACAGGTGACAACATACCGAGGGTAACAGTGTGAACGTGGCACTTATTGGCAACCTGACAAAAGGGCTGAGAAATTACAGAGCTGCGCAATCCAGCTGAGAGAGTGTGCTAAAAGTTACTAGAAATATCACAGAATGTCGAGGTTATAATTATGAGCCTGGCTGAGTGCCAAGCTACTTGATAAATATTCAGCAGAAGCCTTTACTCATTTAATTCTCAGGTTCTTTGAAATTGTCTTGAATTGTTTTTTACTTTATTTGGAGTCCCATAGACACCACTGTTGTATGCATAAAAATAATATCACTTAATATCTTAAATATTTTTAATTTTTGCCTAATTACAACCCAGTAGACAGAAAAGTATTAAAATATTAAAACATTGCCTCTCTTTTTGCCACAGAGTAGGTGTTTGCTTTGTAAAGTTAGTGGGTTCTATATGTTTTGTGGCATTATGTATATTTAAGTAGAGGTCACAGTGGACTTTTTGTTCAATATTTGCTTCACTAGGGGGGGTGCTATGAGAGAAAGTAGTGGATGGTAAATCAATAAACTGCTAATGCTGTTTTTTTTTTTTTTTTTTTTTTCAAATGTGAAATAGCAACATTAAAGTTTAGTATTGATATGCAGTTCTCCATATGTTCTAGTTATCTCATTTTGCCGTTAATATGTCATTGAAAGCATAACCATGTCGTACGCATAGAGTTGAAAGATAGAGAGGGTGCCTTCAAGAAGGATATAAGAACCTTTATAAGAACCTTTAATGCTTGGACTTCGTAAAAGCATCTAAAAACAATCCTGAATAGTCTTATCTTTGATTTGTAATAATCTCATAATAAGGAATATTAGTTAAATTTGCCAGTATTCCAAGTATTTCCGACTGCCACCATATGATTTTTGCAGGGCTGTGGCCACGATCATGGTTCATATTTATTAAAAAAGTTTCCTGATTTGTGTATTAGAAAATGATTGTGTGTGTGTGTGTGTGTCAGATAGCGATGAAAAGTTTTTTACAGGTTCACAGTTTCTTTTTTTTTCTTTCTGTTTTTTATTTGCTGACAGTGACTAAGATGACTCGTGCGCTCCGGAGTCTGTTTAAAAACAGATAAAGAGTATTTCCGTGAAGGCATGGATGCATCTCAGCTAATTATTCCTGCACTTTCAGTTCCACATCTTAGAGAATCTTCTTTTAGTGGCAAGAAATATTCAGTGTTCAATTTGCCATTATTTTCATTTATCTTTGTTTAGGTTGAAACATAAATAAACATAAATAGTCAGACAGTTTTTTAGTTACACATCTTTGGAATATTGCTTTTGTGCCAAAAAAAAAAAAATCATTCTGTGCTAAAAAAAAATATTCATACCAATGAAGATAAATTTTCATTTATCTTTGTTTTTAGCTATGGATATTTATTTAGACAGTTTATCGATTACAAATCTTGGAGAATATAGTTTTTGTGGAAAAAAAAAAACAACAACTTGATGGTATTTTCATTTGTCTTTATTTTAGTTTGAAAATACGAGTGGAAGCAATGCATGGCAGCTCAGAGACCCAGACATCACAGCAGCATCTCCCACACTCCTTCCCATATGTGCTGTACAGTGTGGTTGAATAAAGCCTAAGTCAACTGTTTTTTATTCTATGAGTTATCAATACAGAATTTTACTCAGAAAAAAGATAATTAGCTGTCACAGATCCTTTAATGAAATTGAAATCTACTGAAATATGTTAATCTTCACAATTAACACGTGATATTGACTCAGCATGCATCTCTTCTACTTTCAGTCAGTAAGAATACATTGTTTTTGACTTAAATTAGGGAATAATTGAAGGACTAGACACATCCC
This sequence comes from Pangasius sanitwongsei, assembly GCA_037576675.1. NCBI lineage: Eukaryota > Metazoa > Chordata > Actinopteri > Siluriformes > Pangasiidae > Pangasius > Pangasius sanitwongsei. Next base: position 20,278,285 of record CM075008.1, read on the forward strand.
AGCAGGCTATATCTATTTGGTCTCACTTTCTCTCCCACTGTCATATATCTGGTTTCTGAACAGCATCTTATTGTTTATTCTCTTTGTGTCCACAGAGAGGACTGTCAAAGCTGGATAAATTACTGCTGTCTGAAAAAGAGACAGGAGGCAGGATAAACAGAGCTGATATTTCCTCTTTCTCGCTATGCTTCTCTTTTATCCTCACTCTTTCTTTTTAGACAATTTGCACATATATTTGGTCAATTAGCCTGATGTGTAGCAGCAAGGAAGATACTCTTTAACATTGTGAATTTTATTGCTCAATGGGACATTGCTTGTTTCGATTGATTTTTTCCCCCTCCCTGTGACATTGATCTTAGACAGAAGACACTCTTGTACTTTAGTTGAAGCAATGTTATAGTGGCTATGTTAATTATGCCATTTTACAGCCAATTTAACATGGTTCTAAACTAGATAAATTTTTGGTCATTTGCTGTGAATATGCTCGTAATGTCTCTATTTATAAAATATTTCAGGATTTCTGGCACCTTTTCAGACCATTGCAGGTGGTTGTACAGTTTAAAAGGACAGAAAATATACTTCATGTTACTGTGGATTGTGTGTTTTGGAAATGGGATGTAGAGATATGACCAGAGCAAAAAGCAGGGGACACTGCTTGCAATCAAAATAAAAGATTTATTGACTCCAAAACTTGCATTCACAAAAAGAAAAAAAAAAAAAATTAAACAGGGACACCAGCTCTGAACCTCCTCATAGAGGTGTCTCTCCAGAACTGCCTTCAAACAGACAATTCACCAATTCAAACCAATTCACCTACATATACACTGCCCTCCAAAAGTTTGGAAACGCCTTAACAAAATAGGGTTTTTGGGCAATATCAGCATAAATCCTCTTTAGTTAGTGACCATTTTGCATTGATAATAAGGGAC
>CM075008.1:20292690-20295190 GCA_037576675.1 Pangasius sanitwongsei
ATATATATAAAATATGCTTACATTTTGCAATTGTAACTAAATTAGTGAGAGGACCAAGGTGCTACATAAAACAAACACAGAAGTACAGGAGACTACATATCTTTACATAAAGTGCCAATGTAACAATGTAAGTTGCTGTAAATGTAAACTATGTGGCTAATGGATACCCACAACAATTTACATATACTTTTTCAAAATCCACCTAATATTTGTAAAATGTTAACATACCTATAGACACTAAATGGATGTGTTTACATGTTGAATAGATCTAATGATCTGTGGCACTGAGTGTGTGCGTGTGGCAAGTGAAAGAGCAGGAGACAATGAAATAAGCAGTGACTATTCATTACACACAGACTACAGCACACAATCGATTCCCTAAATGAGAAAGTTCAGAAGACTCTGGCAAAGTGAAGAGACAAATACACACCACATTTTCTGTTTGTCTGTTGGTAACAGCTGATAAGAAACTAAAGTTTTGGATAACACTTTATTCGGTTAGCCCACTGATATAAATAGACAACAAACTGTCTATAGACTGTTAACAACCTGTAAGGTGACTGTAATGAACCTAATTCTAAAAAAAAAAGACATGTTGACTGTTTATGGATGTTGCTGTTTAGTAGATACTCTATACTCACTCAGATTGTCCCTCTGACCTTCTCTTTCCCTTTCTTTTGATGGTCCAGTTTATTGCTCTTGAGTCAGTCAAGCATCTATAGACTACCAGCTCATCCCTAGTCCTAATTGCAAATTTAGTTCACATGCATTCTGTTTTATAACACGTTGAAGAATAGATACACATAATTTGATTTTTATTTTTGATATGGCATGGACAGCATGATGTGGCATTGGATTCCACAAAATATTGGAAACCTTCCTTTGAGATTCTGGTCCATGTTGACATGAATGCATCACACAATCCCTGTAGATTTTTCAGGTTCACTTTCATGCTGTGAATCTCCCATTCTAACACATCCCAAAGGTGTTCTATTGGATTCAGATCCGGTAACTGAGAAGGCCACTGAAGAACATTGAACACATTGTCACATTCATGAAACCAGTTTGAAACAACTCTTGCTTTGTGACATCATGCTGGTAGTTGGCATTAGAAGGATACACACGGTCAGCAACAATAGTCAAATAGGCTGTGGCATTCATGTGTTGAATGATTGGTATTAATGAGCCCAAAGTGTGCCCTGACAACATTCCCCACACCATTACACCACCTCCACCAGCCTAGACTGTTGACACAAGGCAGGTTGGATCCAAGGATTCACAGGGCTGGCGCCAAAGTCTGACCCTACCATCTGTGTTCCAGTCTTCAACTGTCCAGTTTTGGTGAGCATGTGCCCACTGCAGCCTCAACTTTCTGTTGTTGGCTGATAGAAGTGGAACCCGACATGGTCTTCTGCTGTTATAGCCCATCCGCCTCACGGTGCTCACAATGTATTGTGCATTCTGAGATGCTTTTCTGCTCACCACAATTATATAGAGTGGTTATCTGAGTTACTGTAGTCTTTCTGTCAACTCAGCCATTGACATCTCTCATCAACAACACATTTCTATCCACAGAACTGCCGCACACTGCATGTTTTTTCTTTATTGCACCATTCTGAGTAGATACTTTTATGCATGAAATTTCGAGGAGATCAGCAGATATAGAAATACTCATATGAGCCTGTCTGGTAACAACAATCATGCCATGGTCAAAATAACTGAGGTCACATATTTACCCATTCTGATGGTTGATGTGAACATTACCCAACATTGCTGGCCCATATCTGCATGATTTTGCTGCTGTGTGTGTGTGTGTGTGTGTGTGTGTGTGTGTGTGTGTGTGTGTGTGTGTAGGAAATTATCTTTCTGCTCTTTTTTGTATGCAGTATTAATAAATGTCATACTAAATCATATGGCCACTATATCATTCTGTGTCAGTCTCAGTGAAGGAAATGTTGCCTCTGTGTCAGTCAGTCCCAGTGAAGGAGGTGGGACCTCTGTGCCTGTCAGTTAAGGTGACGGATATGTGGCCTTTGTTCCTGTCCATCCCAGTGGAAGACATTTTTATTGATTTAAAACCAACCTGCTTGAGCAAGGCTAAATCACATTACACCACTTCCTATTGCATCAAAACAACTCTGATTTGTTGATTATTTATCAAGATGTGTAATATATCCTCCAAGAAACCTTTGTGGAAAATGAAGCATACTTAAGTGCATAAACAGTGCACTTCAAATGTGTAAAGAACATAAACGTACATTTTTCATTTCATGTACATTCTGGAAATATACTGTTTCTGTATTTTTCAAAACATATTTTTAAAGTAGCACCTTTTAATTCCAATTCAGTATGCTATGAGTATCTTATTAAGTATTGTATATTAAGCTTTCTTCTTGAAGATAACAGGCAGAGATTGCCTAATTTTCTTGACCTTAACTCCTGCCACATTGAGTGCTGACACACATCCACACCCTCTTGCTCTTGCTCTTTCTCTCTCTGT
>CM075008.1:20297690-20304450 GCA_037576675.1 Pangasius sanitwongsei
CACACCATGGCTCGTGTTACCTCTTGATGGTAGGACAAATTGTCACAACCAAGCTAACCTTTACAACTATGCTATTTGAATAAGATCAATATGTAATAAATCATTTTGCCTCTTTTTTTTACCATATTGAACATTGCCCTCTTCATGCATGAAATCTGTTTCTCACACCTTGCTACACATTTTATGCCTTGGGATTGGGGTTTAGAATTTAAGAGTGAAAACATCTTGTCTGGGTAAAATTTTTCAAAGTAAATGAGAAAGTGTGTCTTTGTATCAAGCTCATCTCTCTCTCTCTCTCTCTCTCTCTCTCTCTCTCTCTCTCTCTCTCTCTCTCTCTCTCTCTCTCTCTCTTCCCATTTTTGATGGCAAGACTGTGGATCCTGAGATTGTACTTGGTCAGGATCTGTCTCTGATTTTGTCTCTGACCGTGAGAAGACACTTTGCCAATCCATCTTCTCTGTTTAGGTTTGAGAGTGTTCTAAATTAGTCTGCTGGTTTTGTCTTTTTTTGTGTGTGTTCCAGTGTTCTGCATTCATGTGTGATGAGCTGAATAATTGGGTTTTGGGTATTGGGTGATACAGCAATGCATGTCTAATCAGCCTGTTACAGGGCTAATAAGTCTTATAACATTTTGACTAAGGGCATATTTTCAGGATTTATTTCTAGGTTCTTTAAGTATATCCAGAAGTTGCTCCTGAGTTACACAATTATATAAAGGTTGATGCTAATTTCAGGAGGTCACAAGTTTAAATCTTAGAGATCCCACAATTGTCTCTGGCTGGGAGTCCAAGACAGCATGACTATATTGTGGAGTTCAAGCTTTTCAGTTCACACTGCCCATGACTTATTCATTCAATTCACTAGCTATGATGTCATTCATTCATTCATTCATTGGAGTGTAGAGCTTCATTGTCCGTATTGGGCCATACATTACCACTGTATAAAATGAAATTCAGTTTATTAGCTCAACATAATAAGCTTAGAGCTTAAGCAAAACTGCTTTCCATGCATTGACTTTAAAATAAATGCTTATTAAAACAGCTGCAGTCATAAAACTTCAGTGAGTTTTAATTCTATGAGTACAGCATATTGCAATTGCCTCCAGTTGAGCTGTGAAAACAACCAAAATGAGTAAAATCTCTATATAGCTTTCCACCAGCAAATAAATAACATGAAGTATTCTTCTATGGTTGATCCCAAAAATCCCCATTGATTATATCAAGGTGTTAAGAGTAAAAAAATCAAAAATTGAGTTTATTAATCCATGAACATAATAAACATTACTCAAATAAACATGGGTATGCCCAAAGTTTGCTGAGGAAATTAACTAAATGACAGAACCATGGGCATTCACAGGCACTGAAGACATGGGGGGGATCAGCAGAGGAGAGAAGTTATAGCAAAGCCAAATTAAAGGTAGTTAACCTGTAACAAGCCTGCTAACACTGGCTAACTGTCTAGCTTTCTAGCTACTTCCTATTTCCAAGTCTGTTTAATATATATTTGATTTAAGGGCCTTCAATTACAACTTTGTTTACAACTGCTTTACAACATTTTCTGATATTAAATCACATTTAAACACAAATCTCAAACTTGTCCTCTATCTAGCAAAAGCAAACAATGGACTCAAAAGCATTGTAAATGTGTTCGTACTGAAATCTTCAAAACACAAACAAATCAAATGAATATGCACTAGTAAGCATCAATTAGACTTATCAATCAATCAATAAACTGAGCAGGTGAAATCAATTTAAAAAATGTTAAAAGGAAAAAATGAGATTTTGTTCTACAGAAATTTTATTATAGAAACAAATAGAAACTAGACAAAATAAAAGTGGACATGTACCTGTCTATGGCATAACGTTATGTCAATGCCGGAACCGGCTTCAAGCTCCAACTCCCAGAAAACAGAGTGGCCTACAAACACGGCCACCAAGGACTATAACTCACAGCCATCAAAGACATTCCCGTGTTAGCCCGACTACTGACTGCACTCACCTGGATGCAGCAGGCAATCTTGACTGGCGCCAAGCGTTAGCGGCACAGGGCTGCATCATCAGAGAGCAACAACAGAAGATTAATCTACTCACCGCCCAGATGGCGCAGCTCCGACCCACCACACCAATTCCACAGGCTCCACTACCAGCAAACTCCCAATCTGTCTCATTGCTCATCACATGGCCAGACAAGTATGCTGACAACCCGGCTGGGTGCAAGGGACTCACGTTGCAGTGCTTACTTTACTTTGTAAGCCACGAGAGCTGCTCACCGACAAAGCATTGGCCTGGGCCAGTGAGCACATGACCACCTGAGAGTTTCTTGCAACTCTCAGAGAGTGCTTTACCATTCTCCCAAGGTCAAGGAGATTGGAGAAAGACTCACTCTGAAGCAAGGGACCCAAAGGAGAACAGAATTTGCACTGAGCTTCCACACTTTAGCAGCAGGCAGCAGCTGGAACTAGCCAGCACTTAAGGCCGCATTCCATCAAAGGCTCACCCATGACATTCTCACTGAGCTCACATGCTGTGATGACCAGGTGTCTCTCGACGCATTGATCGACATGTCCATTTGTCTAGATGCCCTCTTCAGACACCAGGAACCACACACATGAACATCCCTCCTGTTCCTGAGCCCCAGATCTCTGAACCCATGGGCCAAATGAGGTTGAACAAGTTGGAAAGACAGAAGTGACGTCAAAAGGGGTTGTGTTTCTACTGTGCTAGTCCCAAGCACCAAGTGGCACAGTGCCCATCACAGTCGTTCTTCAGAGTCCCGCAGCCCACCTCCGAGTGAGCACCCTCCACTGGTTTCAGCTCTGATTGACTCTGGTGACACTGGAAGCTTCATTGACCACACCCTTGCCGAAAAACAGCTGCCACTGCAACCCCTGCAAAACTTCTTGTCCTGGACGGAGGACCCATCAGTCACACACTTCACCGAGCCCATTACCCTTCAGGTCAACAGCATGCACCAGGAGAACATCTCCCTCCTTGTTACCATCACCACCAAGTTTCCAGTGGTACTGGGCTTCCTGTAAAGAACAACAGATTGTGCACTGGTCGACTCACTGTCATGCCCATTGTTTCCATGCCCCAACCTTCAACATTGCCTCAACCACCATAGACAGTCTGGATTCTCAAGTCCATGAGTCCATGCTATCCTCTGCCTTTGTTGCCAGCAGCTCTGAAGAGCTACAGGTGGCTAAAATTTTCACAAAGTTCAAACTACGCAGTGCGTACAGCCTGGTCCGTATCCGGGAGGGAGATGAATGGAAAACTGCCTTTAGCACCACCTCTGGCCACTTTGAGTATTGCATGATGCCATATGGGCTTCAACACCGGTAGGGTTTCAATGTCTTTTTAATGATGTCTTGGGCGACATGCTGGGAAAGTTTGTCATTGCATATATTGACAACATTTCTTATATATTCTCATGACCACGCGTCACACATCCTACATGTCAGGTTTTATCCTGGCTGCTCACCATCTTTGTCAAGGGTGAGAAGTGCAAATTCCATGAATAAAGTGGCATTTCTGGGCTACATCTTTAGGCCAGAGGGGGTGCTCATGGACCAGGGCAAAGTCTCAGTAGTCACTCACTGGCCAGTCCCTACCACAGTGAAGGATCTGCAACACTGTCTGGGCTTTGCAATTGTTATCGATGCTTTAATCAGAGGATTTAGAATCATAGCACCCTGTTAACTGCCTTGCTGAAGAAAGGAAGAAAACAATTGCAGTGGACCCCAGCCACTGAACAAGCCTCCACCAACCTTAAGGAAGCATTCATGTCAGCTCCAATACTTAGGCTTTAATGGATCAGTATGCTTTTCACTGTAGAGATAGATGCCTCGGCAACGGGTGTCAGGGCTGTGCTCTCATAGTGATTCGGAGATAAGCCCATGCTCCATCCGGTGGCATACTTTTGCGAGGAAGCTGACCCCTGCTGAGCATAAGTAGAACATTGGTAACCGAGAGTTCCTTGCTGTCAAGCTGGCCCTAGATGAATGACAACACTGGTTGGAGGGGGACCGACACCCGCTCACCATCTATACAAATCATAAAAACCTGAAATACATCGAGGCTGAACTCCCATCAAGCGTACTGGGCACTATGTTCCATGCACTTTGATTTCACCCTGTCCTAACACCCCAGCTGATTCCCTGTCCATGTGCACCCACCTCCCACCCCCGTGAAGTCTCTTGGCAGTGGCCAAGTAGAAAGGTTGAATCAGGAGATTGGGCTCTTCCTGCACACTTTCTGTGCCAATAAGCAGGAGGACTGGGCACAATTCCTCCCATGGGCAGAGTATGCACAGAACTCTTTCCAACACTCTGCCACCAAGCTTTCCCATTCCATTTTGTCCTAAGGAACCAGCTGCCCTTGTTCCCCTGGAACGCTAACCCCACCAACTCGCCTGTTGTGGACAGCTGGTTCGTGAAAAGTGAACAGGTATAGGAACAGGCTCATCAGCACCTGGAGCAATCGGCCCATCTCATCATTTGCAGACAGACATTGTGGGAGACACCCATCTATAAACCTGGTGATTGGGTGTGGCTCTCCACTCAAGACCTACACATCACCGAAGGCTGCATAAAGCTGGCACATGGCTTGGTCCCTTCAGAATCTTGCAATGAATCTTAATTAAGTAAATTATTTGTTATTTCTTATTTCTTATTCATTTCTTATTTTTTAATTTAGTTATTTAAATGATCTAAGGAGGAGTAGGCCAGGTTTTCATTTCACTGAAAGTTATATAATGTATATAACTGTATGTGAAAAATATAAATCTTGAATCAACGATGTTACATACAAGCTTGAAATACCACACCACTGCCGTATTGCTCAAGGGTTCTATGTCTCAAGCCTCAAGCCAGTCAAGCCAGGTCCCCTCACAGAGGGCATTCCCCCCTACCCCCCAATACCTCTGGACATTGAAGATGAACCCACATACATCAAAGAGATACTAGACACATGACACAGAGAAGGTAAACTGCAGTTCCTCAGTGATACTACAGACCTGAGGAGACATGTTGGGTCCCAGCCCATGATATGCTTGAACCGCTACTGTGTCAGGAATTCCATGCACACAACTCCAACTTCCCAAGTCCACGTTCCAAGTCCAGGTGGAGGTCTAGGAAGAATCCCACTCCTGCAAACATGGCCGCAAAGGACTACAACTCACAGAAATCATGGACACTCTCACTTCACGTACACCCGATTAATGAATGTACTCACCTGGACTCAACCACAAACACAGCATATAAGGACTTTCACTACATCTTCACTTCGAGAAGTAGACACTCTGTGTTGTTCCAGTCATTACCAAGCATTCTTTTATTGATTGCTATTCTGGTTCTTGATCTTGTTTCTTAACTTGCTTTTGCCTGCTCTAGTCTATGTTGTTTGTTGATAGCCTGAACATTGCCTGCACCTTGACTCTGTTCCTGGATTATGTCTTTGTTGTGATTGCTACGTTTAATAAAGCCTTGTACACCTGCACTTGCATTTGTGCCTGCCTGCCTGACACATAATCAACCAGCTGCCTTGGAATTCAGCCTTTGACTATGTTTACCAAGTATTCAAATATTTTCTCTTCCCACCTGCACCAATTCAACAACATACTGAAATTTACAAGAGCAAACAAAACACAGAAATAGTCTTCTTCATGTCTTGATTACTGAAGCAAGTTAGAAGTGGCTCAGGTTTGGCTGGGCCCTTTGTCTGACATGACCCGAATGAAAACTAAGTCTTGTACTTCTTCCTCCTCTTCTTTGACCACATTCTCTCTTCCTCTACTTTTACATGTATATTTTTTTCACCAAATACACCAAAAAAATTCACTAAATGAACCAAAGAGCTGGTCTGACTACTTTTTTTTTAATCTATGTGTTCAATGCTACAGAACTAGGTGGTGATAATTAATTTTGATGTTCTGAAACCATGTGCTTACCATGTTGAGCTTCGTTGTGGTGACTGGAGTGGTGTGAATTGAATGGCAGTGTTTTATGCATAACAAGATAAGGTTAATAATGATTTGTGAAGAAACTTGTGTATATGGCTATAAAGAAATAGTTTAGGAAGGATTCTGGAATTGTGCTCGAAGTATCAGAATTTGTATCTATATAGTCAAATATATCTAAGTTTTATATTACTTTTCTATTAATTTTTAATGTACTATTATCTATTCTATTGATCTAATGCAAATAGCCTAGGCTCTTTAAGTACGTAGAATAGGAAGTTTCTAGAAAAAGAAGGGCTAACAGAAACTATGCAGCTGTATGCACTATTAGGTGATAACATTTATTAAACTGATTACAGTCTTTTTTTTTTAATATATGTTTATTTTCTAAATGTTCAAAATATATAATGTTATTAATTAAGGAATAAAATATAACAGACCGTGCTATTATATGAACATAATGGACAATAATAAATAATGGTACAATAATAATATCAATGGTATATTTAGATTTAATGTTGTGTAATGTCCCAAGATGGTTCCTAATCTCATTTGTTATACTGTATGTTATAGCCATGATAAAGAGCCATTTCCTCTACACTTTTTTCTCTCGTGCTTGATCAAATCTCTCTCTCTCTCTCTCCCTCTCTCTAGTCATTTTACTGAGAAATTATAAAGTGTAAAAATCCTCTGTCCTGAAGACTTTGCTGTAACAATAAAATTCCTAAAGCACCATGACAGTTACAAAGATCTTACAACTGAGACTTATTCCATACATGTCTCCTAACAATATACCATTGAT
>CM075008.1:20316292-20334789 GCA_037576675.1 Pangasius sanitwongsei
ACACACACACACACACACACACACACATACATACATACATACATACATACATACATACATACATACATACATACACAGTTAGGTCCGGAAGTATTTGGACAATGACATACACACATATATATCTGCCATTTAACTCAACCACTCATGTTCAGCAGGTTGGAGATTCTCAAGTAGCTTTTGTGTACATCACCATCGAAAGGGAGGAAACTTATAACCGGAGGAACTGCTGAATGTACAGACAGGTGACAAATTCAAGGAAAAACAAAATAGAATGTCAGGTTTAAGTCAGATGTTGCCCGCCACAAGCCACCAATCCAGAAAACTTGAAATTGGTTCAGTAAACCTTTAGAACTGTGCTGGAGGCATGAACACCATTCTTCCAAAAGATATTAATTTAATTGATGGAGAGCACTTCTCACATGCCAGAATGCCACATCAAAGCATATGACTGACATCATTTCCATACATCGCAATTTGGCAGACGTCCTTATTCATAGCAACATTTATCTCATTTATACACCTGAGCAGTTGAGGGTTAAGGGCCTTGCCCAAGGGCCCAGCAGTGGCGGTGCTGGGATTTGAATTGACGACCTTCCATAGTCCAACATCTTAACCACTGAGCTACAACTGCCCTACTCATCAAACTATTCAGTGAGGTACTCAGTCATGCTGGAAGACCCTTTCCTTTATGCGGACAAGTAGACCCAAACCATGCTAGCAAGACCCCTCCCACAGAGCCACCCTTCTGTATGTTTGCACCTACCAGAGCATCCTATTTACTTAGTCACTTGCACTCACTCCATCGCTCTAAGTCCAAGTGTTCAGTATTGCCCTTCTTTCTCACAAACATGCTCCAAATCTGCAAATGCATCATTTGCATTTGACATTACCAGAGAACAAGTTTTGTGTCTCACAGACAAGAATGTGGTATTAAAATACACAAGACTTCATGTAAAGTGCATTATAGCCAAATGGGTTAAATAAGGACAAAAGGAACAGAGGTAACCAATCACAAGAAAGAGAATGAACAAAACAGGAAACTATGATATCATAGTTTCTCTCTCTCTCTCTTATAGCATAACATATTGCAACACAGTGGCAAACTTCAGAACAAAGAGAGTATGAATAATATTCCTGATAGAATTCAATGCTCAAATGTAGATGTCTTGTATATGGGCATCATAAAAGTGAAATTAACTGAACCATCCATAATGAATGCTTCGTAACTCCATGCTGTCATTATTAATAGGCTTAACATTTTATTAGGCTGCAGGGGAAAAATAAAAAGGCCACAAGTACCAAGGGAGCAGTGGCCTAATTATCATTTATCTTGAAGCAACAAAACTTGAAAGTGCACTTCAGGCCTGAGCTCCTACATCAAGTCAGGCCTAGAAGTATGAGTCTAGTACAGAACTTAAAGTTTTTTTTTTTTTTTTTTTTTTTTAATTCTTAAGAAGATTCCATTATTCGTCACTTTCTTCAATTTCACTGTCAGGACTACATTACCCATCAACCCCTGCACTTCATGAGACCATGTGCACCTGAGTTATGTTTAAATCTAATGAGCACAGGTATTTTAGTTCTGTCTCTGGAAGCCCTCTTTGGCTTATGGTTGTCATGCCATGTTCTTCCATTCCTGCATTTATCTAGTTCTTGTTGTTCTTGTTCATGTATCTCGTGTTTGTTTTATATTCCAATATTGCATATTCCAACTCCAATCCTTGTCACTCCCATATAAGAATATGTGTGAGTGAGCAAGCGAGTCAATCAGTGAAAGAGTGAGTATGTGGTTAAGATATAGAGTGTATAACTTAGATCCACTATATGGCCAAATGTTTGTGGACACTTGACCGTCAAAAACATATGTGGACCTGTCCCAAAAGTCCCCATACGTAAGGGACATTAACACTTTTTAGCAAAATGTCTTCCAAAACTTTTCATATATATATATATATATATATATGTGTATGTATGTATGTATGTGTATATATATATATATGTGTGTGTTTCAGAATGCCTTTGACAAAAGAAGAATGTATTGAAATCATTCTCATGGCTGGATTGGGTAGCTGTCGCAAGGTTGTGATGGACTTTAACAGGAAACATAGCAAGCACATCACACATAACACTGTTGACAAAATTCAAAAAGACTGGAAGTGTTGCAGACCAATCGAGAAGTGGACGTCCATGAATATCCACTGACGAAGGCACAACCTATGTGGTGTTGGCATGAATCTGTTCCAGCATGACAATGCCCCTGTGCACAAAGTAAGGTCCTTGAAGACAGAACTTGAGCGGCTTACACAGACCTGTGCACCAGGCCTCCTCGCCCGACATCAGTGCCTGACTTTATTAATGCTCTTGTGGCTGAATAGGTAACACCCCACAACCATGTTCCAAAATCTAGTGGAAAACCTTCCAAGAAAGATCAGTGGAGATTATTATAACAGCAAAGGGGGACTAAATCTGCAATGGGATGTTCAAAAGCACAACCCTTTGACGATATAGTGTAGTAAATGAATGAGTAAGTGAGCACGAAAGTGAACAAGTTAGTAAAGAAATGAGCTAGAAATTGAATGAAGGGTTGAGTGATATAGAAAGTAAGTGAATAGAGTTAGTGAACTAGTGAATGAGTGATTGTGAGTGAAGGAGTGAAGTGTGGGTGAAGGAGTTTGAATGAGCAAGTAATTGTGGATGAACATTTACATTTGCACAATAAAGCAGACACCCTTATAGAGAGCAACTTAAGGAAAAAGTGCTTTGTAGACTCCATCCACAATATATCACCATGCTAAGAATTCCATCAAGCTAAGACCTTGTTAGAGAGGAATTAGTCTGGTAAGAAAACACATAAATACAGAGATTTATTTATTTATTTTTTATGAATTTGCATTCATTTAAATGAGTGGTGAAAAGGTAGGTCTTCAGTCTTCTTTTAAAGACAGCTAGTGACTTAGCTGTTGATGCATATTGTTACTGAATCAATGTCAGGTGTTACCCTGCATTTACACCAGCAATGAATAATTTTCCTTACAGTTTATAGCTTATGGGCATGCATGACTTTAACGTCTGGTATGAGATTGCAGTAATCAAAATGGACTATGTACTGTATAATTTTTATACACCATCATGTTGTTTTGTTTAAAATGTGTAAAATGTATTTTTCATACTGTAATTCATTCCATTTGTGAGTGCCAGTGCTGCCAAATACGTACTTATTGCATGGAGTTGTGAAAGTACATGTTGCAAGGGACATCTGACATACAGTGCCATAGCATTGGTCTGAGCGATTCACTGGATTCTCTGGATTCTCTGGATTCCAGACAACACTTACCTGAGGGTGCACTGGAAAAAAGGTGCACAGCCCTTCATTCATCATTGTGACTTAGCATTGCATAAATTTGTTAAAAATGACCTAGCAAATTTGAGCGTTAAAAATGATCTAACAAACTGTAACAAAATTACAGAAGTATTATAATTTAAGTAAATAATTTTTCGCAAAACAAAATTACACCACTAACAAGTACCTGTTGGGCACTTTGGAGGTTGGGCACCTATATATAACATACTGTATACTATAAGTAAGTAAGACAAGTAAATTTAGAGCTAAAAGATATCTTTATGCATTGTGGTTCTTTGCATTGTGGTACACAGTGGTGCAGAAGTAGTGCATAGCACTTTTGTAAGTCGATCTGGATAAGGGCGTCTGCCAAATGCCGTAAATGTAAATGTTAATGTAGTGTGCATCAGTTGTACACTGGAGGCACAGAGCACTATAGGTATGTAGTGAACTTGCCAGGGAATATATCTTGACACTAAGAATTCAGACAACACTAAAAAATGGCACCCACCCAAATAAACAAGTGAATAAAAATGAATCCTGAGAGTTAACAAGGCATTTGGATAGCATAGGTAATTATACTTTAACCTTATATGCTGTTCAGGCAGGGCACAAAATCAGTGTGTTGTTAATGGCAGGGGTAAAAACACAGGCAGACATCAGTAACTGGGGATAATCCAGAAACAGGAAATACAAACAAGGGTCTAATCTAGGAAGTACACAGAGCCAAAAAAAAAAAAAAAACAAGGAATCTAGGAAAACAAGAAAAAGGGAAAACACGGCATAGTAACACAGATAAGCAATGACGAGACTTCACAAGAAACAAGACTCAAATCAAAACAAAATATGTGTCACATGGAGTCATATGGAGACAAATCAAAACAGAAAATGAACAGTGTTTGGTGCACTGGGGTTCCATGTGCAGAGAGGGGGAATTCATGACAGACATTATCACTCACTACTGTGTTAGAGTACACATGTTACTGATTGATCTAAGGATATGGCATCACCAATTTTTAAATTCAGATTTCCCTTCTATTTCAAATGTAAAGTTTTTCATGATATATGAAGTAAACAACATGACCTTATCCTTACAAACTCATAATGATTCATGTGTCTAAATTTCTTTCTGAATAATTATTAAAGTTAGGGCTCATTTGTACCTTTCCCCCAAGATTCTTCATAGTATAACATTCTAATAATGACTGTCAACTGAGTAAAATGCCATATGAATGACTGCTTTTACTTATTACACATGAACGGTTTTCAAAAAAAAAAAAAAAAAAAAAAGCACTGAGACCTGCTGCACATCTTTGTGATGTTTGTGTATGTTATTCATACTGAAAGCTCTATATTATCTGGTGTATTTAGATGATGAAAGGCTATATGTTGTGTTTTTTGAAGAAAATTGTTCTTTTGAAAGTCTGCAAGTTAATATGTAAGGTAAAGTAACATAATAGCCATAGTTTTGGAGAAAGCTTCCTGTCATATATTCTTACATTTTGCCAAATTTTGACATACTCATTACTAGCTATTTTCAGGATGTTTTTTTTTTTTCACCTCCTCTGTTGGTCCTTCTCTTCTCTGATATGATTTAGTCATCAACAAAGTTGTAATGTTTCCATTTCCACTATCAGTGGTTATAAATATATTATATCTAAGTACATAGATTTGCTAGTTTAAAAGTGCTACCTAATTAAACTGTCAAGTCAGTGTTGAGTTTCTGTTTAGTGAACTTTAATTTTGTCAGATGTTAACAAAGGTTTAATGAAGAAACTGTTTACTGTTAGGGTGACACAGAGGGTAGTATTGCAGTCCCACGTTTCCTTTGTCTGGGGTTTGATCCTGAGCTAGAATCTGTTTGGAATTTTGTATGTTCTCCTCGTGTCTACTTTCATTTCCTTTGGGTACTCTGGTTTCCTACCACCTTGCAAAAAATATGCTGGTAAATGAATTGACTACTCTTAACTGGCCCAAGACATAAATGAGCGTGTGTGTGTGTGTGTGTGTGTGTTGTGAGAGAGAGAGAGACAGCAAGAGAGATCTGCATAATTTATGGATCCACTAAGACCCTAACCAGGACATTTACCCAAAATTAATACATGAATAATGCTAATTTATATTTAAGAAGCAGCTGACAGTGGTTAGAAAGTGAGCAAGTAAATGAGTGAGTAGGAGACTGATGGAGGTAGTGAGGGAATAAGTGATTGACTGTTCAGGTAAGTGGTTGAGTGAGGGAGTAAGTGAACATTCGAGTGAGTGAAATACTGAGAGACAGACTAAGTTAAGGAGTAGCAGAGGGAGTAGGTGAAAGATTGAAGGAGTGACTGACTGACTAAAAGGCTGAATGAGGGAGATAGGGAATGAACGAGTGAACAATTAAATGAGTTATTGAGCATGCTAGTGAATAGGCTTGCGACATCATTTGCATTATGTGTGGCGGTCTGGGAAAAGTTGTTAAATGTAGCCGTGACTGAATTCTGGTTGTGACAAAAAAATCTGGTGTTCTTTTTATTTTTTGTTTTGCTTATAAAATATATTGTCACCTCTAATTTAAGAAAATACATATATTTCAACACAATGAAATGGATTTTTTTAAAATTATTATTTATTTACTTTCTAACATGTCTTGGCTGTCTGCAGAGATCACATTACGTAAGGAGCCAGTTTAACAAATGCAGCAGTAAAAATCACCTTTTCACCTTCCCAACTTTTGAGATATGTGTAAAAAACCTGGACAGGAAAATCTGTCATTTTCAGAACTTCATGTAATAAGTATTCATGTAATTCATGTAATTAACAACAGCAAAAACAACAACCACAACCACAACAACGCATATGCATTAAGACAAAATAATGCATTAAGAAGATGTTTAAAACCTTGCTCGTTTTCCAAGTGTGATTTCCTCGTACAGGCTCAAGGTTCTTTATTTGTCACATACATTATATGTATGTGATGTATTAATGTAGTGAAATGTTTTTCGTTAGTGCCTCATCCTACAGTGCAACAGTGATATATATATAAAAAAAAAAACAGAATATAATAAAAGCGGAACATAATGAATAAAATAGAAAAATAGAATAGAATCTAGTAGACAAAATCTAGATGCTATATGTAGAAATATGTAAAAATATGTTTAGCAGCTATTAGAGGAGTGTAGTGTGCGAAAAAGTGCAAGAGTTTTTATTTGTCCATGGTGCAACTGTTTGTGTATGTGTGTCTGTGTGTGAGGTAGTAGTATGCAGACTTCTCAAGTGTCCTCATTCAGTAGCCGGATTGCCTGAGGGTAGAAACTCCTCCTGAGTCTCTATGTGTTGGTCCTCAGGATCCGGTAGCACTTCCCTGATGGGAGCACTGAGAAGAAACTGTTTCTGGTGTGGTGAGTCAAGACAGTGAATGTCATGTTTTGATCAAGCTAGCAGTGTGGGGATTTTTAATTTTTTAATTATTTCTTTTCTTTAACGAAATCTACTGTGTCAAACTGAGGACACTTGTGATGTTTCATTTGTGCAGCTATGTATTGCACAAAGTAAAAAATGTACGCTTACATATGTTTATATAAATACAGGGTATGGCATAACAGAGATTTTGCTTTTCTATCTCTAACCTGCTCTGAGTAAGGATCAGTTAACATTACAATTAACATTACTATGTGTAAAACCATCATCATCATCATAGATAGATAGATAGATAGACAGATAGATAGAGAAGGCTCTCTCACTTTTAGTTTAATTTGTTATTGAATATGTCCAGCTAGTTAATGGTAATGGGCATTCACACATACAGTAATCAAAATATAACAAAATTATAAAATATAACTGAATTAAATAGCTATGTTTGGGAATAATAATAACTAGTAGAATCCATCCTCTGTAGTGGCAGCACAATGTTATTCCCAGAGAGCTCCATGCAAGAGGCATGTGCACTAATGCATGTTCAACACTAATCATATTGAACTCTGTTCATGATGGATACAATCGTTTTCACATTCAATTTGTTCGATGGAAAAATAAAATGGAAAATAATACGTGAATAGGGAAAGAAAATGCAGTGTAGGGTAACAAAATGCTATAGGCTAATTGGTGAGAAAGTAACTTGTTACCAGAAATGCTGCATTATTTTGAAAATAGCTCAGTTACTGCCATACTACTAAAAATTTTGTTAATCTCTTAATATCACTACTTGTAGCTATAACTACCTGGCATAACTGGTTGTTGCAGAGCTACGTGCCATAAACATGGACACATACATACCTAATCAGATCCATTTGTAAACAGAGCTATTAAGCTGTCCATGATGCATGCATGGTCACATCAGACAAAAATGCTTAATGGCAGCAGATAAACTTGTATAAACTATGAATGACCTAATGAAAAGATAAGAAATTTACCCACCTGAGCTTCCCAAAATAATCAGAGATTATCTCCCGACAAATGTAAGTGTGCATTGATAAGTTAAGTGAAGAGTTAACTTATGTTTGTATTTCTTTAATGAAGTGCCAGTAATGTTGACACTTATAGCTGTACATTTGTACAGCTATAAGTAGGTGTGGAATTTGCTTGCTATAGCTTGTCAGCCCAGGATATTATTAAATCGGACTAAAATCATTAACTGAGGTTCTATGGAGATGAATAGAGTTATTGAGTACTCTTAAAATAGATTAGGATGTAAATATAACAATTTCTAATCTATAAATGTTAGTTGTCCTTTTTGGAGAAAATAATAATTATTATTATTATTCAGTAGAATATGAATGAAGGCTGTGATAAGGATAGTTTTGGTTTTACATGGCCATATTTATCATTAGCTATCTCTAATGTTCTTGTTCTGTGTCGTCTGTCTCCTCTCATTCTCCTTGCCTTAGCGCCCTATCCTCCTTGCCTTAGCACCCTATCCTCCAAGCATTTCACATCCCTTTCCACCAATCTGACCAGCAGGCCTAGGAACATGTGCTGCTGGCATACTTGAGTCATAGTCCCTTGACATATCACAAGCTTTCACTCTAAGTTAACCGAAGCTGTAGTCAGGATACTTTCCCATCTCCTGACCATAACACAGCAGACATGGCTCCACTGAAACCAATGACTCTGGAACTGAGATTATGCAGTATGGAAGCTCATATCCTTTAACAGAGCCCAACTTATAGCCCAATGATCAATCACCATGTATTCCCATACATTAATAAATTCTCATACATTAATAAATGAACTGATCAATATGATATGTAAATTCCACACAATCTCCATGGTAAAGATAGTTTTGTATTATAATGAGGTTAGTTCATTAAATGACTGTTTTACTACATTACTGAGATTGCAGTCTGTTTTCTGGTGGTAGTCCAGAATTAGCAGCATCAGTCTGATAATCATGATGATGATGATGATGATGATATGTGAACTAATTTCAGCTGCTCTGCTTACAAAAGTACCAGTAATTGAACTCCAATTCCTGCAGTCTTGTGGGGTATTCCTGGTATGCAGTGGTTAGTGCCTACCAAAAGTAGTCCAAGGAAGGTCAACTGGTGAACCGGTGATAGGGTCATGGGCACCCAAGACTCACTGATGCGCTTGGGGAGAAAAGACTAGCTCATCTTGTCCACTCCCACAGTAGAGCTAATGTAGCACAAGTTGCTGAAAAAGTTAATGCTGGCTATGATAGAAAGAACACACAGTACATCGCAGTTTGCCGCATACAGGGCTGCGTATAGCCACAGACCAGTCAGAGTGCCCATGCTGACCCCTGGCCACTACCAAAAGCCCCTACAATGGGCATGTGAGTATCAGAACCGGACCATGGAGCAATGGAAGAAGGTGGCCTGGTCTGATGAATCATGTTTTCTTTTACATCATTACCTGGGGAAGAGATGGCACCAGGATGCACTACGTGAAGAAGGCAAGCCGAAGGAGGTAGTGTGATGCTCTAGGCAATGTTCTGCTGGGAAACCTTGGGTCCTGGCATTCATGTAGATGTTAGTTTTACTTTACCACCTACCTAAACATTGTTGCAGACCAAGAACGCCCCTTCATGGCAATGGTATTCCCTACTGGCAGTGGCTGTGGGTTAAACTGTTCAGTTCACTTTCTTTTTAGCTTTGTTGCTACCCCCTTATATTTAATGTGTTATACTCATTTGTTTTGCTGTTGTATTTACAAAGACATTTTAGCAATTCAATATGTATCTGAGCGAAATAAATTGTCAGCTACACCAATGCTGTTATACTCAAAATCATGATGCATTATGTTCTTATGAAAGCTACGGAAATTCCACACAAATAATTGGTTTCAGAAGAGATATATGGCACTAACAGGTCAGAAGAACATACAAAACTCCCAAATATTCACTTGCCTTCAGTTTTTACAGGCTTCTTTACACCATAACAAATTAGTTTTATTACTGTCCTTGATGTGGGAGTAATTACAGCAAAAAATTTTAACTCATGGTTTAAATTATTTACCATGCCACCACCAAAGATCTGACCATGGCTTTGTTGGTAGACAGATTTAGTAGAAAAATCCAATGTTTTCCACTAAAAAAAAAAAAAAAAAAAAAAAAAGTTATCTATTATCTATCCTACCTGATAACCCATCACATCAATGCAGATACTCAAAGAGTTTCATGAGTACATTGTGAACCCTCCTGAACTTCCCGAGTTGTTTTAGGATTTCAAACCTCAGTGAAACTCTTTATAAAGTGAGTCAGTCACTCCTTCTAAAGTCACTGCTAAAGATATAAAGCTAAATACTTTGAGTCATTGTACATTTTTTCAACTCCGTCTTTGAAAAATGTCTTTCAAACAATTGACTGAGTCACTTTTTATGGATTTTTTAGGCCTGTTTCTAGTCATCCAGCAGCATATGACACTAAAAAAGACTCCATTACTTTAGGACATCCATTATTTCAGTACAGTATGCGATATGTGGGAGATAGAATTTGTGACAGAGATTATCAAAGCACTAAAAAAAGGATATAGCAATTAGTTTACATACCCAAAGATGGTTAAAATTAATTATGACCTCAGTGAGTTGGAGGAATAAAAATGATAAAATGGTAAAAAAATAAATAAAAAAAAAGCTCAGAAATAGAAAAGTCCAGAGTATACCAGCTTTTACATTATAATCATTTAGTGACTCCTTTGAACCTTCATCATTACAGGTGGAAGGATTTCTCTCCTAATAAGAAGTATTTAGATATGGATTATATATGAAAGAGTGACAGAAATAAGAGAGGAGAAACAGGGAGAGAAGGTATAGGCATCTGAAAGTGAATTATAGTTTTTACTTCTGACAGCAAATGAAGCTCTAAGAACAGCCTGAACCAAAGCTAGGCCACCTGTTCTGTGTTTCACTCTGTCTCTCTCTCTCTCTGGCTCATTGACAATGTGCATTCTGTGTTTATATGCCCTGAATCCTCCACACACTCATCACGAATATAAATGTAAGACTGAGTCACAGATTGTCCCTCAGCGCTATCCCTTTTTATCCCAATGTGGATTGATCTGATGAGTTTCAAAGCCAAACTGAGAGGGAAACTTCATCTCCGTCCAAATTTAACAAATGTTTGGCTTACTAACTTTACACTGAGCTTAATCAAGGGTCTGCCATAGTGAGTACTGTGCACAGCTATTTCTCAAATCACAAAATATGAGCTATATTCTTGTTTTTGGCTATCTAATACCTGGATGTTTGTATAGACACGTTCCATTAACAAATGATTCTGTCTTTTTGAATGAATCACCAAGGTGAACAAATCAGTACTGGTCACTGTGATGCACTTCCATTCCTTTCATTTAGTTACTGCTGATGGGCATTGCAAATGTAGCCACAAAACAAAGCAGTTTCATGATTATTTGAAATTTTGTGTAACTGTCACAAATTTTCCCTGTCAGCATGCACTGCAGCTCTCCGTGCAAGTTCTGGCTCTCACCTTAGTTTGTTTTGAGTTCCTGACAGGTTTTGTCTATATAGCCATGTGCATTTTGTCTCCACCATTGTGTTCAGTTCCTGATTAGTTTAACTATTTATACCTCTTGTGTCTTTTTTTTAAGTGCAAAGTCTTGTAATTGTTAATGTGCGTTTCCAAGCCTGTGTTTCCATGTTCTTTGGTTTAGTGATTATACTTACCTCCCGTTTTTGCACACAAATACCCCCGTCACAGTCACACTTGTGTCCTGCTTTTCACCGCATGTTACATAAGCCTTACCTTAAATATTTATCTATTAGTATTTTTTTTTAAACATCTTTGAATGGTGTAGGTCATATTTGCAGTTGCATGTATGCCTAACCTGATCTGCACCCACTCAGTGAAACCTTTTGGTCATGACTGAGATTCAGTCCTCTCATTCAGCGTGTCAGTGTTTGAATGAGTGCATTTTACAGTTGAGATTCACTTTTCTATTGTTCAGTGGGTCAGTGTTTGAAACAGTGATGTCATATTTTGGTCCTGATGCTTTACAGTACATGTTATATATGTCTGTGTTTTTTACTTGCCTGTGTAGGCCTGGGTGAGAAAAATAATTCATACATACAGACATACAGTATTTATTATAAGATAACACAAAACAGCAATGACTGATTTAACCATTTTGCACTTCTCAAGCTGTTATCAGCCTTGACGGCTGCAAACTGTGCAACTGAGCAAAGTGGTAAATAATAGTATAGTACTGACTCAAATTGAACTGTAATAATTTGCACCTAGGTGATGTGCACCTAAGCATGCGCAGTTCAAAGTAATTTTTAACCACAGATTTTTTTTTTTTTTTTAATTGTGAAACATAGATTTTCCTAAGGACTCTTTCTGCTTGCTCAGTAGAGGAACTTCTGAAAGACTTCCTTGAAGACCATTACTGGATCTTCAGAATGGAGCTGAATTTCTCCTACCAACTAAGAAAAACATCATATACCACATTGCATGTCACTGCCAAACAGCATGCAGGTAATCTGCACAGCTGTGGCTATAAGGTGCCCATGACCATTGTCACACCCAGCTACATAAGCACTACTCTTAAAGGGATAGTACTATTACATCTGCACAAGCTCAAAACATTGTTCACTTTGCAAGATAAAGTTTTTATGTCCAGTGCTTCACACACAGTGAGAACTTTCCATTTGCCTGCATACAACCATTGTGTAGATGTTGCAAGAGTGGCTGACTTTTTGTGCACATGCCACTATGCTGGAGTTGTGCCCAGGAGCCAGGCCCATAATTCCAGCTATTGGAATGTGGAAATATGCTT
This sequence comes from Pangasius sanitwongsei, assembly GCA_037576675.1. Lineage (NCBI taxonomy): Eukaryota > Metazoa > Chordata > Actinopteri > Siluriformes > Pangasiidae > Pangasius > Pangasius sanitwongsei. The sequence goes on from CM075008.1 coordinate 20,328,866, forward strand.
CCTTCAGATCTATGGATACAAACAAATCTGAGATGCAGGAACCTTCTCACCTCCAGCTACATGACTTCAGAACAGACTCCAGCAACCCCTGCTAGTTTTGATAAATTATGATTTAGTGGCTTGATCCCACCCTGTTTTGGCAAAAAAAAAAACCTTTGCATTCTGGGTTGCTGGTGGCACCAAAGACTCCATGGAAATATACTGCTGCAGAGTGTCAATGCTGGAACTTCTAAGGGCAATCTATTGTGTAAAGTTTTTTTACTCTCGGCTCAAACAGAAGAGACAGTCATTCAATGCTTCCTGGGCCTGTGTGCCAAAGCTTTGTACAGGTACCAATGGCAGCTGGCACCATGTGTTTTTACCAGTGTAGACCTGGTCTAAAGTCCAAATTGACTTATGCAGCTTGCACTGCTGTCTGTTAGATCGTGGTTCCCATTGTATTTCTTGCTGTAGGTGATTTATTTCCTTTAGGGCCAGTAGCTAATGTGACACTGTATTGGTGATACAACTAACACTTGCCAGTGTACAATATACTTTGCAAAACAGCATTATATCTTCAGCTTCTATATTTGGGCTGTTTGTATCATGGCTTTACACGCAATGCTTCATCAGTGTGAATTACCAAGGTGATTGGTCTCTCTATCAGAGACATTTATCTCAAGTCTAGGGTTTTTGCATCAGTTACTGTAGCAAATATGCCTGCTCTTTTTTCCGTGTGCTTCAGTGTGGTCTTAAATGCAGATAAGAGCTCATCACAGCATTCAGTGCTGTGCTGTACTCCTGCTTTTCATACTGATCTTCAGTTGAAAAAATGAGAATGGAAAATAGCATGATCATGCCTACATGAGGCCACAGTTAGTGTAGCAAATGGGAAAATGGCACTATTTCAAAAGGAAACCACACTGGTGGTCCGGACTGAAGGAATGTCTAACTAGAGGTAACATAGCTACAGTCGATTAAAAAAAATAAATAAATAAATAAAAAAACTACACACCCCTGTTAAAATTTCATGTTTTCGTGATGTTAAAAATTAAAGACCTTTAATGTGAAAGAACAACCAACAAAATTCAAGTGAAAAACAAATAGAAACATTTTAGGGGAACAAGAGAAAAAAAAAACACTTAAAGTAACCTGGCCTTTACTGGGTTCTATTGTACGTCTTTTGGAATTTATTTTGTACCCCTCTCCTGATCGATAATGTTTGACAATGAAATCCCATACATGCTTTGTAAGTCAGTTGAAACCTAGAAGATACCAAGAAAATCCAACAGAAACAGTTGATTTTTATTTGGGGTTAATCAGAATCACATCATTGATGCTAGGTGTATGATAATTACTTTTGAACATGATTTTGAATGTGGTTGGTTAATTCTGAGCACAGTCAAATGCCCCATTATAAACAGAAGTATGAACATTTATTAAAAATATAGTAGATCTAAAGTGGTTTACTTTGTGCCAGTTTCCTTAATCATACTCGGTTGGTGAACTAGCCATTATCAGTTGGTATTTTTTTTGAGCAGTTTTGAGCAAGCTTAAGACATAAGAGGCCATTTTGCAACATGATTTTTTTTTAAAGCTCATCTATTTTTATAAGTCATTAAGTCTGAGTTGCCTATGGTTGAATTCAGAATCTGCTAACTAAGCTAACATTATCTAGGTTAATTACCCTTTTTAATTTTACTGGGAAATCTTAGCCAGGATATTAGAGAGAAACAGGGAAAAGGGAATTATGTGAGAGAGAGAGAGAGAGAGAGAGAGAGAGTGTAATTAAGGCAAAATGCACAGCAAGCATTCTTTATGTTCAGTAATGTTCAGTAATTACCAAGCTCTTTTTGAGGGGGTTGTGAGGTCACAGAAGAGAGATGGATCGCTATTAACCAAGCAGAAAAAGCTGGATGGCTAATGGAAGTGATCTTGATGAATCCTGAAATGTTACTCCAAAGCAGCACAGTAATTAAGTCCCTGTAATTAAATGCACTTGACACATGAAATTATGAAGCCACTTCTTTTTGGCTACTGTCAATTTCTTTCTCTCTCTCACTTTCCACAGTTTCCTTCCTCATCATCACAACTGCTCTGCAATTTTATGGACGGAGCTAATTACTAGCCTCTTCTCAACTTCCTGGCAAGTTTCTGTTTTTTCTTGCCTTTCCTGTTGTTCTTTCTTTGTTTTTTTTACTAATATTTCATTCTCACACTTTCTCTATTTCTTTGTAGTCTGTGGCAGTCTTGCTAATGTGCCAAATGTTTTATGTTTAAATTTCAGAGAATAAATTAAGGAATGTGTGGATTTAGGGGCTTTCTTGGCAGAAGCAGAAAGAGAGAATTTACCTATCCATCCTTACGCAGTTTCTTGCTGTTCAGCGACTTGCAATTTCAGGATCATTCCACTTACACTTTTATGTTTTAGAAAAGAGCAATAAATAGAGGTCCAAACTGTTCATAATAGTCGTTTGATAGCTTCTCTCTCAGAGAAAAAAGTACTAAACTTTTGTAAATTTAAGGGACCTAAAGGATGTAGTGTACTTTTAAAAGTCATTTAGACAACATAATTGAACCACCAGTGTACCTTTTAGAGGACATTGACATTGTTGCACCATCAATTTACCTTTATTGCTTGTTTTAATATACCTCTATTATTTTTAAATAGGGTGTGGCAGTATACTTTAAGGGGAAAAAAATGCTGGTTCCTTAATAAAAATATAATAATAATTCCTTCCAAATAACTGAAGCCTCAAACTGATAAACATATTGAGTTGCATTGAACATCTAAATGTTTTTAATCTGACTATGTAATAATCTAGAAAACACACACACATACACACACGCACACTATATATATAATCAAAGCCAGTATGATATAAAAAAAGAGCCATATGAAGGTACAGTAATGCCTGTTAAATGTATTTAGCTTAGGTGTAATCAACCAAATTCAATCAATTGAGGGCTCCCAAGTGGCGTAACGTGATCAACTGTTAGAGATAGTATCTTCAGAAAGATGTTATCATAACAGTATGTATTCTGTATGTATAGTAGGGTCCCAAAGTCTGTGGCCACTAGTGAAAATGCTTCTGTTTGGCATTCTTTTGCAATTTAACACAAATGATATTGTCCCATTTTAGCTTTAATGACGGTGTGTGCTTCAGCTGACAGGCTCCACAAGTTTGTGTAAAACCTGATGATCCATGTTAGAGCAAATCCATCTGCATGTCATCTGAACACAGGCTTCAGTGGAAGGGATAAGACTCAGGGAAAATCTGATATAGTCAAGATATCTGATATCAAAATCTGATATAAACATTTCTGTTTTTTTGTTTTTGTTTTGTATTAGAATTTTCAAAATTCTAAAACTTTGTTTATTTCCAGTTTTAAATAATAATAATAATAATAATAATAATAATAATAATAATAAGAAGAAGAAGAAGAAGAAGAAGAAAATTTCAATGTAGTCTCTTTTGGACCCTACTGTATGTCTTTTGCTTACTTGTAACTGAATGATGTGAAAATACTGACTTGTCATGATTTTATTTAGCTTAGTTTATCATTTTTATTTTATCATTTTTAGAGTACTCAGATCATTATCTCCACAGTATAATAAAGCACTAGACAACCTCCTGTTGTTATGACAAGTCACCATTTCCTGAAATTAGCTTAGTAATGCTGGTGTCGTCAGTGTATTTGAAAAGCTTGACTGAGCTTTTTTGTCTTGTAAGTCCATTAGTGAGGAGAAGAGAATAGAAGGCAGGATATAAATTACATCTATTTCTATATTCTCTCATTGTCTCTCGTCTTTTTGTTTGCTATTATTTTCCATCAGTCGTTTTGTGCTCTTTCTCTCACACACAAATAAACACATTTAGAGAGTTACACTTGCGTGAAGCAAGAAAAAAAACAACTAGTAAATAACTGCTGAGGATTTAGACACTCTTATTTCTCTGTAACTGATATTCTGCGGTTTGTTAAAGGATGCTTGGCTGAATAAAACAACAGGCTCAGAGAGCACATCGCATTCTGATCACTGCTTAAAATCACAGCAGACTAAATGTCCCTCCTGCTCCCAGTGTATTTTGTCTTCCCTGTCACTTGATGTATTTGTTACTGTTTAAACAAGACAACCATTTAAAAATAGTTGCAGATGAAAATCTCTTTTGCTTTTTAACAACTTTTAAAATGGTCCAAGCATTTTGAACTGCACTGATATTCTTTAGGTGATAACGTCTCTTTTATAATGTTGAATGCATAACGCAAGGGTTTATGTTAGTGTATTTGGTGAGCATTGCTATAACCTGTACATTTTTAAGCAATTTTACATTAAATGGTTACGGGTCCCTGGAGGACTAGTGGTTAGGCCCTCAGTGCCATGGCCCGGGCTCGATTCCCGTCCAGGAAACCGACCCCCACCACTGGGGTTGCATGCAACAGTGCGCTCTCACTGCCGGTCCCAAGCCCGGATAAAAATTGGGGAAGGTCGTATCAGGAAGTGTAAAAATTTCTGGTGTAAAAACTGTGCCAAATCAAATATGCAAACTTATGATCTGCTGTGGCGACTCCTAATGGGAGCAATCGAAAGAGGAACAACAGCAGCATTAAATGGTTACAGTTAAGATTTACCTTTATAAATATTCTTTTGCCATTCTTTGGAAATTCTTTCTATTGAGTTGAACATGTAAGTCCTATACATTACAAAATAGAATTTTGTATGTAATTTTGTATGCAATCTACCTGATTATCAGTTTGCTTCAGAAATTCTTCTCAAAGTTTGTAATGTTATTTATACAATATTCCACTATTGCATAAGCTGCTGTAAATAGTAGATGATCATCATAAATATAAATGATACCATCATAAATAATACCAAATGACAATAAACAATTGCCACCTTATGTATCATAATACACATTATTCTTTAACCACCCTAGATGATAGCAAAACCAAGACAAATGATAACTATCATATATAAGGCAACAAACACCAAAGTTCATACCAAAATCACAATAATACTCACCATAGATAATGCAATAAGCACCACTGGTATAAAATCACAGTAGATAATGTTCATTATTCATTCCTTAGCCACCATAGATAATATCATACAGGTAATAAATACTAATAACCACAGATTATAAACGTCTTAATACTCCCATAGACAATACCATTAGAGATAATATCAAAACTATAATATCATAAACAACTTTCCAATGATGTAACCACAATCTATCATGCCAACTATTGGCAACAAACACAACAGATAACCACCATAAATAATAATATAAACAATATTCTCTATAGTAATCATTATAGATAATCCTGTTAGATAATAACCATTAAAGATAACAGATTCTGGGTCAAGTGCACTGTCTCAGTCCACAAGACCCTCCAACAAATCAGCTAAGAGGATTACTATGGTCTCTCTACCCACTATTTACACCTCCTACCTAGTGCTACATCTAGGGTCCCTGGGGGGTCTAGCGGCTAAGGAATCTATGCTCTCACCGCTGCACCCGGGGTTCAGTTCCCAGGCAGGGAATTAAGAGAGCCAACCCAGCCCAGTGTACTCTCAGTGCCAGTCCGAAGCCCAGATAAAATGGGAGGGTTGTCTCAGAATGGGCATCCATAAAACTCAAACATGCAGACCAATGATCCGCTGTGGCAACCCCTGACAGGAGTAGCCTTCCTAACACCCCAGAAAACACTTTAAAATTACCCAGAGTTCCAGGGTCCTGGTTTCATCCTGAGCTCAAATTACTCTCTCTCTTTTTTGTGCTCTCCGGTTTCTTCCTGCCTCCAGAAGCACGTTGGTAGGTGAATTGGCTACTCAAACTTGCCTTTAAGTGGAAATGAGTGTGTGGATATACACTATATTACCAAAAGTATTCGGTCACCTGCCTTGACTCACATATGAACTTAAGTGCCATCCCATTCCT
>CM075008.1:20344344-20364910 GCA_037576675.1 Pangasius sanitwongsei
GTAGGTGATTGAGCTCACACCAGGTAACAAAGTTGTCCACTACCATCTGATATTCTGAGGTGTCTCCACCCTGAATAGATGAATAGAACCCTTTCCTATGACAATAGTCTGCAGGCCTGCCACATGGAGCTTGGATGCTAATATGGGTCCCATCAACCTGTGGGAACCTCCATTTATCCTGATAGGCTTGCATAATAGTTCTCAGCTCTGCAGGACTTTCTGACTAATCCTTCAGGCTGTTGACATTCCTATTCTAAACAAGTGGGAAACGCACATCAACACACAGCTCAGCAGGGACCAGTTACCAGTATCAGGTGTTGTGGAGACTCAGACTAGTTTGAAAGATATTGCATGGCTTCATAAAAGGTTTCTCTTCTCGTTTTGAAAATTATTAGCCAGTCTTTGTCAGTCATCTGTTTGCTGACATCCTGCCACCAATGACAAGACTGTGGACAGACCCAGATGCTCCTGTAGCAAAGATATTAACATTTTGACTTGCATTTTAACCAGCCAACTGAACTGTGTAAAATAATGTCATAACTTGATGACTGACTATGTAAGCATTCAGAATATTCTGAAGCTTAATGTGATGTAAAATTACTTTACAAGCAAAATAATAGATATTGACATTAATTTTCATTAGGCCATATCAATACCAGTTGCTGATTATTATTATTATTATTATTATTATTATTATTATTATTATTATTATTATTATATTTAAAGAATAGCTCAAGTAATTTAAATAAATAAATAAATAAATAAATGTTTCTGGTTTACTTGCATTTAAAATCAAATGACCATGTGAAAACAAATTGAACCAAGTAAAAAACTAAACAAATGTATCAATATCTCACTGTTTCAGACTAAACAAATTGACTAATAGACATGATAACATCCTAAAATAGGTGCTTGGAACCACAGCACTGGAACTAAAATTGGCATCACTGGAAACAAGTACAAAAACACTGAGAGTTATATGTTATACATAGCTGTAGAATTTATGTGAACGAGCTTTTGACAGTGGCTAAAAAAGTGAAAGTATTGTAATGTGTGAAGTTGTTTGTTTGTTTTAAGCACATATCCTTGGTGTTATATAAACTACCTGATCTATGTGTGCAAATTAGTTTTCTTGTAATTTCCCACTATGATATAGATATTTTCTTGTATATTATATTTTCTATGTATACAAATTAGGTCCCCAGTAATGAGTTCCTAATTCCCCATTGCATGTTAAAAATAGGCAAGCAAACCTAGTCAATTAAATCCGTAATTATTTAGGTCAATTCTGGGTTCCCAGGATTAAATTATACATCTATAATTCATTTTCACTCCTGTAGGATCACAGGAAAGTGGTGTCCCCAGAAACCAGGTCTAGGACTATTGTCCCCACAATGGTATAATTACAAGATTGTGTGTGTATGTGTGTGTATGGGTGTGTGTGTGTGTGTGTCTGTGTGTGTGTGTGTGTGTGTTTTTAAAAAAAAAAATGTAAATCCTTCAGTTCAGCATTTACGCAGATGGCATGCTCTCACTTTAACCTGAACTGAGTTATTCAGTATCTCAAGTAGACTTGCTTATGTTGGTTTCTGACATATTACACACTGTTATCTATAAAAATGGAGAAGAAAGACTTCACAGAGCTAAAAAAACAAAACAAACAAACACAGTAACAATAACAATAGCCATTTTGAGGTCAGAACACTCTCTTCTTCAGCACATAAGATGATGTCACTCCACACAAGTATGCGGCTCAGGTAGAAAGTGGGGGGCAAAGTCTGAAGGTTAAATTTAATTAGAAGTTAGAAGTTATTTGGGCAATAATATGATGTGAAAATGAAATTTTCCATGTACAAATTTCAATAAGGTGTATTTTTAGGGTTTTAGGTTTTAAGGTTTAAATATATAAATAAATATAAATAATTTATATAAGTTGTTTGCACCATGCTAAACTGGCATTTATAAGCTTCCATTTCTATTAGCTTCAGTGAAAGCATCTAGTGGAAAAACCACTGAAGAAACTTGGGATATATCAAGTTTGAACAATTATGCTTATAAATAGTCAATTATGTCTTTTTCCCCACTTTAACCACGGCATTATCACAGGAAGATGCGATTCTACTTTCAACTAAATGATCTGTTAGAATAAAAAATAATAATAATAAGTTTAATTTAGTTGTGAAGAGCTGAACGTGTTGTTAAAATTAAGCATAATTTCTTGTTAATGAACATTTGTTTGCAACAAGGTAAGGTTTACAAAGCAGGATTAAAAGCAAATATTAGCATAAAATCACAGTTACAAATGAAGGCATGTATTGTTTTTCTGTTTTTTATTCACTCTTATTTCAAAATACATTACACTAAAAAGCTTTTATCCAAAACCAAAAACTGATCTTGCTCAAGGGCCCTATTGTGGCAGTCCTGGGGTTTACACTTGCAACCTTCCTGTGACAGAATGTGAACCACGGCGGTGTTTTTTTTTTTTTTTTGGGGGGGTGGGGGGTGGGGTGGGGTGGTATAATGTACCACCCAAATTGTTTCTGCACCACTAGAAATGATCGTCCCTCAATAATACACATCCATTTTGGTGGAATAAAAACCTGGTGTGATGATTATAGTGATTACTGTGGTGAGTAACCTCTAACCCACCTTATGGATTTTTGGGGATGGCAGATGTGTCTGGCGATTAATTACACCGCAATTCCATTTCCTGTGTGCACTCTAAAAAAATATGTTCATGAAAGCTGTTTGTTTTGTGGCACTTTTGTGTGTGATGCTGCCTGGAGTGTTATTATATGGATTGCCCTAAATCACACATACACACACATAGAAGCACAGATATTAATGAAATCTGACTCCTGGCACCGAGCACTGTTTTAACTGCCAGGTTCATAAAAGAACTAGGAAGCCAATTCAAATCAAACTGCCTGCCCTGGTGGTGCATTAAAAGACTGTGGGAGCCATGCTCATATGGCCTTCATTCTCAGCGTTGTTTGTCTGATTTCATGTTTACGTATGTCCAATTTAACTAAACTGCAAATTCACAATATTTGTAAAAATTGGCAAAGTATCTATTAACCGTTTTTATGCATACAACTTAAACAAATGTGATAAATATCTTTATTTAGAAATAACCATTAAAATGAAAGTATATTTGTCCTTTCCCTTCAACACATTAAAAAAATATATCCAATGCATATTTGTCTAATGGTGACAAAGTGTATACCTGTGATGAGTATACAGTACATGTGCCATGGTGAGGTGTGTGCTGTTGAGAATCAGTATCTGCAGCAGCTCATGACCATAGACTTTGGTGGGACAGGCTGACATTAATAACAACATAGCTTCAAACAAAGATAGCTTCAAACAAAGTCAAGAGGCTGTCACACTTGGCTTATGCTACAGGCTAAAATATAGTACATTTTTGGAATTAACTTATAATAGGTGAGTGGGAGTCAACAACATAGTCATACAGCATGCAGTCTAGCAGCTTGCTTTGAGTGGTTTTAAATAAACCTTTGTTCAATTGTGTCGAGGTAATATCAGTAACCATGGTTGACAGGTTCCAGCAAAATTTCCAGCCCAACTACATCATGAAACCCACACGGAAGAACTTAAAACTAGATTTTAAAAAATGGGCATTGGAAAAAGAATACATGATTCTTCTTTTTTTCGGCCTTTGTATGGGAAAACAAGTATTTCACATGTATTTCCAATGTACAGTCATTATCAACTTCATAATCCCCTTTTCTCATTCCTTGTAAAACACTGTATCCTACAATAAAAAAAACACATATATATATATATATATATATATATATATATATATATATATATTTTGTACATCATATACACACACTGTCTGCTCTTACACTTTTCCATTTTGCAGCAATTTGTTAGATTTCCTTCAGATTATTTGCTGTGAAACAAGATATTGGTGGCAGCAGATTTTTTTTAATTAGCTCAATCTGGCAATCTGTCCTGTCCGCTGCTACAGTGTGTGTCATGCAGCCTTCCATGTAGTCTGAATTCTGAGGTTTGATTCAGAGAAGACTCTGGCTTGTTGCTCCATAGAATGCATGGTTGGACCTGCAGACCCCAGCTGCTCATGACAATAAAGATCCTGATTTCAAGTGTTCATTTATTTTTTCTGTGTTAGCAGATTCTTCTCAAGATAACAAAACCCTACAGTCCTTTTGTAAAGATGACCTTTTGTAAAGATAAGCCACTCATAGAAGAGGGGCGTTATTAGTCCATAACATGAAATAGGTGGGAGTGACGATGACTTGCTCGTGGTATCGTGTGAAAGCTCAGCACAGAACAATAGCCCAGATAATAATTATAACAGTAATTCACATCTTTTGAACTGATGAGGCTGTTAGAAATGTTTCAGTTCATATTGAAGGCTCTGTCAATCAGATGCAAATCTGAGCACACTGTCTGACTGGAACACAAAAGGAGTCATGTGTAATATTACTGAATTCTTTGGCTCTGGAGAAAAGGCTGTGGGTAGGAAGCTTAAACAAAAGACATCATTTTTCTTTCCATCTGATCTCATTGCTGTCTAGTAGAAACAACAGAAATATCTATTCAGACTTTCTTTTCCTAAATCACAATCCAATCAGAGATCTGAAAGCAGTGAAAAAACAAAACACATGAAACTACTGTAGGAGGGAACAACACCCCTTCAAACAGGGGAAGCTCAGAAAGCTTCACTACTAATACCTGAATGATGTACTAGAACTGTGAAAAATAAAATGTTTAAAAAATGTTGCTTTTCACACACAAAGAAATGAAACAATGTGATTTTGTTAAATGGTCAACACACCCAAACAAGTTAGGTCAAAATATGCAGGTTCTGTTTTGGTGTTATTCTTGACATGAAGCATCATGTGGTGACCTGTCATCTATTCAATTTGAGTTTGCTACAGTGAACATTCAGGTGCTACATACTCAAACAGAAACAATAGTGTAAGAAGACAATGCATGGTACACCACTGATGACACAGCTAAGCAAGGATGTGGGAAGTAGGGGTGCTGAGGGTGCTGCAGTCCACGGACTTTCAGGATATCTTTAACTGCAATGTAGCTGCAACTGCTAAAGTAATAATATATAGATAAAGAAATAGGCTAAACAAACTTTAAAATTGACTATTTTGAATAGTTTTTTGGGTTTGTATGCCCAAGATAGTACAGCGAATTGCCGAAGATTATGATTTTTAATTTATTAATGAAAGATTCATCACACTTTCTTACTGTTAGTTACATTTAATGTTATGGAACATCTCTGAGACTTGAATCTTTCAGAGAAAGAAAAAGGAAAGCCTGGTGAGGGAACGATTGTATATAGCTTTTATAACGTATGTGATAACAGGAAGTGACTCCAGCACTGGGAAACTTACTGACTTACAGTTAAAAAGCACAACTTCCATAGAAGTGAAATAAAAGTCTCCTCACAGGAGACTTCACCATATCATTGATTTTACACTTTTCTTGGTTATACAGCATGTTTTTGAACGTGTTTATAATTAAGCCCATGTTATGAGTAAATGAACTATTACTACAGAAAAGATAACATGTTAGAATGTGCATGTTATTATAAGCCTACTACTATGTTACAGTCATAATTATTCAGATCTGTGTTACTATAGAAAATTAATCAACACTTGTTGATTTGAGAATTAAGCCATGCTGTGGTATAATTACTGTAATCAACACACATTATCTGTTAAAAGAAAAATTAGTTGACTATTATTTGGTGTGACATCATAGCTCATGCAACATACTATATGATACTTAAAATGTCAGCATCTCCAATGTGAAAGCTTTCCTGCGTCTCTATGGCTGGAGTCTTCATTAAACTGGCTAAGCTAAGTTGACATTAATAACTGGTTGATGGTGGATATAATTTGAACAAGCAAGGGCGATATTGTTTGTATTTCACATAAATTAACCCCAAAAAAAGGTACAAATGCTAACCCTGACATAAAGCTTAACTTTAATCTTGGTAACCTTTTTTATGTAACAGCGCTCTCTCTCTCTCTCTCTCTATCTCTCAGTATATGAATAATAACATCAAAGAAAGCCACATATAAAATAAACTAAGCCAACAATAGCTTATTTTAAAAACACAAAATACCTTAATTATATTATTATTGCTTATAGGATTTCTGCCCATTGTCTTTCTACTCTACACACATATATACACAGCTCACATTTTATTTTGTGGCAAGCGACAGAGACACAAGTCATCTTATCGCTAGTCCATTTCCTGTGATTTTGATCAGCACTGCACTCCTGGCACCTGTCATTGAAGCGTGCATGTGAAGCACAGAGATAGCCGGACCAATCAGCAAAGCAAATACTGCTTCTGATATTCTCAACTCAGGCCAGTAACTCAGGCCAGTGACTGCAATAATACAGTATATTTCATAACATCCTGGTATCATTATTGCCTGATACAACTCTCCAAAAATGTTTCATAAACAAGAAAAATATATATTTTTCATAAAAAAATAAATCCCAAATAAAAGAATTTAAAAACATTTCAAATTAGAAATAATAATAAAAAGATCTCTTACAAATCTCTTTATACTCCTAAAACAAAGCCGTTATTAATACGTTTTGACATTAACAGACACAAGTATTTCTGCTTCCTATTAAACCTAGCATGTTCAATACAATGCAGTTTACTGCTGCATTATTCTAATTGTGTGCAAATGTGCAAGTTAACTCCTCAGTAAGTTTCACTTTAACTGTAAATCACATAATCAGGAATAAACATTTTTTGTAATAGGAAAAACATTTCTCTTAAAATTAACATTATACTTTGCACGACTGCCACTTGTCTGCCTGTGTAGATTTAAATATAATTGTTTTGTATTCAATATCACGTTGTCTGGTTCTCCTCTGTACTAATTTTTCAGTATCAGTTTTGACAAATTTGGTTGGGACATTAAGCACAACAGAGAATGCTTACCTGGTATATTTATTTAATTTAAAAAGCATTTAATTTTCCCTTACAGAGACAGCTGTGCAAATGTGAGCTGGCTGTGCATGGTGAGAAAAAAACAAATTTACACATTGCATTAGGGGTTATCTCCGATAGCTGACAACTGATAACATGAGATATGTTTGTGTGAACAAACCTGAGCTGTATTAAAAAAAAACAAAAAAAAACAGTTATTGCCAAACATGCAGTTTTCACTTTTTGTTGGGGAGTTTAATAGTTTCATACAACACTGTGCTTCCCCTGGAGAAGCATTGGGGAAAGAAGAATCTAAATGACCAGTCAAATATTTTTTTATTATGAATAATTAATCATTCAGCCCACCACAATTCAAGTTAATAGTCCATTTAAATACTATAGTATTTGAATAAAATATAGTTTAATTAACTTAAATTTTTAAGTTAAATAGTTTACATAAACATTACGTAGAAAGCCACTCAGGGCACAATTTACTAAGACCAGTTTTGCTTTTTCCTCAAAGAACATGAGAGTGATGGGAGATGTGTGGTTTTTGTTAGTTAAATTAAAGCCTTACATTGGTCATTTAGATGTCAACTGCTATGTGTAGACAGAGAAGTATGCACTGTGAAAAAGTCTTACTTTTCCTACTTTTTTTTTTTTTTTTTTTTACAGATTTTTATTTTATGACTTCTACGTTATCGAGTCAGTACATAAACATTTTAGATTTTCAAACATTAGTTTTGCAGTAATTTGGGTATTGTTGCTGACCATGTGCATCCCTTCATGGCCACAATTTACCCATCTTCTAATGGCTACTTCCTGCATGAAAGCAAAAATCAGCTCAAACTGGTTTAAAATAATAATAATAATTTAAAAAAAAGCAACTATGAAATAAAAGTTTGTGCTAAAAAAAGGGGGCCTAAGACCCTATACCTAAGACCATATAAAATATGACTATATAATATAGTCAAACCAATTTGAGACGGCTTTTGCTTTGTGACATTGTGCATTATCATGCTGGAAATAGCCATTAGAAGATGGGTAAATTGTGGCCATGAAGGAATGCACATGGTCAGCAACTATACTCAAATAGGCTGTGGCATTCAAGTGATGATTGATTGGTATTAATGGGCCTAAAGTGTGCCAAGCAAACATTTCCCACACTATTACACCTCCTCCACCAGCCTGGACTGTTGAGACAAGGCAGGGTGGGTCCAAATTCTGACGCTACCATCTGTGTGCGTTAGCAGAAATCAAGATTCCTCAGACCAGGTTATGTTTTTCAAGTCTTCAGCTGTCCAGGTATGTTGAGCCTGTGCTCAGCCTCAGCTTTCTGTTCTTAGCTGATAGAAGTGGAACCCATCGTGGTCTTCTGCTGTTGTAGCCCATCCACCTCAAGGTTTGACGTGTTGTGCATTCTGAGATGCTTTTCTGATCACCACAATTGTACAGAGTGGTTATCAGAGTTACTGTAGCCTATCTGTAAGATCGGGACACCAGGCGATGTGAACATTACCCAAAGCTGCCAGCCTGTATCTTCATGATTCTAGGCTTTGCACTCCTGCCACACAATTGGCTGGTTAGATACTTGCATGAATGAGGTGTACAGGTGTTCCTAGTGCTTAGTGAGTGTATAGTATTCATGTATACAGTATAATATGAATTGCTATCCAGTTTATTAGGGACATTTGTGCAATGGTTGTTGGTGGTAGACGATGTTTTTTTTTTTTAATGTAAATCTCACACACAACAGTCACTAGAACATTACTATTAGTCCTTAGAAGATTTAGTTATTTGGTACTCCATACTAAACTGGTGTATTAGTCTGTATGATTTAATGCATATCACATAAATGAGTAGATGTGGATGCAATGGCAGGTAAAAAGTGCAGTTTATTAGAAAATCAGGCAGGCAATCCAAAGGGTAATGCAGAAACATAGATCAAAAAATAGGCAAGGCAATGAACAAACAGGATAAACTAGGCAAAGCAAAACTCACAAACTACTCGGCAGAAGCTGGGTCAAAACAGTAGAATCTATATAAAGCTTGGTAATGGTAACACCAGGAAACTGAGGAACACCAGGAATCTAAAAAGTAGCATGTTACTTGAATAGTTTTTCACTAGAAATAGTTTACTTAAGTAAAAAATGTGTTTGTCTAGTCTACCTACCTATAAGTGCTATAAAATCTAAAGAGAAGGCCTGTAAAATACGACCAAGCATTGCTATGTAGTGAACACAAGAGTAGGGTCAACATGATAAAGCATCCACTTTATTCTGAAGGAGTAATATAGAAATGAGAGCATTAGCTATTTATGAAGAAAATCAAACTAGACAGACTTAATCATGCCTGCCTATGCACATTTAAAGATATGGGGTCCATCTAATTTAAGCTGTGTGTCATTTGGTTTAAGTGTTAACATCATTGTTTCTGACATCAAATCAATACACTAAGAGCAGCATAACTACTCTGTATTAGTCTCGATTAGTCCTAAACTCTCTGAGGCACAATATCTGATATTTTCAGTAAAAAAAAAAAAAAAAAAGAGCTCATGAGTTTATTGGTTAAAATCTTAACCAAGGAGCCTAAAATGAAAGCGCTACAACTGTGTTCTCTCTTATCATGTCATAATGAACGCTGTCCATCTCCTCAGCTCTTTCTGATTTTCATGCTAATTCTTAGTTTATTATTACCTTTTATAATAATATTTAGTAATTTGGCACATGCTTTTTACAGTCTGACAGACTGGGGGCAATCGTGGCCTAATGGAGAGTCGGACTTGTAACCCGAAGGTGAACCTGAAGGTCGTGGGTTCGAGTCTCTGGTCCGGCAGGGATTGTAAGTGAGGGGAGTGAATGACCAGCACTCTCTCCACCCTCAATACCTCGACTGAGGTGAGCCCCTTCATCAAGGCACCCAACTGTTCACCGGGCAGCAAAAAAGGCTGCCCACTGCTCCGGGTGTGTGTTCAGTACTGTGTGTGTGCACTTGGATGGGTTAGAGCACAAATTCTGAGTATGGGTCGCCATACTTGGCCACAAGTCACTTCACTTTAGTGAAGCAAAATCCAATTCAGTTACAGAGTTGTTAATGCAACTACAGTGATTAGAGTGCTCCATGTCTGAATCTTCACTGACCAGTCAAAATCACAGGAAGAACAGAGACAGCCACAACCAAACCCACACAGATAACACAGAAAGAAATGCACAAGACTTGCAGACTAGCCATCTTGTAACGTGACCTTCAGTGAAACATTCACACTTCAAAAGGACAATGATGGAGACAATGCTTCCAAAACAAATGTGAGAACTGTAAAACTCACCCAGCAAATACAGGTTTTCACTTATTAATTGACAACAGGAAATGTTTTAGAGTTTTTTTTTTTCCTCTTAAGATAAAAAGAATACAGCAGACAGAAAACACATAGAGAAGACATGAGTCATGTCATGTTCTTTTGTCTCTGTTCCATGTTTTGGCTAATGTATTCTAGTATCTGAATTACCCATCAGTGCTTTGAATTGACTCTGTGAGCATTTCCACTTTCATGCCTTCTTTTTGTTCTTTCTCTGTCTGAACAGACAAAGAATCTTTGTTTTCAGGTGGGCAGGTTGAATCAGAAAAGCAGGCTGTGTCTGCTTTGATTTATTTGAACATCAGATCTTACTGTTGTAAAAGGCTGCTGCTTGACTGTTCAGTTATGGAAATTGAGAAGAAAACAAGGCGAGGTAAGTTCAGGATTAAAAGCAGATATTAGCATAAAATCACACCTCTAAATCAGCAGTGGACTAAGAAATTGCCCCTGAGGTGAACATGTATAATTTTACTCCAGCATATTTTTTTTTTCTTCTCTGCCATTATGTATTATTCTTAGATCAAAATGAAATAGTGGATATTTCAACCATTAAAGGTGCTATGAGTTTCCTGTGAATCAAAGTTATATGAAACTTTTTTTTTTTAAAACACGGCAGACAGAGCTGCCAATCCGTCAGCTCTAAGTAATAATTTTTAGTAATATTTTTCAGTCAGTAAATTACTCTTAAGTGCAAGACACTGATCACAAACTTCTTTGTGTTGTGGAGGAATTATTATCATCAATCATAAAATCAACTATGCAAAGTACAACCACTTGTCCTTGTGTAGAAGACAGTCTGTTTTTTGAGGGGTTGCACCCAAGGTACAGTGCTGTACCAGCTCTCAGAGATGGACCAACAGTCCTTGTTTTGACTAACCACAAATCACATATTGCTGGCATAGCAGTTTTCTAACTTTCTGACACACACACAGTGGACACACACATCTTCAGAGATAAAAAAAAAAAAAAAGTCCTGCAGCTAACCAGAGTAGAAGATGGTATGTTAGGTGTAACCAATGGGCACAGAGTTCTTTTGTTTAAATGTAACTAACAGTGTGGCACAACATATCACTCATGAATTATATATGAGTCATTTATACAATCTGTCTTTAGAGATGATCTGAGGTTAGTCTCCATGGCTGTGAGTATTGCAATAGAGGAATCATTTGATATCAACTGACATCAGTATTCAGACCTCAGATGAAGCTAATATAAGTGCAATCCAGTTGTGTGAGAATTGTGTGTGTTGGGCGGAGCTAAAACAGATACATTTCTCAGTTACATGCAGTATCAGCTCCAGAGAGGAGCAGTATTAAGTCCAGTACCACTTTCTGACAGTTTGATGGAACCACAATATGCCATGTTGAAATTGTACGTATACACTCAACACAACATGGAATGCCGTTATAGGTCAATTTTAAACACATACATACAGTATAACATTATTAATAGTATCCTTATTAATAGTCAGCAAAAAGTTTTTGTTTGTTTTTTTTTGGCTAGGAGGACATCAAAAGACACAGCATATTAATCATTGCCCCTGCTTATCTTGAGGACTGAATTTTTTATGAATAAAATTATGAGCTACATGTAGCAGATGAGTGCTTTGTCAGCTTATTCACTAAACTGAGGAGACATTTTCTTAACAGCAGAGCATATTGGATTAAAAACATCGGCATTATTTGGTTAATTCAACAGCTTAAAATAGGAAATTAAAAGTGTGATAAAACAGCCCTCATCCCACACACACATTATGATTTCATTAGTATATCATGGTTTCATTAAATTGTGCACAATACAAAAAAAAGCAGTAGGCCTGTGGCTTCACTTTGAGTTGGATTTCCCTATTTCTTTCTTTCTTTTTTTTTTTTTAACTATAGACTGTGTACTTAACCTAAACAGCCATTCTACAAGACTTGCGTTTGTGCAGCCAGTGTCTAAAGTCTATCCAAGATGCCAAACTAAAACTGGTGTGTCTGAAAACTGCTTTTTACTAGCCATCACTTAAGCAAAAACAATGAGAGGACTGTATGCCTTGCCAATAAGCTTGCTTTGTAAGTGTTGGTGGCAAGTGACTCTGGGGTTACCTTTTAAACATGTGGATGCCTTCTCGTGTGCATCTGCACACATGCCAACAAAGTCACTGCATTATATACAGACACTGGAATGAAGTAAATTTTAGGTGAAAGGTTCACATAAACCCCAAGACAACAACAAAGAAAGGTGAAGGAGTTGGAGGCACCAAAGTATTTACGTCCACCACTAAGAGAACCCTACACTGTCATGGCCTGAAAGGCTGTTGTATAAGGAAGCTCCTATTTCATGATGATAAAAAAGTTTGCAGGTGATCACCAGGATGAAGAACTAGCCTTCTGGAGGAGTGTTCTCTGGGCAGATGAAACAAAAATTGTACTGTTTGGTGATAATGTTAAGCACTATATATCATGTTTTATCACTTGAGTAAAAACAGTGAGAGAACTGTATGCCTTGCCAATAAGCTTGCCTTGCAAGTGTTAGTGGCACATGACTCTGGGGCTACCTTTTAAACATGTGGAGGCCTTCTTGTGTGCATTTGTACACATACCAACAAAGTCCCAAAGTGACATAGTATGAAGTATTCCTCATAGATCCATTTTTCCCTTTCTTCTTCTCACCTTGTACAGATGTTGGGCCACACAGAGATATCTGCTTAGCAGCCTGTGGCTAAGGTACAGGTACAGTAAACCTGTACTCAAAAGCTAATGATACCCTTATTTTTTCACTCAGATAACACTGCTGCTATTTGGACATCACCATCTCTAGGTTCTGCAAGGGTAATGTTGGCCCTCTTAGTGGTGGGAGTGCTGTGGCCATCTCCATGTATAAATTATGGCAACTATTTTTTTTGATATCACAGGTAATTTTAAAACAATTGACTACAGACCAATTTAGTTCAGCTTTAATTCACTATATCATAATTCCAGTGGGTCACCAGTTTGCATACATCAGGTTGACAGTCTCTTTAAACAGCCTGGAAGATTCTTATTGGCCAATTGTCATAATTAGGAGTTCATTGAGAGCACCCCTGTGGCTGTATAAGGACCTACGTTTAAAGACAGTGCCTTCTTGCTCCTAATATCATGGAAAATTCCAAGCAACTCAGCCAAGACCTCAGGGGGAAAAAAAGTGGCCCTCCATAAGTCTGGATCATCCTTATGAGCAATCTAAACAACTGAAAGTACCATGGGCATCTCTACAAACAATTGTATGCAAATATAAAAATCTTGGGACCATACAGGTACTGCATTATTCAAGAAAGAGGCACAAAGTAACTCCTAGGAATGAATTAATTTTTGTCTGAAAGTTTCAACTAAACCCCAAGACAACAACAAAGAAAGGTGAAGGAGCTGGAGGCACCAAAGTATTTACGTCCACCATTAAGATAGCCTGAAAGGGTGTTGTGCAAGGAAGAAACTCCTATTTTATGATGATAAAAAAGCCAGACTGAAGTTTGCAGGTGATCACCAGGATGAAGGATGAACATTATTAAAGAATCCTCAAATGGAAAATGGCTACAGAGCCAAAGCAAATAATAAAGTGTTGAAAGACCTGAGAGCAGCAGGAACAACAGTTACACAGAGAACAGTAAGCAATGAACAGCAACACAATCATCTTCTACACCCCACGCACAACTCCTCTGCTAAAAAAGTAGCACAGATATGTGCATCTAAAAGCAGTTTCCTGACTTGACTCTTATTGAAAATGTATGGAGGATTTTGAAATCGCGAGTCGATCAGAGGAACCCTCGTAACTTTGGGGAACTGATGATGATTTGCCAAGAGAAGTGGGCTAAAAATGAATGCAGCAAAAACTTAATAGTTGTTGTGACAGACATCTCAAAAATGTAACCAATGACTTTGCAAAAAAGTAATGATGTACATTGATACTGCAAAATAGCTAGCCTTTAGAGGCAGTCTTAGATGTTTTATTTGTAGTGCTGTAAAAGGTGGGCTTCTGCCTATGTCACAGTATTGTCAGTGTGATAGGAGACAGTTAAACGCGAGGACTGTAAAGCTCATTGCGCTTATGCATTATTGCATATGTACATGATTCACCATTACAGCTTTTGCACATTAGCCAGCTACACCTTAAAGCATGTGTCAGGTTGTCCTTCTACAGCAGATGATTTCTCTGTGAGAAAAATTAACTGGAGAAAGTATTGATTTTGATTTATTGTTCATACTTCTGTCCTACTTGTTTTATGTTTTATGTTGTGTGCACCACAGTCCTTGACTTATAAATAACTAAAGTCTTCAGTCTTCATTAAACTTTCTTACTAACAAGCAGGTGTGTGTGTGTGTGTGTGTGTGTGTGTGTGTTTGTTTCAGCATCCTGCCATGTGCATGTCAGTTTTTCCTACCAGGGAAACAGGACTGCTGTTTTCTGCTAATTGAATAGTTGCTTCAAATGCACCATCTCTCCAAATGAAACACCAAATAATTATATGCACAGTTGGACCTTCCCTATCTTGGGAAGGATGTGTCTCCGGTATAATCGTCATTAGCGACCACCTAAGGCACCTTCACCCTCCTCCAAACCAACACACGCACCTCACATACCACATGCTGATTGTCAATTAGAGCAGAAATCAATTTGCAATTCCCATCGCTAAATTGATATCATTATGTTTATCGTGAAATGAATAATTGATGATCATATTATTATAGCTGAGACCTAATGGTGCATGAAGTCGGCCTGGCAGGTTGTCGGCCGAAAAAATGTGATTGTTGATAATTAGGGGTTATTATTATCATCTTCCTATGGTGCACAGACATAGTTTTCCAGTGAAGCACTCTGTACTGTACGAACAGACCCCATGTGGTACGTTTTTTTTTTTCAGCTTTAATTTATTACAATTAGTTTCTTACAGTTTGGATGTTCTCTGGAAAATAAGCTCACCATGTACAAGTTACATAAGACAGAATTCACTTAGATTTGCTTTTCATTGCTGATGATACTTGACTATAAATACTACTCAAATAATGGGAAGTAAAGAGTTGATCTTGATTTGTGTTTGCATTTTCCTTTTTCATATTCCTGTGCTCCAAGTGATAGAGAATTGTTCGCCTATTGCATGTGATTTGCTTGTCACGTCGATGACCAGCTCCTAAAACAGAAGAAGACACAATTGTGCTAAATCTCATTTAGACATAATATGATTATTCTAGTCTAAATATAATACAATGATTTTTTCTCTATGTACACACACAGATGGAACTGGCTAGCCTTATTAAACTTGGCCTGCAGTAGGAAATGTAAAAAATAAATAGATAAAAATAACAAAGATAAATGACTAAACTGAATGCTGCATATTCAAATACAGACCTTGTAAGTATCCATACCCTGTTATTCATTATCTCTCACTAAGCTCAGCTACATTCTTACTTGTCAAAGTCCTGCTCACTTTGACTTCAAGGTGTGAACTTTCAATCAGTTCAAAATAAAATTTGCAGAGCCAGCTCATACAATGAGGAGGTAGTAATAGAAAGACAGATGGATGATTAGACAGATACATAGATACATACATAAATGCAGATAAAACATACACAGTTATCCAATGAGCCAATCATGTGGCAGCAGCACAATGCATAAACTCATGGTTCAATGTGTTGTGCATTCTGACATGTTTTTCTGCTCACCACAACTGTAAACATTGATTATGTGAAATAGCATAGCTTTCCTGTTATCTTGAACCAGTCTGGCCAGTCTCCCCTGCTCTCTGTCATCAACACAGGCATTTCCACCCACAGAACTGCCGGTCACTTTTCTTCCTCCCCCCACACTATTCTGTTTAAAGTCTAAAGAAATTCCCAGGAGATCAGCAGTTTCTGAAATACTGGTTAAAGTCACTGAGATAACATTTTTCCCCATTCTGAAGTTTTATGTGAACTTTAACTAAAGCTCTTGACCTGTATTTGCATGATTGTATGCACTGCGCTGCTGACACAGGATTGGATGAGTGGATAATTACATGGATGAGAAGGTGTACAGGTGTTCCTAACGAATTGACAGATGAGTGTTTCAATAGTAATAATAATAGTAATAATTTATAATTTTAGTTATTATATTACAGTAGCCCAAATACTCTTAAATTAATTATAAATTGCATGTACTACACACAAACACACATCAGTTTGAAGATGGTGCTATCAGTGCTATAGCAGTGTCTTACCTGTGTGTTTGGATTATGGGAAAATGTGGTCAGCGTTGTTTCAGTTCCAGCTATCTTCATGGTCACCTTAGTGATGGAGAGACCTCCTGCACCCCAAACTTTTACTTGGCCAAGTATGAGCTGATCAGCTGGAGCTAGACCATAATGGGTAACTGAGTTCGAGAGAGTGTTCTGAAACACACACACCAGGAGAAAAAAATCTGAAACAAATGTGGTGGATATAACTGTTGCTCTGACTATAAATATATATGTATATATTTAGTATTTTTAAGGATACTATATCTGATAATACTGGAAACACTGTTAAATGGTTATGCAATTATTCTCATATAGACATTTAATACTGGTCTATTAGTAATCCAATATTATTAGCAAAACAATCATCACTGTGATCTTGTGAAATGCTGATGGCAAAATTATTTTTCCACTGGGGCCTTCCTGCTTGATTCTATATGCACCATGTGATTCTCTGTGAAGTGGTCATGCAGGGTAGAAGTCTAACACATGTCTCCTTCCAGACACATTATTATTCGAGAAGGCTACAGCAATAAGGCAGAGATAAGAGATTATAAGTGATTATGAGAGATTATGTGAAGTGTTTAGCTATCAGTGTTTGGCTCAATTTTTATTAAATATACTTTAAGATAATTGAGATGATTACCCCACATCACCTCATGTCTTTTTTTATTTATTTATTTTATTTTTAGGCTTTTTTTTTCCCAAATGTGATCATTTGCTACACCCACTAACTAGCTTTAACCTATCAGGTGACAGCTACCAACCAAGGAGGATGGAGGTTAGTGCATGCTTTCTCTGAGACACCTGAAGCTAGCCAGTGCATCTTAATGAACTGCTGCTCATGCGTCATCAAAGGGCAGCTGAATAGAATCACAGGAATTCGTTATCTGCCCTCTTCCACATACATGACAAATGCCTATGATGGGCTAGTGTCACTCTGATTGACAGGGGAGAGGTTAATTACATCCCTCCCACCCAGGGAGCATGGCCAATTTTGCTCTCTTGAACTCCTGGCCAAGTCATCATAGGGATTTGTATACACAATCTCCTGATGATAGGGCAGACAATTTTTTGTTGGGCCACTCGGGAGCCCTACCTCCTGTCTTCTTTGAAAATGTACACAGTGCATGGGTTCCAGATGATACAGCTGTGCCTACATGATAGGAAGTACCTATCAATACCAAAAGAGGAAGACCTCTGTATTCATAATCAAAACTGGAAAACCAGAAGACCTATTATCAACAGTTCCTGACTGTACAATAGTATATTAAATAGTATGTCAAGACCATACCACCCGTTGTGTACCACTATCAATACCTATAGTGGCATACTGCATTGACAAACTAGTGTGTTAGGATTCGCTATGAGATGTAACCGAACAGCTTCATAGTAATGTGAAAAGAGTAGCCAGAGAGAAATAGCTTGGTGTGAGAGTTGCTTTAAGAGATGGCCAGGGGAAATGGGACCGAACACTTTTTTTGTTAATGTAGTACTGTACCTTAAACACGCTGAAGTGTGTCAGGAGGTATTCATTCTTCTCATAAGTGCCTGGAAGGAAATGTCGAGAATGGGGGGAAAAAAAAAAACAGACAGAGGAAGAAAGAGAATGATGGTGACATTAAAAGAAAAACCATTTTGTCATTTAATTTATATTCTCTACACTACACCAAAGCCTACCAACACATGCTTAATTTCCTATTACAGTATGACAGGGTGTATTCCGAATTAGTAACACATACACACAGCACCACACACACAATCACTCTGTTTACTACATCAGAAGAGTACCACACACTATAGTAAAAGGTGGACAAATACTTTCTCTAGCACAAACACAGGCTGTTGTGTGTAAATAGTGTAATGTTGTATGTATACAGCTGAAAACACCCACCGATTCCCTCTCCATCATCCCAGAACAGAGAACCTGATGCTGTTCCATCATCATTAAGAGCAACAATCAGTCCAAGAGGATTTTTGCGACTGGAGCAGTAAAAAAGGTAAAAAGTAAAAGAAATAAGCCAGTTAACTTTTAGTCTACACTTAGATTGTTATTATTCTAGTATATATATTATAAACACAACTCAATTATATATAGAATACTGTCTATGCAAATGTCACAGCTGGTGTGTTAACAGTAATAATATGAGAACCACCAACACTGACCTTTTTGTTTTAGTGTTGTATTATTGTATTTAATTGGATAATAAAATTTAATTCAATTTAATTAGATAATTATCTCTAACAAAACATGCACGTATCAGAGACAAAGTTGAGTTCTGATGTTTTACCTCAAAGTTCAACACAGTCCTCAAGTTTTCCATTCACATGTAAATTTGATACAAGGATTTATTTTTTTCCTTAAACTATTAACATTATCTAGCTTGCTTCAGTGAAAACCTTTTGTTGTTGTTATGCTATAAACCTTATTGTTGTTGTTATGCTATTGGCGCCCACAGTTTGTATTGTATTATTTGTGGTTAATAACTGCTTTTGAGAGAGAGAGAGAGAATTTGTCTGATATTTCAGACAGAATACAACTGATTCTGATATGTATATACAGAAAGTATTCAGACCCCTTTACTTGTTGCACACTTTATTGTGATGTGGATGTGATTTTGGATGGATATAATTGCCATTTTACCCATCATGATGAAGTTAAAACATGTTTTTAAAATTTTCAAAAAAGCGAACTGCCATCTTCAGGTCTCTCTACAGATATTCAATGAGGTTTATGTCTGGGCTTTGGCTGGGCCACTCAAGGACATTAAGACTTGCCCTAAAGCCAGTTCAGTGGTCGTTGTGGTTGTATGTTTATGGTCATTGTATTGTTGACACAATGTCATGTTGAGGTGAACTGTCACCCCTGTCTGAGTTTGCCTGCACTCTGGAGGAGGGTTTCTTCAAGGATGTCCCTGTGTTTGGCTGCATTCATCTGTCCCTCAAAGTTAACAGTCTCCCCATCCCTGCAGCTGAGAAGCAACCCCATAGCATGATGCTGCCACCACCATGTTTCGCTGTAGGGATGGTATTGGCCAGGTGATGTGCAGTTTTAAACCACACATAGTGCTTGCTGTTCTGCCCAAAGAGTTTCATTTTCATCTAATCAGACCAGAGAATCTTTTCCCACATGTTGCCAGAGTCCTTTATGCCATCATATGCCTTTTACTCAACAGTGGCTTCCATCTTGCCACTCTGCCATGAAGGCCTTATTCATGGAGTGCTGCAGGGATAGTTGCTCATCCAACAGGTACAGCCATCTCTGCACAGGACTTTTGGAGCTCTTTTAGAGTGAGCGTTGGGTTCTTTCTTATCTCCCTGACCAAGGCCCTTCTTTCCTGGATGCCAAATTTGGCAGGACGGCCAATGCTAAGAAGGTTCAAGGTTGTGCCAAACTTCTTCAGTTATTGAGGCCACTGAACACTTAAAGCTTTAGAAATTGTTTTATATCCTTGCCTTGATCTATACCTTGCATCTATACCTATACCTACACAATTTGATCACAGAGATCCACAGACAGTTCTTTGGACTTCATGGCTTGGGTTTTGTCCTGATACTGCAGTGTAAATTGTGAGCCCTTATAGACCCTGGTGTGTGCCTTTCCAAACTATGTCCAGTCAATTCAAATTGCAAATAAGAGATTTCAGTTATTGATTTTTAAGTAATTTTCAAACATCTCTAAAAATATGCTTCACTTCATCATTATGGGTGATTAATTGTAGATTGATGGTTAAAAATGGCAATTATATATATTCAAAATCAAATCCACAACACAATAAAGTGTGCAACAAGTGTGTACATATCAGGGGTGCCAATCTTATCCGGAAAAGGGTTTCATTCCAACCAAGCGGAAGCCACACCTGAGTTCATTGAAAGCCAAGATCAACTGATTAAACAGGTGGAATCAGGTGTGGCTGCCGCTTGATTGGAATGAAAACCTGCACACACACACACACACACACATACACACACACACACACACACACACACACACACACACACACACACACACACACAC
>CM075008.1:20365010-20419640 GCA_037576675.1 Pangasius sanitwongsei
CCATATTTTTGTGGAACCTTTTAAAATAAAGCTGAAAGTCTACACTTCGATCACATCTTGATTGTTTTATTTCAAATATGCAGGCACATGGATAAGCACATGATCCACATCATATCAGAAGTGCTCAACAGAAGCTCTAAGCCCTAATAACATCACTCAGAGTACAGCAAACTGTTACATAGTGCAAACTAGAAAAGGAGGAGAACACTAATCAAAGTGGAGCTTGCTCCCTTAAAAGATGAGCGTGGTCACATTCCAGTGGTGTGGCCCTCGGCACAGTAACCACAGTAAAAAGCTTGTTGATTTAGACTGGGGAGGGAATGGAGTAAGAGTCCTTATATTTCAGTTCTGGAATTACTCTGATCACGGCATGCGGTTTCAGTGCATGTTTTTCAACTGCTGTTGATATGTGGGCAGAGAGAGAGAGAGAGAGAGAAGGCAAGGGAGAGAAAAGAGAGGAGTCTCCATGTCCCTTTCCAGCCCATGTAGTGGTGCTTTGTCACAGCTGAAACTTTTAAGCTAATTGACCACCCATATGCAGCATTCCGGCTCCTCCAGGCTCGTCTCAGGGGAGCAGTGAGGGGAGAGAAGGGGAGCTGGAGTGGTTCTCAGGCTGCCTTTCTGGCACTGTGTGATTATTACATGCTCAGGCCCTGCTTCACCCCTCCCTTTCTCAAAGGTTTATATGACCCAGACCAGTTTACCTTTGCTGGCACTTTGTGTTAGACAGGCTGCTAGTGTCAGGGCTGTACGGCAAACCGCACTAATATTCTACTACACATTTTTATTTTCCCCCTCTGTCTACAACTTTCCCATCCCTCTTTTCTCCATCTCTCTAAAAATTTGTCCTGTTTTGTGTGACTGCCTTTTAGTCATAGACAATACGCTTCATGGCTGAGAGGTGTGCTGAAAGATTTTTGGAGGTGAAGACTATTAATTCTCATTTTGTTTAACTATAAAAGTAGAGTGTGAGGGGACTATAAAAAATATTTTACACCTGGACAAATTAAGTTCAAGAAAGGGACATTTTAGCAAGTGTCAAGTGTCAGAAGGCAAACAGATGTCATTTTTAATGTTAGGTTTCCTTACAGCAGTTTGAATGAATGGTCTCTATAAAGAGCTTCACTTGTAGCCCTACACTTTAACATCAACAGGTTAGACGAAAAACCCAAACAATCATGTAAGGTTAGTAGGGAATATTTAGAATAATGTGATTACCCCAACATTAGGTCTAAAAAGCTAACATGACAAAAATGACTTCTACAGTGAATATTTCATTATTAAAGCCTAATCATCTTAGAACCTGTTAAACACATCACTGAAGGTTCTGATAAGGTTCTCAGTTTACTGGAAAGAACAATAGGCAAACATTCTTGCAATGTACTAAAAAACAAGTGTTGTATTAATGGTCTGCTTCACAATTGCCTTAGAACATTCTTCACACCATGTTCCCAGTAAATGTTGCAGGAATGTAGTACAAACATTACACAAAAACATTCTCAGAGCACTCAGAAAACTTGACAGAATGTTCTTGTAAAAATTCCGTGAATCATAATTTTGAGAAAATGTTCTGCTAACCTACAATTGACATAGTTGCCAACTTTTGAGCCTTAAATTTTATAAGATTAAATAAGTGCTTTTAGCAAATTTGGCCTGGTTCAGAGCTGGAGGGCAAGAAGCAGCACAGAAAAGGGGCCAGAGTTCTATCATTTAATCAAATCAAATGTTTACTGCGAAAAGGGTGGACCATTCCATACATTCCACATAAGTAGACTGCTGGACAGGTACCTCACTCCCTTTTTCCTTATTCCTTCTCTTTCCCTCTCTCTGAATCCCCCTTATTCATTAAATCTCCTTGAACCATGACTTCTCTCCCCTATCTAATCGTACCCCCTGCCCCCCCTCCCCCCACCAAACCCACCCACCCACACATACACAGTAAAACCCTGGCTGACTTTAACATTTCAGTACATTCCAGCTCTGAGAGTCAAGAGTATGTCAATGAAAACTACAGCCTTGTCATAAAATGGTGAAACTCAGAATCCAGTGCTGACTTTAGCACTAGCGGGACAAAGAAGTGGTGGACACAGTAACATAAATTCTACAGTACAGAGTGATTTTTAAATTAATGGACCTTACTGAAGAAGAATGCTGATGGTATGTTTATAGGTATGCACCCCCACCATCAACTCATTAACCCATCCACCTACACGCACACACACACACACACACACACACACATACACACAGTGTTGGTAAAGCAGCAATGTGGGTCATCTCAGAATGGCATCAGCAGCGGGCGGCATGGGGAGGGGATTGTGACTGTGCAGCTGGGGGCTGAAGGTTTGCGTTGGCTGTAGGGGGAATGTGTGAACACAGTGACAAAACCTTACATTTACAGGCACTTCCACACTGAGGTCTAGCACCCACAACCCAAGTGCAAGCTGCAGCTTTGTGTGAACACTGCAACCTCTCAGGAGCAGCCTTTGATCGGCATGACTCACCGTCAGCCCCTGATCTGCAGGAACATTGCACATCTTGTCTGATATTCTGCGTGTACAAACTGAGAAATTCCAGCCGTGCAAAGGCCCAACCCATGAGAAATGATAACCTGGAAAAATTTCTGTGGGCTTGGCCATGTTTGCCAAGGTTGCTGGCATGTGGGGTGCCACAAGTCCATTTTGGGTTCCGTGTGAAGTTCTCCCCCCCGCACATCATTTCACGATGGAACTCGGTTTGGAGTCTGCAGGAATCTAGGCCAGATTATTACATTACTGCTAAGCCTGCAGGGGTGGAGAGCTGATTTAAAGCTGACCTTTAGTGGGCCCGGGACAGGGCTCTCTCCATCTCTCTCCAGAGCTACTGCCAAGGCTTCAGGGACTGTTTGTCATCCACCGGCCTGCTGACTCCATCAAATCAGGCCATGACATGGAAACTTAAGGCCTGGCAAAAACAAAACAAGTTGGGGCGCAAGCTGTGGGTTTCTGTGAAGACGGAAAAGAGAATATCACATTATAGATCAGCAATAGAACAATCACAGAGCCAGTGGATGTTAAATTTGATTTGGTGCCAGCCACAAGTGCAGCAGTTTCTTGAAATACAGTATGTTCTTTCTAAAATTCAGGAGTGTGCTTTCAAGGTGAGCTCTGTGTTTATTAGCAGTGTGGAAAAGCTCATTTATGTCTGCAGCCCATTAAAAAACTCAGTGGCTGATGTCATTCCACTGTTTCCTGTCATTTCCTTTCCTGGGCTTAGTGCCACCAAATACTGCTCTCCTGAACCATGTTAAAGTTAAATGAAGGAACTGAGTCTTTTTCACTTCATTTCTAGTGCTCATCAAGCAGCAGTTCATTCATTTGCTTTCACTGGTTTGACATGAATGGTATCAGCTCTCAGCAGACTAGAAACTTGCTCATGTTTATGTCAGCTGCAAGTTAGACTTAGTTCATAGTATATTGTACAAATGTTGTACCACTGTCTAGACTTTAGCTCACTTCACCTGCGTTTGGTAGGACTTGCAGTTTTGTTTGACTTAAAATATGAAAAATTAAAACCTTGTGCCTTGATGGAAAATACTTATATAATTGGACATTAGAAAATCATTAAAACTAATATATCTCAGTGAACATGGACATGGGTGTGTTTCTAGACCTTCGGGGCTTGTTCTGTTTGTTCTCATTTTAGTTCAATCAAATTGCATTGTTGCATTTACTGGAAGAATGTTTTGTGGTCCTTTCTATTTGGCCACATGGCCTGATGTCTTTTTTTAAACAATGCCTTTTGCAATGGCTCTTTGTGCCTTCCTGCTTTGTAACTGACTGCACGCCCTATAGAGTTTTCTCATTGCTGCGGTTGTAGTCAGAACAGTGGTGCGAAGTCGTGAGAGTTCTTTCTATTTTTTTTTTTTTTTTTGCAGGCATAGACTGCCAGAAAAGATGGCTCCAGATTTTACAAGAATGCTTTCAAGATCTTTAACAACTCCTGTGTATGTGTTTGACATGCTGTTATCAGCCAGATCACAATCACATAAGTCATGGAGTAGGGCTTCCAGTTCTGGCATGCCTGGAGGCACACAGGCTTCAAGGAGAAAAGGCAGATTATTTACACACACACACACACACACAATTACCCACACATGCTTGCAACACAGGAAAATTGGGATGCAGGAAGGTTACAGCCTTCTTCTCAGTGAGCTGATCTAATTTTTCAGCAAGTGCCTTTTGCAGTGGTACCTTTGTGTGTATTATAATTTATTCTTAGAAGTGTGACTTGTCTCTTCATGCTAGGGTGAAGCATTTGTGTTTAACCTACAAATAGCTACTACAGTTAGTATGTTCATTATATGCAGAGAAGTTTATTATGTTTGCTAGTTTCTGTGTAAGGGCATAGCAAATGGGTGTTACAGTAAAGATGGCCATGCAATTCCCCTTCATATGAAAGCAGGCAACTCTGGAAAACATTCATGGGCACCGAGGCCTCCATAGTGGCCCTGCCAGAGGAAGTGTTGCAAACGGACTGTGTTGCTAGGTGACAGGGAGTGGGCAGAATTACGGGTAATGAGTGAGTTGCTAATGATGGTGTGGGGACAGTTTGTAGAAAGCCATGTGCTCAGTGTTCCAGGACCTGATGAAAATGGACAGGCTGGCCTGGGACTGCCACCTGCTCACAGCAATCAGCAGCAGCACTCGGTCCAGCTACTAATACAGCACACAGGTCCAATTAAGAGCCCCTGTATGCCCCTCTCCAACTCCATCCGGTAATTACTAGTACTCATGCTAGGGTGATAGTGCTACCTCTATCTCACAAGAGAAAGTGCTCATGTTGGAGGCAAGCTATTGTAGAGCTGCTTAGAGAGTCCGGCCTCTGGGTGGGTAATCAGCTTAAATACAGGTTTATTTCCTGCCCTGTGAACACCCCTGTGCAGAGAATGCATTATTTTATCTGTATCTCCAATTTCCTTGGACTTACAATGCGTCTGTCAGACATGTTGTCACCTTCACTTAAAGCGTGGGGCCCTGAGGCCCCTTTCTCTTTGGCAGATGATATCATGGTCGGTTTTGGACAGGAACTCATTTTTGCTAGGTCTGGCTCATTGCAAATTTGCCGCCTAAACATCAGCAGCTTTTGAAACATAAAATAATGCAAGAAATTACCCATAGGGTTCCTGTCTATGAAAGTTAATGCACATTAAAATAACAGACAAAACTGTTAACATTCGAGCAGTGAAGGTCAATGCAAGAGACCTTTAACAGAAATAGAATCACCATGGTGGTTTTTAGTGCCATAAACCAGGAGGCAGTAGAGTTCAACATGTCAAAACTGAGGAGTGTAAAAAAAAAAAAGAAAAAAGAAAAGAAAAAAAAAACCTGCTCATGACATTGTGAAATGAGCTCATTACAAGTGCTGGATTAAGTAATTGATGTGTTCCAGCAGAGAGCACTGAAGGTGGAGGAATTTCCTCCTTGTTCTGAGGTGTTGTTTTTGGAGGCAGGTAATAGCTGTCATATGAAATATCCTCTATCCTCTTGCCTACTATTCCAGTTCTTCTCCAGGTCTTGGGAAATGGCTTCAGATTTGGACCATGTCAGTTTTGGAACCAAGGATCTTATTTATCTAGTATAAAAGTATAACTGCATCAGAGTATGAAATGCTATCTCATGTCCTTGTAGTTTCAGTCCTTACAAGGTAATGGCAAATAATGATTGTTGCTTCTGTCCTTTTACGTTAGTAAATTATGATAAATACAGTTTACAATCTTTGTGGTATTTAGGGTGCTAAGTTAATGTATGCTACTTTTCTAATACTAATAATAACTGTCTGGATTAAGGAGTGGGTTTAAGATGGTTTAATCATCTACTTAAAAACTGGTGTTAAAGGATTCAGAGCTAGTCTCCTATATAGCCAAAAGACTTGTGTGTTTTGTAGTCTGCCTTCTAAAGACGTCCTTGATTAATCACTTTTGAATTGAAATCTCCCTACTCTGCTGAAACATCCAGCTTTGTCTGCTCAAATGCCAAAGCACAGGCCAAGTCTGTTAAGCTGGTACACCGTCTTCGCCTGCTGGTAAATTATTTTCTATCTCCTTTATTGTTTGTCTTACTTTGGCAGGAATTTTTACCAAGTAGCCACAACACAAATAAATTCAGTGTGAATGTGGTAATATAGTCTAGAGAAGGTGAACAATTTTGTGCAACTTGTTTTGAGGCAATATATTTGACAATTCAAAACATAATGAAACATTTTAAAAAAAACACGTCAACCTCATATGATGAAATGGGATTAGCACAAAATTTGCTGCTTAGCTACTCTCAAACATTTATTGTATTGATGACCATTTTTTCTATTTCTCTATCAGTATAAATTATTAATAAGTACAATTATTTAAAAATCCGTTACATGTTCATTAAAATGGCAGGTCATTGAGGAGCAGGTTTAAGGGGGCTTTTCAAATTAAAGACTGGTATTAAAGGATTCAGAGCTAATCTTCTGAATAGCCATAGTGCTTGTGTAATTTGTACTCACCCTTCTAAAGATGTCCTTGATGAAACAGGTTTGAATTGAAATAAAACTCCCTTCTCTGCTAAAAAATCCAGCTTGGTCTGCCCAACTGCCAAATCACAGGCTGAGCAAACATAGGTTAAGCTGGTACACCATCTTTGCCAGCTGGTAAGTTATTTTCCAGCTTCCTTACTTTTTATCTACACTGATCACCAAATGTTTGAGATTTTCTTACTGCCCTACTGTTGTGTCATTTTCTTAAAAACGACTTGCATTAGTAGCAGTAGTTCAGAGGCAGGGTTGTAATACATGCCATAAGATATTTTACAATGATTCCTGCTCCAAATAAAGTCAGATTGCACATCCTATTTTAATGCTAAGAAAGACAGGATAAAGTACTTCACAGAGTAGCCATGTAAGTAACCATGACATAAAAAAGAACAGCAGACATCAATATTTTTAACCTAAATATGACCAGTAGATGGCGATCATTGTCAAATGGGCTTTGGCCTTAGGTTTCATGCGCCAACTGATTGACTGCCAGGTAATGCTGGAGTATTTATTTAAGCAAGACACTGGCAGGCACAGGGCAAAGACCAGCAAATAGTGTGAAAAACACAGGGAACATGCAAACAGTTTTGTGAGTGACTTTCAGCATTGCTGTGGCCTGTAGGCTTACATGCTTTTTGAATTGCATTTTGCAAGTATGCGTAAGGTTTATGACAGTTGTGGACAGACTAGTTGAAGCACTTATTGTCATTATTTGTATATCCATTATAATTTGGAATAATTCGGAGGCCTATTATACTTCCAAGTGTTACTAACATGTTGTGTCATGGGGTAAAATTATATTGTATACTGTACTATAATACTAGAACATAATTTGTCTCAGCAGCAAATATTTTACATTCATGTTCACTTGTTACTTCTTTGTGCTTTAGTATATGAACTTGTAATGTGGTTGTGTTAATATGAACATAATGATCCTTGCATAATTTCATTGTGTGCTTTCTTAGAAATCACTGATGGAATTGACATGCACTGGATCGTCTCATGAATGTCCTGAATATTTGCAATTGTTTTCAGCTGAGACTTATGCTGTTTATGACTTATGATGAGTGTTCTCTGCAGTGAGTGGTTTGGGACAAAGGCACGCACTGGCTTGATTGGCTTACACTTTCAACACTGTTCTTGTATGGAGCCTAACACATGCCCAGATTGTGTTTTCAAGTACTGAGATGACAAGATGACAGATGAGGGAACATAGAGCTGTTTAGGTTCTGCTGAAATCTGGAATAATACTGAATGAACACAATCATATTCAATCATACAACTCATCATCAGGTTAAGTTAAGGAATCATTTCAGAACTTCTCTGGTCTTTTTTTTGTAATACAGTAATACCATTAAATAGCCACAAGACCTCTAGTCACTACTAGTCTTAGTTTACCATTTTTTCTGTTGACTGCTGCATATAATGTATGTTTGTGTGCTCTTTGTTGACAAACTGAAGATAATTCTTGAGGCCAAAACAGTCCTTCAGCAGTTTGAGACTAGAACTTTTAACTAGAGACATGCTTCTTGATGCTTTTTCAGTGAGTATCTTTTAAGTCAGAAGTTTTTACAGGTGAATCGGTACTGTAGCTTCTCTCTGTTCCAATCAGTGTGGAGAGGAAAGATGTGCAGGAAGCAGTATAAAAAGAGAAAGAGCAAGACTGTGGAAGGGAGAGACTGAAAGTGCATGGTCCTCCTCAGACTGCCCTAAGGTTGGCAGGGTCTCTACCACCAGGTCAAATTGCCAGAGATGCTCTCTCTCTCTCTCTCTCACTCACACACACACACACACACACACACACACACAGAGGCACCTCAATATCCTTCTGTCTCTCACTCCGTGGGGCCGCTCTCAGTCTGGATGAAATTTCAGCAGGGTATGAGGGAATGGTTCACAGAGTTTAGCACCTTTTTTAACATAGGCAAAATAAATGACTTCTCCTAATGCTCTAATTGGTGGTGGTTTGATGATCAGGTATCACGGCCTTCAGGCCTGAAGCACCTCGTTGTTTTTCTGCCACTTGCTGAAAGAGCCCGTCTGTGCCCCTTAATATTGTGAATATTACTGCAAGTGTTTTATTTCAAACCATTTAATACTTTGAAAGTGTTATGAACTCTCTAGCATCTGAAATTTGTGGGTGTTCCTTTATTTTTGTGTACTCTAAATTACATCTCAGCTAAGAATTTTAGGTTAGCATAACATTTCCTGAACATTTGGTTTAAAGAATGTTCAGTCGTTTTGTGGGAGTTCTAAGCACATAATGTTAGTGTCCATAATGTTAATAATGTGAACAACATTCTAATAACATTGTGAAGCAAACCATTATTACAGCAGATGTTAGACTATTGCAGGAACATTATTTTTAGAGTGGCAGCACAGTGGTGCAGCAGGTAGCTTTGCTGAATCACAGCTGCAGGCTGCCCAGTTTGATCTGTGTGGAGTTTTGCATGCGGGAATGGCTCGTGACCATAGATTTTTGGTGGTGCAGGATGACATTAATAATGACCTCATCTCAAACAAAATTAAATTAATAGGCTATCATACTTATGCTATAGGCTAATGCCTAATTAATTTTTAAAGCAACCCCATAATAGGAAGTTGAGAGTTGACAAGACTTGAATGAACTTGAACAAACTAACCATGTACACCAATTTTCAATGAGAGACCAGAATGATGTAGTCTGCTCAGCGCCCAGCACAGATGACTAGCCTAATAAAAAATTGTTCTAACTGAACATTGTTTGGAAAAAAAAATAGCTTGTTGACCTTTCAGATGCACAATTTTTTCAATCATAGCTTTACTGAAATCACATGTTATAATTCTTATAAGAAATTGGTGCAATTATGATGGGTTCTGGTTGCTGATAATTACACTCCACATTAGACACATTAACAACCTAGCTAGTTATATAGCTAGCTAGACAACAACATATATTGAACTTGCTTATCACATTCTCTCTAATCAGGGAAGTGACTTAAAAACTATGGAATAAAAATGGCTGTGTTCATTTTGTGTTTGAATGGATTTTGAAACTATGCTCGATAGAGCAGGTGTGGTTCCCATCAACACTGTCACAGTGTGTGAGATGAACACAGAAAGGGTAATATCATTAACTGTCCTGTCTGCTGCTGCTCTCTCGCATATAAACAAAATGTTCATAGCACAAGCATGGGGCAGAGTGATTTTTGCCCCAATGGGCGTCTACTAGCACTTGTTGCAGTTCCCATTTTTGACCACTAGGTGTAATAGTAATTTTGTGGCTCTGAGCATGCTGCTCCTAGAAAGGTGATCAAATCAGCGGAAAATTTGCTTATAAAAATAGTAACATTTTTAAAAATCACTGGTCACTCAAAAGAATAATTAATATTTCAAATGTATAGTGTTGAGAATAAGGACATTGAAGATTGACATTTGTTGAATGGGTGATATATATGATTGGAGTCTGCCCCACCTGACCCTATGGACTAGCCACCACTTCTTGCATGTTCTCTCTGTGCCTGCATGGGTTTCTTTTGGACTCTCCCACCTTCCAAAAAAAAAAAAAAAAAAAAAAAAGCTGGTATGTGGATTGGCTACTCTAAATTGAATGTGTGTCTAAATTGCATGGTGCCCTGTGATGAGCTGGCATTCCTTCCAGGGTTTATTCCTGCTTCATCCTTTGCTTCAGTGTTCCTAGTATAGCGTCTGAAAAAAATGCAGATGCTGAAGATGAATGAGTGAATTCTTTTTAGAAGATTACAACTAACCTTCGTAGAAAAACTTTTCAATACATACTGAACATTCTAATAATGTTTCATGCCAGCTGGGGAGAAATTGTGGATGATTCCACACTCTCATAAAATAAAATCAGATTGATCATTTTGAATACATTTCCATGTATTTACTTGATATAAGTCTTAAGGTGTGAACATGTAAAAGAGCATATGAGATAAATAAGAAGGGTGCACATATAAAGGATATAGAGATTTAGGTTTGTTTAAGGTTGGGAATCAGTATGGGCTACTCTCAATAGTTCAATAGACTCTTTGATCTCTCTGATTTGCTCCTCCCATCTCTCTCTCTCAGTTTAAATAAGGGATCCATCGTGTTCTTTCTAAGCATCTTCCATCTGCAAGAGAAGAAAAAGGTTAATTATGAGGTTGATGGGTTCATGTACTCGCAACCAGGGATACAAGATGCATGTTCTGTTTGTTGGGGGACGACCTCATACATCCAGGGCAGCCCACAGTAATGCAGGTTTTGTTTAAGCATAGGCAAAACAAATTTGTAAGGTTTACATTCAACTAAGCAGTACCAAAGAGAAAAATAATTTATCTTCAGGAGACAAAAAAAATATTAAGACTTCACACAGCTATGTGTTGTGGTCTTGGGATGGCATGACATCTGCTGAACAATTCTTTTGATTTATATTCAATGTTTTTTTTCTCCTCAGGGGGAAGACATGATTTTCATGCCAGACCTTTAAATCTATGCCAGAGTGGGTGTAGGGCATAGCCTGCTTGTAAATCAATGTTAGTAAGCTGAATTAATGAGCAATGAATCAAGCCTGTTCTCTGCATGCTGATAACCTGGGCTTGCTGATTCAGTTAGTGTTTATGTCTTTCTTTAAAATGAGGATTTGTTTGTTTTACAGGCCAGAGCAAGGCTCTTGGCGCAAACAGTTTACATGTGCTAATAGTTACTGACAGATAATCTAAAGGTGGCTGTGCAGATGTCATAAACTGTCATGTTTGTGCTTTATTATGACTGCAGATCCAACACCCCCAACCCCCCAACCCCCCCACCCCATCCCCACAAACACACACACACACACACACACATACACACTATTTGAGTTTCTGGCTTGTTTTTACCCTCCCTTTCAGCCTTAACTGCTTACAAATGTGCTTGGTGTTTACAATCTCTAACCCATTTACCTCTCTAGGCCTCAATGAAGGCTATTTATAACAGGCGCTGGTGTTCTGAAAGTCATCCGCTTGTTGTGAATGAGGCATGGCAGCTTTGACAAGGTTAGCATGAATACAGTTCCAACGGGGAAGGCAACTGAAGGCCGGGGTCACCAGTGTAGCAAAAATAGTTGATGCTGTAAAAGAAATTGATGCATTAAACTTAAACTCACATGCGCAAAGGTTTGTGCATGCGCCTATCCACTAATCTCACACAAGCCTCAAGATACAAGAGCCATTAGCTTTGTTCAGAGAATGCCACTGTGTCAAAACATCTTTAAGACAATTTTATATGAAAATGAAATTATCCAAGGTCAAAAGCAACACCATATTGCCAATTTCATGATGTTGGTTATACCCAACCCTTCTATCACTAGTCACTGAATTATTAACACTTAACTTTGCAATTGAACTAGTTACTAAATGCAAATCAACATTCTAACGTTAGCCAGAGATGTCAGAGAGGTGGCTCTAACTGCAGAAAATCAAACTGAGAAAATCAAACTCAGTAAACTTAAAAGCATTGTAAACCTTTGTCCTCTACATAATTATTCCTCAATACTCATCCTGTAGACATGTTAAATCAGCATCATTGAGTGGTGTTTTACATGTGGTTAATGAATCTATTAGGTTACAGGCAGAGCAGAGCTGCATGACACTGGAGCAAGATGCAACAAAAAAATGCCCCAATGGTAGAAGTAAGACATAAAATAGAAGTGTCAGAAAGCTAATATTTTGTTGAAATGTAAAGACCCAAGGGCGTTATTAAATAGTGGAATGCTATGCTGCTTCTGAGGCAGTGTTTGAGTTCTGCCTGCGTTGTTTCAACCAGTTTAATTTAGCCTCTGAGCTTCCTTCAGAACAATAGTGATTGGTGATTTAGGGTTTAGGCAGATGCCAGCCATGTGACAAAGCAAGCTAAACTATTACTCAAACCACCAGTGTTTTGTGGGGCTTCTTTATGTCTATCCAATCTGACAGCAAATTCATACAGAATGCTGTTTTCATGAAGCTTGATGGTTACACAGAAGGTCCTCTGGGGTATACAGATGGACAGTGTGAAATAGTTTATCTCTATATGCACACAACTGCTCATGTGATAAAAGAAAGTTAAAAATAAAAAAAAAAAGCCTGATGGATGAAAAAAAAAACAGTGCTCACTGTTGTGCTTGTTAAAAATAGTGAAATGTTTATACACAATATGATGATATGCCTGATATGATAACATGTATTTCCTTTATCCTTTTCTTTTTCTCTGCTATCCTTTTGTTTTGCTGGGGCCATGTGGTGGTTCCCACGATGTGTGGAGAAGTGGCGTAGCTTTGGATTGCTCTGTTCTCTCTCTCTCTCTGTCTGTCTCTCTCGCGCACACACACATACACACACACACTGTCCCATTGTACTGCCACTGGCCTCTCTTTGAACCTGGGCGGCTGTAAACAGGGCTAAGTGCTCTCCATCAGCGGCTGGCCGGCTGAAGGACAATGCTGTGACAGGAAGAGGATCTCCTCTGGGCCCCCAGTACTCTCAGGCCCTGCAGACAGGAGGCCTGGAGGATGTGGGGGTGCTCAAAGGCTGTGACACTCAATTACTGCTCAATTACCATCTCCTCCCAACCAAGAAAGCAACAAATGTATACACACAATAGTCTATCAGAGAAGCCGGGCCTCTTTTAAGTCTTAACATGAAGTGACAGAGACTCATGCTGTCTCTGTTCCCTGCTGTATCTTGTCCAAGGATTTGATTTCCAGAGCTTTGGCCAGCCCCAGACACCCGACCAACCTTCCAGTCTTTTCTTAATATCAGAGAGAAGGGCAGAATTTCCTAAGCTGGGCCAGCTATCTGCTAGGCATCTCTCAGGAACAACGGTGTCACTGTGTGGTCAAGATAAGCTGCTTTTGGCCAGGAGAGGAGAAAGGGGATAATGTACAAATTAATGCCAGAGTGGTACTTTTTCTGAGTCTGAATGGGGAAAAAAAATCCATAGTAATCTACACACTGCTGTTGCTAAACCTTCATCTCTAAATCTCCCACGCTGTGGTGTGGAACATTGTGGGTGGAAAACAGCTAAACATATTGTACCCATCCTCTACATTACAGACGTCTTACAGCCGCTCTGCCTGCACATTTGTGGTTTTCTCTGGATGTATTCTGCTTAAGGTGCCAGCCATAGTTCAAAAAGTGGGGGTTGCGTGTCCTCTTTGAGAGACTTTGATTTTTTTATGGAATCGGAATGAAAGCATGTCCACATCTGGCATCTGTGCTTGTGGAGGAGACAGTAACATTTGTTCCTTTAACCAGTTGTTCCTGTGTGAATCCTCTTCCCACTGACAGACGTAAGGCAAACACACACACACACACACACTCACAAACTACTGATGTTTCTCTCAACATTTTTTTAAAAACATAGCTTAGGGCTCTATCAATGCCACTCAGTTTTACATTGTTACTTAATCCCACTTTAAAGACTAATTCTCAGTTCTCTGTTAAATTCTCTGTTTAATTTAATTTATGTAAATGCCCTAGATCATGTTAAAAGTTTATTTTGTCTAGATTTTCTGTTATAATTTGCCCTTGTCTCACATCCCCTCACACTATATATAGCTAATTATTAATTATATATTTGTTCTCAAATATTTCTGACTGCATCTTGGCAGCTGGTAATCCCAAAAGTAAAACACTAAAGGCAAATTTCTCTTGATATTCACAATTTAATATCTGATTTATTTCCAGGGCAGCACCGTGGTGCAGTGCATAGCATTGCTCCCTCATGGCTCCAGGGTCCCTGGTTCCAACCTGAGCTTGGGTTACTGTCTGAGCAGAGTTTCTTCCCTGCTCTTCCCGTGTCAAGTTCTGAGATGGAGTCGGTAGGACTCTGACTTAGTATTTAATGAAAATGTCTCAGAAAACAAAGAGAGGGACTGATAATAAGTACTATGGCTATGGGTCTGCTGTTTTCGAGCTCAATAAAAACTGATACTGAAACACATTGTAGGTTCAGTAATGATGAGAGGCCAGTGCTATGTCCAGTCAGGATGCAGTCTTATCAGAAAACCCCTCTCACTCAGCAAGCACTGTACTCATTTCCCACTCAGTCATTTTTCTAATTGCTGAGTCAAGCACAGCCAGCCTCCCCTTGCTCATTAGCTCCTGCACAACCGCCTGCTCTGCTCTTAACTTAATAATGTGGCCCAATTAACAGCAGCCCTGGCCCTGCTCCATCTCTCCATGTGAAAGGGAAGAGAAGGTGAAGGTACCTGAACAACCTTGTGGGAGATTGCTGAAGGGTGGACAATTACTCTGGCAGTTATGTTTCACTAATGAATGCCACTTCTTTTTTTACTGAGTATTCTATAGCACTAAAAACTCAAACACAAAACATCAAGAAGGCAAAAATCCTTGTCAGTTAAGTGGAACAACAGATATGTCCTACTGTTTTGAATGGAACAGAGATTTGCTGATGCGCCAATAAAAATGGATTCCTAATTATTTCATGCAACCACTTATTAAACATAAGAAACTTTTGGGTCTATTTAATGTCTTTTTAAATAACCAGGATAACATAGCAATAACTACAAGGTACCTCAGTTGTTCAATTAAACATTAATCAGTTAAACATAAAAAAAAAAATCTATGTTGAACATTTGTTTATTGTGTTATTCTTAATTGTCAAGAACTTAAAATAGCACCTCTAGATCTTTATGCCCATTAGAAATGGAGAAATGGTAAATGTACATGATATGCAATTTGGAAAAGTCTTCTCCTCCATTACCCTGATTATGCTATGCAATTGCTTATATCCAAATACCATAACTGTTAAACTTTTAAATATCCTGTGTTGGAGTGTAGTTTTTGAAAGTTCTGGTGTGAGGTGTGGCAGGAGCACCATGGCAAGGTGCTTCAAGCCCATAACAATACTTTTGCATATCAAATACAAGCAAATGCACTAGAGAGTTAGGAAAACCCAGTGGTCCCACTCCAGTCAGACCACATTCTCCACTAAACAAGACCTCTTCTGACCTACGCCATGTTCTTGTGAACCTAAAAGACTTAAGGGAAACGTATCTTCCAAATGATATACAGACAGATGACAAATTAAAAGAATGTAGATGCAGATGGGTGTACTGCATGAAACAATTAAGCACACTCTACCATGCTCTGTGGTATGTATGAAAATGTATTAAAATGCTAAGCAAGCTTATATATATATATATATATATATATATATATATATATATATATAGTGTGTGTGTGTGTGTGTGTGTGTGTGTGTGTGAATAAAGAAATCCAGTCAAACCGTCAGTTGTTCATCGCTCACTGCAAGGTCAGTCCTATCAGACATTAGGTCACTGTACACTTTAATCAATACTGCAGCTCGTCATTATGTCCTGCCTGGGGCTGACAGTGTGGGGACAAACATCACAGCTTACACCATCAATCTATATATGACATTCCAAAGCTGGTGCAAGAGTCAAAGGCTGTATGGTGTAATCATACACAGACCTATATTATATCCTTACTGAGACCCAAGCACAACTGTCTGTTAAGGACAATATATTATATATTACACATTTAACATGATTTATGCTCCCCATAATCTAAGACTGATAATAAACACAGCCAATCAATTTTACTGTACCAAGGCAGCTAAAAGGACTTTTTTGCTCCCTGACTTTTGAATTAAAATCTTGGGCATTGGTCTGCCCTCTTGTTTAATTTTTTTTCAGTCTCTCCTCATAAGTATGAGCTTCAAAAGAATTTTATAAAATCAGGTCAACATTAGTAGTGTCTGCCATTCCGTGCCAAGATGCACCTAAGCTGCTTAGCTGAAGAAGGAAGTCAAAGTTAGCTAGCTAGACTTATAAGCTAATTTCAGATATGAATGCAAATAATCAAACAGAACTTTGAGATGTCAGTCAAGTTCATTCCCATTTCTGTGACTGGCAGTTTGTTATGAGGTTCCGCCGCTTTGAGAAGTCTACTAATCATCGAAAAGAGAAGCTGCACTGTCCAATAAACATTGAGATGTTTGACTTTATCTGCAAAACTGATGAGGCCTGGTACACAGCGTTCCAACTGATCCCAAAGATGTTCAGTG
This sequence comes from Pangasius sanitwongsei, assembly GCA_037576675.1. Lineage (NCBI taxonomy): Eukaryota > Metazoa > Chordata > Actinopteri > Siluriformes > Pangasiidae > Pangasius > Pangasius sanitwongsei. The sequence goes on from CM075008.1 coordinate 20,381,607, forward strand.
AGGTTGGGGTCAAGGCTCTGTGCAGAACACTCAAGTTCTAGCACACCAACTTTGTCTTCATGGACCTTGCTTTGTGCACAGGGGCATTGTCATGCTGAAACAGGTTTGGGCTAGACCTCTCAGTTCCAGTAAAGGGAACTTCTTAAAGCTACAGCATACAAAGACATCCTATGCTACTGTGTGCTTCTAACTTTGTGGGTATGATGGTGAGGTGTCCACATACTTTTGGCCATATAGTGTACTCATTACATTCAAAGAAAATACATTTAAAGCAGCCAAAACTCAATGCAAGTAGTTTGTAGTTTGATTTTAACTGAAAAAGAAAATTAGAGGGAAGCCACACCTCCTTCACTAGGATGGACAGGCATAGAGACCACACCTCCTTCATGGGACTATCAAGCACTGAAGCCGTAACTCCTTAGCGGACCGGCACACAGAGAACCAGGCCTTACAGCCTCCTTCCCTGGGACTGACATAATGTACAAATATAAAAGAGGAGTACAACAAACAAGTAGCATGAAGATAACAGAAAACCCTGAAGACTCCCTGCATGTGTGTGTGTGTGTGTGTGTGTATATGTGTGTTTGTGAGGACATGCGTGCATGTGCGCGTGTGTGCGTTTGTGCGTTTGTAAGCAGAGAAAAGCATAACAGTGACTCTGTCCTCAGGGAGAGAATGAGAAGAATGTGTACAGATGTGCTAGAGAAACAACAGTAATGAGACCTCAGGAGGGAATGAGGTGTAAACCAGGGAGCGAGAAAACCCACAATGGAAAAAGGAGGAGCTGAGAAATTAGAGAAAAAAAAAGAAAAAGGAGAGGGGAAAAAAAAACAAAAAAAAACAACAAATCCACTGCAGGTGAGACACACATTTCAGGAGTTGCATTCACACAACACTCTCTAATAACTCCATTATATACAGTAAAGCTGCATGAGACAAGACAGAAAATGCTTTTGGGTTCTGTGTACAGTACAGCGAATAGTCAAGAGCATACATTTTAACTTCAGCAGATCACTCAACACATCTTTTGCCTGTACACAAATATTGGTGCATTTTTGGACGACAATTGTGTAACGCTCTTTTGAATAGAACAAAGAATAAACACTTGGTAAAATTTAACATTACTCTGGCCTATGCTGAGAAGAACAACGGCCCAAGAAAGCCAAAGTAGCTCAATAACAGGAAACCTTTTGAATTCGTTTCCTACAGGAAATGAAATGCTATGTGTGACAAGCAGGAGGGAGGGGCCAGGCTGTGAGGACGCGCGTCTGGCACCGAGTTGGCTAATCTGTGGGAGAGCGCGATAAAGAAGTGGCTGGAGACGCCGAGGGAGAGACAGAGATGCTCGCGTGTTTTGTGTTATATGTTCTGTTTATGATTAATGTTAATGATGTTACGTTTGAGTTCACTCAGTTCCCTCCTCCTCCTCGCCCGTCGTTGAATTTGTTACAGTATGCAATGTGACACTTCCTGGCACTGTGCCCAAACTGTGTCACTCATAATTAGGCCAAGGTGAGCGAAGAAAGCAATAAGGGTCTCGAGGGGGACCCAGTGTATCCCGCTAATTTACTTTTACAGACGCTGTCTGAATTTCCATACTCTTACAGATATAAAAATAAACAAGTGCCTTTTCAAGCCTTTCCAGACCTGCCCAAGAATCCTGTTATTTCTACAGCATGCAACAGAAAATAAAATGTGCAGAGATTCATAATTAGCACATCCTCTCAGAACACATCAAGATGCAAACTTCCTTGGGCTGGTAGGGAATTTTAATTCCGGACTTAAATAGACTGTATATGACTGTGTGACAGGAATTTTTTTTTTGTATAATGTATCTGGATTTTCTGTGCATGTCAGGAGACCACCTACAAGACCACCCAGAGAGTTCTTCAAACAAATCCCCATGACCAGTGGTGTTAGCAGTATTTAGCTAAGATGTGTACCTTGCTAGCTGTCCAATTTTCTTAGATAAAAATGGATATTAAAGATAACTGAAAACCATTTAGCAAACTGCATCAATCCCATATTAATTCCTGTCTCTTTAAACATGACCACTGTAGCTGATTTGCTAGAAAAAAAAAAAGCAATTCCACAGCAGAGGCTATATGAATTAGAGGTTAGCAGCAGTAGTAAGCAGTGGCAGTGAGCTTAAACAGCTACATTTAAACAACTTTTTTTCTTCGGCATATCCCCTATATTCATTTAAAGAGACATGCATCGTTGAATAAAAGAAAGTGAAGAAAAGATCATTATTTGCTTTCAAAATGACATGTACTTTATATAAATTGGAAATTTGTATGTCTTTTAAATGAAATTTTTACCAGACTCTGTGACCGGCAGAATCGTAATTTGCCAGTCGTGCAGAGTTTTTACTGTCAAATACCGGTATTTACAGGCTAAAAGAACAGCGATTCATTTAACATTTATGGAAGGAGTCTCCAGTGCTTTGTACCAGTCAGTACGTTTCCCAACACAGGAGATTCTTCAGGACAGAAAAGTTTGCGCTGTCCAGTTTCTTAATTAATTCTCATTGTAATACATTATACATTATAGTCAGTGCTTTGTAACAGTCAGAGATAAATCTGTAACTGTCCGACTGTAAGTGTTCCACCAACGGAGAGTGTTTGGGACTGACTGCTTTGGGCTTTGCAGTTTCTCTGTAACATGCCAAGCTGCATTTTTTGTCATATCAACTTCAAGAGAGAGGGGGAAAAAAAAAAAAAGAAGAGAGGTTTATGAAGTAATGACTGTCAAACCTCTGTTTTCAATTAACATGCTATGTATTCACTGCAGATCAGGTCTGAAAGTCATTAGGAAGTTAAACCAGAAATACATAACATCTGTAGCAAACATGTCGGCCAAGAGATCTTTTTTTTTTTTTTTTTTTTTTTTTAAAGATACCCCACAATGTTTTTAAACACCAGATCTCGGTCACTGAGGTGATTTAAATGCTTGTAACTAAACACAAAGCCAGTGCCTGGAAACAGACATGGTTGAGTCAGGGTTCAGGATGTTTAGTTCACATTACACTGAGACAGAAGAGCACATGAGTATTAATGCACAAGTACAGGAGGCAAATGAGGCCCCTGGAGGGGCAATGACACAGAGTTTAGTGCCCATTTAACTAGCTCATCAGTTAACGCAGCATAAACAAGGGAAGGAAAGCAACATACAGCACAAAAATGAAAGCTCATTCACACTGGGTGTTGCATTGTCACAAAACAGGAGCAGAATCGGTATGTAAAGAAAGCACAGGCTTCAGTTACATGCAGTAATAGAGGTATATGAATGTATAAGTGTAAGAACTATAATAGTTCTACAACTAATTAGGTATAATCAAGTTTCATATCATGATAATTGCTGAATCTTTTGCTATAGTTTATCTAGTTTTATCGTAGTTTATCTTTTACCTATAGTTCAGAATGTACAACAAATCGAACCTCAAGGCAGATGGACTACAACAGCAAAAGACCACATTATGACAAAGAACAGGAATCTGAGGCTGCAATGGGCACAGGCTCACCGAAACTGGACATTAGATCATTGAAAAAACTTTTTCTAAACTTACCGCATAATAAATCAATTAATCATTTATTAATTACTGTTGTTGTTATAATAAACATTTTGTCTAAGGCAAATTTTCCATTTGTGCACAATAGATTATTTTAACCAGTCAACTGGATTACAGCTGCAATAAACAGGGTAATTTACAAAAAAAAAATATATGTTTTATAACCTACTACTTCATGTTTGCTATTAGGCCACTGTATTTAAAAAAAAACAACAAAAAAAAAAAAAACTAAATAAATTAATTAAAAATTTTAAAAAATTGCCTCCACTATGCATCGCAGATGAATCTACCCAATGCGGAATGAGTAGCTCTTCCTGGTTGCTTGACTTAAAGCGTTCTCAAACACACACACGTTGATGAAACTGGCATACTCATACTGGTGACTCATTAGATCCTGGTTTGGTATGTACTTTGTAACGCTACTGTGTACTCTGTTAGTAACTGTCTAATCTATCCACTAACCAAATACATGCAGGCCATGACTTCTCACAGTTTTCCCCCCACAGTACCTCAATAGAAGACAGACAAGGAGACAAATACAAGACATGAAGACAGACATGAGGACACTCACTTTGTGCCACAGGGCCTCTCTGGAAGCAAGGCTGGAACAGGCTGCTACAAACCAGCAGTTTCCCAGTTGCCCCTGTTGCAGGTCATGAGCACTGATGCCATTGACAAACAGGTGTGGGTCATCACAGAGTTCCTGAAACAGAAGGAGAGTGCACTCACTGGTTATACACTCTGTATACACACACGGCCCAAAAAAAAAACCAAAAAAAAAAACACACAACGGGCCAAGCCCAAAATAGCAAATATTAAGCTTTTAATGGTCTTAACAACAAATTATTGGTCAGAAAATTAGCAAGAATTAAACAAATGCACTCCTGTGCCCTCCTGTGGTTTACTTTTGCTGCAATGAACTGTCTGGGGAAAAGCTAGAAACAGGGAAATTCACTTATATTGTCTTCTTGTATACAAAGGTAAAATCATGATAATGATTAAAATGGTTGATGTAAAATTCAAACTAACACATGACTGGATGTACAAAATCTTCCAAAAACACCTTCTGGTTATTTATTTGGTTATCTTGCCACACCTGATGCAGCCCATCAAGGCCCATAAGGCTTTAACATTTAAAGAAATCAAAGGGAAAAGCTATCCTTACTAAGTTCCTTTATCTATTTGTTTAATTCTTGCTAATTTCCTGACCAATTATTTGTTGTTAAGACCATTAAAAGCTTAATATTTTGCCCTTTTTTTTTTTTTTTTTTTTGCCTAGGAGTGTATATTGAAAAATGGGTGGCTTCACACAAACGGTGCCAAGTTCGAAGTTGTTTAACACATCCAGATGTAAATATCAGGAAATGAAAACTGAAATTCTGATCCATTGTCTCATTCATCTTTTGATCTCAAATCCAAATGCCTTCAGTGTGTAGCAAAAAACAAAAGAATTATCCTTGCCATTCCAGTACTTTCAGAGGGGACTGTATATACAATAATATCACAATAAAGGCACGTGCACAGCTGTCAATCAGAGCGACACTAGCCAATCGTGGACATCAGTGAGCTTATGTATGCAGAAGAGGGCAGCAGTGCTTTCCTCAGCATGTGTTAAACTGTCCTGTGATGCAGCATGAGCAGCAGTTTGAGAAGATGTGGTGGCTTCATGTGTATCAGACGAAGCACATGGTAGCCTTCATCTCCCCGGTTGGTAGCTGTTGTGTGATTGGATAGCAGTTGGAAATGGTGTAAAAGCCAAAAGAAAAGAGTATGTAGCATCTTTCATCACATACCTTTTACATGTAGACGCACATATCTGAAACCAAGTTACTTTAAATCGCCTCATCAGGAAACAATTGATCATCGCATCTCAGTAATCCAGTGAGGAAATATAGTAAATAAAAATATAGTAAATAAAAAACACTGACATGCTCATGCAAATTTGGTGATTGCAAGATAGTAGTAGAAGCGGTGATGGCACAAATGGAACTTCTATTGTATCTTATATAACCAGATCTCTGTTTTTTCTCCTCCTGCAGCAAACCTTTAGTACTTCATGATATGACACTTCCATATATATGCCTATATTCAGTCTGATTTCCAAAAAACAGAACTGGGAAAACTGCATGATAATGACTGATTAATCCTGTTTCTCACCACAGTGGCTGGTAGCCAATAAAATGTGATTAAACAAACTAAGGGGCTTGTTCAAACTCAAAATCCACCCCCTAGCTACACTACCTAGTAATCATAAATAAAAAAGAAACATCAAAGCCACGTGACACGTTACAGGAAGCTGTTTTAATCTGGTGGCGCTCATCCACCCTCTCTGGTAAAAGCACTGTAGAACACTTAGTCATGTATTTTGCTCTTTTTAGTGGGTTTCAGGCACAACAGTTGATAAACCACAAACTGGAAGGGGAACTTCAATAGTAATGACTACACACAATTTGTTCACTAGAAACGTGGTTTTACAGTAATACGAACAGCCTTTTTGCTCTAACATTAAGATGTACAGCTAAACATGCAGTACTTTTTTTAAATACATTACTTTGCTAACCAACTTTGACTACAGACAACCATGAACTACATATCCCAGAACATTCTACATGTCTTTTAACTGCAGATGTTAAACACTGAGGGGCGTACTTCATGTTGTAATATCATTGCACAAACAAAACCTCACCCACACTACATACTTGAAACCGTCTCCACCCATAAGAGCATTTCAACCAACCTGTCTTGATTTACAAACCTCTATTTGTTCCCTCCACCTGGTCACATTATAAAGCCTCACCCAAATGCTATACAAACTCACTCAAATGCTGCTCAAATGCAATACAAACCTCAAAACAATTACATTTAAAAAAAAAAAAAAAAAAAAAAAAAAAGTCCACGCAGCCTAATGCATAGACATTACTATCAGTTCTGCTTATCTGCATTCTTAACTGTGTGCTTCATTAATATTTAACGCTGGGATGTAATGGGAAATGTACAATCGATTTAGCAGAGCCAGAGTAATGGACGCGGCTGCATTATTTGATCCACATTATATCTGATGGTAAGCTTTCAATGATCAACATGATGGATACTGGGAGAGAAACAAGCTCTTTTGTACAGAGATATTTGTAGATATTTAGTGTTTTAGGCTTTACACCCGTTCCTCATACACTGTACATTTTCCATTACGTTCCTGTATTAAATATTCACTATAACAAAAATGGTCAAATTGTGTATGTTAGGAGATGAATAGCAAATAAATCAGGTTTGGCTCTTCTTCTTTTTTTATTTTTTATTTTTTTAATTTATTTAGACCACAGCTCTGTTAAATTCTTGATTCTGGCTGGTCAGAATGAGCTGATTCATTTTCTATAACCACTCTCACAATGCAGGGTGTAATTCAAATCACAGGTTTATATTAATGCTCCTTCTAATAAGCTGTCCTTTCTAGTGGAACAGTCTACACGGGGACTTGCATGGCGGACACTCTACGTAAACAGATTTAAATAAAACGTGTGTTTTATTAGATAACAGATTTCTGTGAGATGTTTATTTAGCATTTTTGGAAGAAGTCTCCAGTGACAGCGCTTTGCAGTCAGGTATAAAGCTGTTTCTTTACGCTTTCCTACTTGAGAATGTCTTCGGGGACAGTCTTATTAACTTCAAGAGACAGAAAAAAAAACAAAAAAAAAAACAGACGGCTGTTTATAGCGTCTATAACATAAGTAATAATAGGAACTAACTGCTTCACAGACATTCCACAACATCAAATGTAACTATAAACATATAGAAGTATGATGTTCTTTAATAAATAACAAGTTGCTAGCATTGGGGAAGTGCTTGAGTCACTCTATTAGTAAATATTTATTTTGGAGTTTTAATGGCTTTATAAGCTGATTTTTTTTTTTTTTTTTAAACCAAACCAGGACGCAAGTTCTTTTTTTCTTTATCCATATATTTGCACACATGCACAGATGTAGATGTTCCACATTGGCTAAGAACCTGACTACTGTACTAAAATCCAGGTATCATTATTACAGCACACTGTTTACATGACTACTTGAATAATCTTATAACCAGTATTGCAAAAGTCAATAAATTGATAATGATCAACAAATGATGTATTGGGCAGTTCTAGTCTGTGTTTTTAACATAAAGAAATATTATCTCTGGTATTTCAATATAGCCCTCGCTGCAGAACCAAAAGTCCTGATCCAACCCCATCCCTAACCCTGAACCTACCCCAGATGCTGTGCAACCCAAAACAACAAACACACTTTCCCATCCAGAAACACCCCGAGTCGTCTCCACCACCATGTCCTTTGGTTCTGCAGCGATGGGTACTTATATATTTCTCTCACTCCCCAAAAAAGGATTTGATGCCTATTTTTTGAAGCCAAGACCTTAGCTCAAACTGAACCTCAAGTATTTGTTTCCACTTGTAGTACTACAGGAGATGGAAACAAGGACACCTCAATTGATAGCTATGGTCTATAAACATTGACAAATTAAAAAGTACTTTATCTTTTATTTACATGTCCACTATCCTGCCCTACTGATCAAACAGAAACAGGATCCGGTATTGCCATGATCCAGTCCAGCTGGCTGTGTACTCGGTTTCTTTTTATTTACAACATATAAAGTCTTCTGCATTTCCAACACACATGCTATGCACATGTTCCTCTCCAAAGGATTTACTCATTTATCATTTGCTTGAGTCGCAATTAACACTTGCTCTGCTGCTGATAATGACTTAATGTGCATCGAAAGAATCAGATCCACAACAGATTTTATGGCTTGGAATGGTCGGGAGAAAAATGTAATGTAGACGATCAGCCAAGATGTGTTTGGTGTTCAACGTGATTTCTATCTAACCCAAGATCTTTTTTGAAAATGCACTAACAAATCTTCTTATACTTGCTTCAAATGACATTTTTAAACTGCATAACCTCATTTTTAAAATAGCACAGATTTATACATTTAAGTTTAAAGTAGAAATTTTTGGGAGGCGGGGCCTATGAGGCATAGTGTAAAAACATCTAATCTTACAGAGCACATCTTTTCGCTTGGAAAGGAAACAAAACTAAAGACGCAAAACATCAGGTAGCAAACATGCCTTGCCTGACTGACTCCTTTTGAAGTGAAAATTGTGTAAATTTTTCAGCAAACTATCCCTTCAAAATAGCCCTCGTCTCAACGCTTCTTCAGTCCCTCACCTTGGGCCTCTTCCATGTGACTTTGCCGATGCGGTTGCCGTGGTAGAAGAGCGAACGGTCCTCGGCGGGGAAGAGTGGGTCTTCAAACAACCTCCCGTTCTGCTGGCATTGTTTCCTCAGAGTGGCAAACTGTTGGTCCTCAAAGGGCTTGACTGAGGAGAACATAGTGAGCCTGTAACAACAACAGAGAGCAGAAAATGAAGAGGAGGAAGGTGAGGTGTAAAAGCGATTGGAAATATTTGGTGGACTGGGAAAACACAATGCTGAATTGTGGCAAACAACAACATGGGCATTTTGGTCAAAACCCGTTTTTTCTAACATACAAACCAAAAATGTATTTCACCAAAATGATGTTAAAATATTTCTATGTACTGATAAGGAGCCAGTTTCACAAACACAGTGGTAAAAACAGTCATTCTGCCTAAAGATATCTAAAACCTTGCTAGCTAATTGTGATTTGCTGATGCAATAAATGTCACGCTTTTATCAAGTTGCTGGATAGCTACAAGGCTGTAGCAAAATGGACATAATCCTGATCAGGTCAGTTTGTAATCAGATTCCAGCTGTCTAAATGTCCATGATATTCCTGTGCCTCAGTCAGATTGGATCTTCTTTACTTTTGGTGGTAACCAGATTTTAAAATCCTATGACTTCACTTTCGGCTGAGATACATGCAAAGCATATTTCAGTCCAGGGAAAGACTGTGTTTTTAGTAAAATATGTCAAAATTTCAGTATGTTAAAGTTTTTCCAGGCTGCCACACATTTGTTCGTATTCTGTTTCAGCTCCTAACACTCCTGAGACAACAAAGACTGGAGAAGAGTTTTTAAATTTTTAGTTTTAAAATTATATTCCAACACTTGAAGACTTTTTCCAAGACACGTTACATGTTAATTCCTTGTTTTGAAGACTGTAAAGGAGGTTATGAAAGCTTATGAAATGTCTTCATTTAGGTGCTTAAAAGATAATCACTAATTGTTTACAGGGTCTTCATGATATTCTATGAAAATAAAGCTGTGGAATTCTTTATTGTCTGCAGTAGGGCAATTTTCCATCTGTTTTTGTTCTAGCACAAGTGAATTAGTGTTTAGGTAGTGATAAAATGCATACAGCCCCACACCAGCCAGCTCCAGTGTTTTCTCTATAGCACTGCAGCTCTCAAAGGGCTTGAACGAGGAAAACATACTGCTGCCTGCGCCACAGATAGCACAGAACGGAGGGGACAAAATTGAAAGAGATAACAGATAACAGAGGAGGAGCTCCAAATGGCGTGACTGTTGAAGGGTTCACCAATCCTGAATGCCACAACCGTCTGTGGCTGGTCGCGGTTTTACATATTATAGAAAGAAGCACAGGGCTGATTTTACCATCCTGAATTTGTAGCTGTCCTTCGACAAGAGGAGACCTATACGCTTAAAAAAAAAATGGTTGTTCCAGGGTCCTTTGGATAATTAAGTGAAAAGGACATACATATAACTATTAAGGGTTCCCCAAGAGAGACAAACCAAAGAACACTTATGGGTTATAGATTGAACCTGTGTTTCACAAGAGTGGAGATAATAGCTTGGAATTGAAACTTGGAGAAAACTGTTTAAAAAAACAAAAACTAAAAGAGAACAGCAAATGGAGGACAACTGTCCAAGTCCAAGGCCTTTGGACTGGCAGGAATCCTGTGGTTTTACTGTTGTGGGTTTAATATTATGTAGTGTTTTTTATTTTGCCACTCGTTCCCATGTGTTTAGTTCCAGTAAGTTAAGAATAGAACTATGAAACACTGTATAATAATCAAAACTGGAGCCCTACACAGGACACTTCCTGTGTTTCGTGTGTAGCACTGTGGGCTTTTGTATCATCCATACAAAGCGGCAAGCGATCATGTGAGGAAAAGTCACGACAATGACTCACTCGCTTATTTCCTCAAAACTGCCTGAATACTGAATACAGAAATGAAATTACAATGTGGTTGAAAAATCAGCGGAGATTCTCAGAGTCAGAAAAACAAATTACCAATCATGGTAACTGATCATGTCACTCGAATGCACAGTAGACCACTCCTTTTTTTTCTTTTTTTTTTGCTCAGACATGCTGCTTTTCGTTCCTCTCCTGCTGAAGTGGACTTACAAAACCTGAACGAAGAGGAGGGATCTGCTCGCAGCTACGGAAAAGCAAACACAGGCCTGTTGTCTGGGAGATTAGTCAGATGATGATAACTGAGAGGATCCATCATGCAGCTAACCCTGCTTATGGACTCGATAATCACACTGACAGTAAGCAGAGGCTGCCAGAGGTGCATTAAGTATGTGGACAGTCTGTAGGGGATTACATAACTGGTTTGTTTGAGACGTTTCCCCGCTGCCTGTAATCAGGTAGAACCACAAGATGCAGCATGATTGCTGTGGCATGTTAGTGGGTTAACGAAAGAATGTGTCCATGTTTCAAAACAAGGTTTTGTGTTTGCTGTAGGAGGATTCACTCTCCTTGTAGGGTTATTTACACTGAACGTCTTTGCATCTTCCCGCTCTAACATGCTTGAGTCAACTTGTTGGCTTGTTATCAAAGCCTTAATTTCGCTTTAATTGGTGTGTTTGAGCAGGAAAATACACAATGCACCGCAATGAAACTAATGGAACAGGGTTGGGAAAACAGGGTTGGGAAACACTGCAGCAGAAGATGTCAGACACACCTGCCTAACCTGTTATGTAACCTGTACAGATTGGTGATTCAGTCTAATCCATTAGAACATGCAGAAGAAATCATGTTCATATGACGTACTTATATTTACAAGCGAAAATTAAGCTTTTCAAGAAGTTTTATGTGCAAGGCTGATTTGCAGAAAGTGCATATAATTAGTGATCTAGTCCAGCTCCCAACACACATCAGGCTGGAAAGAAATGCTGTTAAAGGCAGGTTACCTGGCCAGGTGTGTTAGGAACAGGAAGTGGCCAGAATCCCTGAGTGTTGGGTTTAAACACTGCAGTGAAAATCCATATGATGCTCAGATGGAGGCTACTTAGGGCTTAAAGAAACCAGTTTAATGACAAGCTATGCAAAAACATGCAAAAACATGCAAAAACAAGCACTGACAACTTCTTTCAAGGAAAGAAACATCATCCAAAAACACTAATCAAGCCCATAGTTGCTGTCTGAATGGGAGGAATCAAAAGTTTTGCTTTTGTTATGAGAAAAATGAACTGAAGCACAAGTTTAATTCCCCATGCACAACTGTTAACACTTAGAGCATTAAGATGGAAAAAGACCGCGCGCAGCTTGCAAAACCTACTTTTCCCCAGAGACAGTTAACAACTTAGGCAGAAAAGCTTGTAAGAAGTTTTCACTCTATTTTAGTTTACCTGTAAAGTGTCCTCCGTCCCTAATGAGTCTTGTTTCTCCCCGAGGGGACCTCCCAGCACACTCCGCAGCACAGCGCTTGGCTTGGTTTGGTTTGTTTGTGATTCTCTCCTCCTCCTGACTCTCAGCAGGGAGGGGCCATATTGTGGGGAAGCCGCTCTCCGTCCAAAAACAACAGCCGTGGTGGGTCTAGCTGTGATTGGTCGCAACGCTCCCGCGCTGAAATTGCCTTTACTCTGATTGGTCAGAACAGTTAGCTCCGTGAACCTATCATATTCTGAGAGTTCAAGAAAGCGTTCTTTCTTGCTTAGTAACTGTTTACGTTTACATTTTTGGTGTTGATTTTAAAAGTCTGTAAAACCAAGTCAATCTACACTATCTGGTCAAAAGTTTGTGGACACCTGACCCTCACACCTATACTGTATGTGCTTGTTGAACATACCATTCCACATTTAGTCCCTCCTTTGCTGTTAAAATAAGCTACACTCTTCTGGGAAGGCTTTCCACTAGATTTTGGAGCGTGGCCGTGGGGATTTGCGCTCATTCAGCCTCAAGAGTATTAGTGAGTTCAGGCACTAATGTAGGGTGAGGAGGCCTGGGCTGCGGTCGGCATTCCAGTTCATCCAATACAAAAGTGGGAAGTGGTAGCTCCGTGCAGACCACTCAAGTTCTTCTACACCAACCTTGGCAAACCATTGCTGTGTCCCAATTCGCCTACTATCTGTCCTAAACAGTATCTGAGATTAGATTTAGTGTGTCTCAAATCTTAGTATGTTGAGATGAGTATCCCAAAGGCCTACTATTTCTGGTAGATTTTTAAAGTAAAATCACAACTCCCTGTGCGACCCTGCTGAAAAAAGAATAGAAATCATCACAGAAATTGTATTGGTTTCCACTACAAATACCACTACAAACCATCAGCTAACCATTAAAACCATTACTATTACCATTATTGGTCCTTAATGGCATCCACTAGACATAACATGCCACCAATAGAAGGCACCAAATTACCAGTAGAGTCCCACAGGGACCATTAAAACCAGTACAATTCCCATTATAACCATTAAAACCATTACAGCATTAGTATCTCACATATCTCCCATTTATAGGTCTTCATAAAACAACACCGCAAGTATTTTGTTCTCAGAAAATGCCTCCAGCAGAAAACTATTTGATATGCTATCTTACAATCTGAAAAGGCCTCCACAGAAGACTATAGGTAGCATATTTTGATAGGTTATCTTATCATCAGAAAATGCCTGTACCATTAAAACACAAGAAGTATGAATGTATAGGTGTGTGTGAAAGTGAAGTATGCAAGCACAGGTAGGTATCAGCAAAAAATCAGTAAATAAGCAGACATTAGGTAATACTGTGTTTTCAATCACTGTGTTTATTTATCTAGCATGAGCCATGAATGCTACGTTCACAGTATAAGGTTGAAGTGTATAACTTTTACACACTCTTTCACGAGCACTAGAATGATCAATGTCTTACTCTCAGGTCAGAACTAGATCATTATGACAAGGTAAAAACAAACTATAGATTGCTGGGAACAACCAAACTATCAGCAATGATACTGTATAGCAGAAGTGTCCGACGTTATCCGCAAAGGGCTGGTGTGACAAAAAGTTTTGATTCCAGACAGTCAGGAGCCACATCTTACTGGCTCCACATTGGTTGGAATGAAAACATGCAGCAACACTGGTGATCTAATGATTTGTCCTACCTTATCAAACTGTCCTATCATAGCGCACATTTATAGGTCTTTGTAAAAAAGTACTTCAAGTGTTTTTACTGTAAGTATTATAAATATGCTAAATTATAGGTAGCATATTTTGATAGGTTATCCTATGATCAGAAACTAGCATTTAAAATATATGAGGAAGAAGAACACTAGCACATTTGTGAATAACACTGGGCACCAATTATATAGTGTAGGATTGTATAGGATGCCTTGTATACTGTAGCATTACAATTTCCCTTGTCCTCAGGGCCTAAATCTGTTCCAGCATGACAATGCCCCTATGTACAAAGCGTGATCCATGAAGACATGGTTTGCCAAAGTGGGAGTCGAAGAACTCAAGGGGCCTACACAAAGCCCTACACAAAGCCCTCAAACGCACTGAACACCTTTGGGATGAACTGGAATGCCAACTATGCACCAGGCCTGCTTGACCGACATCAGTGTCCAACACTACTAATCCCCACAGCCATGTTTCCAAAATCTAGTGGAAAGCCTTCCGAGAAGAGTGGGAGTTATCATAACAGCAACGTGGGGACTATATCTGGAATGGGATGTTCAAAAAGCACATATGGTTGTGATGTCCACAAACTTTTGGCCTACAAAGGCGAGTTGCCGGGCTGCACATAACCGGGTATATCAACAATTAGTTGCGTTAATATTAATAACTATCTGCCCCCTTTGTAAAACATGCCAGAGCATGAGTTCTCTTATCTCCTACACATTTGGTGAAAATGGCTGGAGATCCTCAATGATACATTTCATACTTTGTGAAGCTCAATACTGACATCTTAAGGCACATGGCTCACAGCACTGTGATAATTTATGACATGTTTGTAGTGCATACACTGAGTTGCCATTTTGTCAGATACTATACAGGCTACAGATGCACTTCATGGATACAGTTATTGACTATTAACATGAAAGCGGCATGGTTGTGTGTGTGTGTGAGTGTGTCACATAAACATTGTCTACTTTCTGGACACTGTGTTAAACATTCCTACCTTGTTGGTTCCTCTTGTAGGTTTCTAGTTAGAAATTATCAATTATCTTTATGCATGTTTTGTGTCAGAAGAACTTCATTAGCATTGAACAGGGAGAGCTGAGGGTTCTTGGCCCCCTCATACTTAGTCTAAAACACACAATAACATTATGAATAAGAATATTATTTACTGATATTTCTAGGCCATTTGCATATATTGCCTGTAACAAAAGTATTTTTTAGCAGAACTATATCTTTTGCACATCTAAACATTGACTCATAAAGGGAATTTATGCTATATTTTAGGCTATTTTTAATATAATATGACACTTTTAAGAGTGAAGACGACTGGAATCATGTTAACTCATTTTAGGAAGTCCTTTTCTGACACACTGCCATGAAATTTTAGTGGCACAACGTGTTAATCCTCCAAACAGAAGGGGACTGCACCATTGCCCTTCTGGCAGGTACACCGCCCCCTAGAGGACAAGCTTTCCCTTTGTGGCCTCCAAAAAAGAAAGCTATATAACTCAATACAATAGACGAACCATTAAACAATAAACACTTATTTTGTTTTACACATCTTTATGTAACTTGCCAGGTGGTGCAGTGATTATGAATATGTGGCCGGTTTTGCCTCCTTTTATCTCAATATCTCATTTCTCTTTTTATTATCTCATTCTATTTCTCCTAAGGAATTCTAGGAGAAACATTACGTGACATAGTTGATACACAGATTAACCTTAAGCCAGAATCTAGTGGAGCAGTCAGCCCCAGACAAATGACATTTTCTCTACTAACTTTTCAAAGCCACAGTTAAATTAAATGTGTTAATAAATAATACAAAGATTTTGTCTGGATTTGGCATCTGTCTCTAATGTCTAAAATTAAGCATGTTGGTGAATTGGCATCAGCCTCCACCCTGCTCCTCTGTCAGATAAAAATGAGATGTACTTTTCTTTTATCCTTCGCATAAATTACAATAAATCATATCCAGATTTTTAGATGATTTTATTAATCAAAAATGGCACACAACTTCAAATGAGTTTTGGCTTAAAAAAAAACACACATATTACAAAGTAAGAGGTCGCAGGCATAAAATAAAAGTAAAATGAAAGCTTTTTAAAATGAAATAAAGAAAGCTGTCTTTTAACTATTGTGTTATGGTAGGTCTATAGAGGGAGTCTGTAGCAGGAATGTGGGAGAATGAGCCAACTATAACATGGCAAACTTAATGCCTGTTTGTGGTTACTCTCTCTCTCTCTCTCTCTCTCTCTCTCTCTCTCTCTCTGAGTTTAATTCAATTATTATTCAACAGTGCTTTATTGGCATGAATGTTAAATGTGGCTTAACAGTAATTATGCTTGTACAAAACACACACACACACACACACACACATTAGTTTAACATTTACAGACATAAACACATATATATATATATATATATATATATATATATATATATATATATATATATAAACAGGCAAACAGAGAAATAACTAAACTAGGACTTAACTAAATAATGAGCTCAGGACATTCTCTCTCTCTCTCTCTCTCTCTCTCTCTCTCTCTCTCTCTCTCTCTCTCTCTGTGTGTGTATTAAACATACTGTACATAGACATACATGATTCTATTATATTCAGTATAATTGTTCTTGTTTAAAAGATAAAACAGTGTGATTAATATTCTAAAAACACTCTGCATTGATTTCAGGTGTGTACACTATGTTTGCATGAACAAAATATATAGACTTGATCAAACAAGTCTTTAAGTTTCAGTTACTTATGGTAGTAATTGTTTTTGATGTCATATATTTGTAATGTAATGTAATGTAATTGTTTTTGATGTAACGTATTTTACACATGTACACATTTTGAATCAAATAGATTCACTGCATTACTTTTTCAATATAGCCTGTAATTCCACCTCGGGCCTATGTTCCTGTGAATTTTAACACACCTCTGTTTCTGTCAGACGTCTCTTCAAGAATTTCATTGTACATATCAAAGAGAGAGCACATCCCCTTGTCATAGCTAGGAAAGCCTTGCTGTCCATGCTCTCTTCTCCTGCAGGCAATGTAGCTGTGGGTGATTTGTTTTGTATGCTCGCTTGCTGGTTGCTTCATTTGAGTTTGTAGCGTTTCTTGTGCCTGTGATTTTACATCTACATCAAAATAACGATCCTTGTATGGTTGTTTTGGTCTACAGTTGTGGTGACACATTACATGAGTTCACTGTAAATCTCACTGAAACCTTTGTTTACAGCTTCTAACAGAGCACTTTTGATGATTTTGACATTTTTTTTTTTTTACAGAGAAATTTAAAAAAAAAAAAAAAAAAAAGGTAGTCAAAAGTAAAATAGTAAAACAGGCAAATAATAATTAAATAACAATAAATGACAGAAAGAAGAAAATAATAAAATAAAATATACAAGCATATAATAAAATGTATGTAAAGTATATAAAGTAGAATAATTCCAATAATATAAAATAATAAAAGTAAAATAATAAAAAATGGCAAAACAAGCAAATAATAATAATGAAATAAATAAAAGACATCTATTTGAGCACCCAAAATGTATATTTCAGCTAAAATGCTCCATAACTGATTCTGAAATGTTCATGTATTTGTAGTTGTTCGACTTTAGTGGCAGTGAACAAGCATTTATTAATATGGTTAAATCCAAATACATCTGGGGAATAGTTATACATACAGATAGATACAGTCTCTTTTCATATCCGACATTTGGACTAATGGAAAGATTGCATCAACCAGGGAAGCAGAAGCAGCTGCTCACACACAAGTTACTCTAACTATTATTTCAGATTTCTGTAACTTTTTCCTTTGGATGGATCAAATGTTAATCTTTAACATGGAGCACGAGATGGAACTTAAAGTGTCATGTGAGGGTTGTACTTTACTCCTCTTTTAGAAACAACACAAGCTGTGAAACACAGCAGTTAAACTTCTCCAGCAAATGGACTGTTTTAATACTGCCTTCATCTGATTGCACAAAAGAGGTAGGAATTTCTATCACATTAGTGCACAGGTATTATTGACTATAACTGAGGCTAATCAAATGTATTTTACACTGCGGATGGATGGATGGATGGATGCATGGATAGACATCTGACAATGATATAATACACATATAATACAATACTGCATGCATTCAAAACATATAAGCATTTAAAATTGTTGAGGATAAAACACAATAAAGCCCAAGGCTTATTTCCATTGTGGTTGTCTAAAAGGTGTCAGATGGCAGCTTATAAAAACTGATCTTGTAACAAAGTGTCTAAATCTTCGTCTTACATACAGTACTCCTATCATTAGTAATGTTTTGTTTTGAACATCAAATGAAACCGACACACTTATCAAAACTCCAAATTTTTTCATCAGTCCTGAAATCTCATATTTTCTGTTTCTTCAGAGCCACAAAATTTTGAGAAAGGTAACGAGTGATAGATCATGAATTGATATTTTTTTTAAAAAAAACTTCCCTAATAGTAGGCCTTATTAACTTTCACTTTTAAAACATTTTTAAAAGTTCTATAACGTCTGAGGCCATAAATGACCCATGACCTTTACGTGGGACGCCCATGTGCAATATCAAGTGCCAAACAAATGCATGAGTTACCATTTTATCAGTTAAACCTACCATATAGGCTTCCTTGTAAGAATACAATTATTAATTGTAGTCCATATTGCTCTGTACAATTTGATAGCTTTTTCCCCCCATTTGTCCATTTTTGCAAAGGGAACACCACTGACCAGTTATTATTTGGGTGGCGGACGATTCTCAGCACTGTCAAGTTTGGTGTAGTAGTGTGTGTGTGTGGTGCTAGTACACATGGTACACTTGTATCATGTGCATGTTCTTTCAAACAAGTATGTGCCCTAAGAAATATTTTTAAACAATGCAAACAATTGTCATTCTTGAAAAACTTTGGCCTCAATTATTTGCTATTGTTGCTGCTAACAGGGGGCATGATGGCTTAGTAGTTAGCGTGTTTGCTGAACACCTCTGGGGTTGGGGGTTCAAATCTTACCTCCACCCTGCATGCATGGAGTTTGCGTTTTCTACCCGTGCTTCGGGGGTTTCCTCCGGGTACTCCGGTTTCCTCCCCAGTCCACAGACATGCGTTGTAGGCTGATTGGCATTTCCAAATTGTCCGTAGTGTGTGAATGTGTGTGAGATTGTGCCCTCCGATGAGTTGGCACCCCACCATGTGTCCCGAGTTTGCATACGTGTAAAATCCCTTTGTCATCCCTTATCTTGTGTAAACCAATGAACTTTTCAACACAAAAAGATCCAGATGATTGTTGACCTGCACAAATGCAGTTAAAAAAAAAACATTAAGCACAATTAGGGAGATAATTACGTTTCATATGTCTGAAACAGTTGGATATTTGGTAGGAGTCAAACCCCTCCACACAATGAGAAGAATGATGAAGAAGGGGAAAAAGAGCCCACAGTTTATTCCACAGTTTACTTGGTTTTTATGCTAGTCGAGTTTCAAAATCAACCGGTCCATAACTGTTTCAAAAACACTACTGTCACAACAACAAGTTGTTTGGAAGTGTTCCAAGAAAGAAGCTCCTCCTGAGAGCATCACACAAAATGCAGCACCTGAACCATCAGCTGTCATTTCAACTACAGTTGGCATTGTGTGCTGTGGTTAGAGGAAACCAAAATCAAAAGCTTTTTGCCTAAAAGGGGACTGTACACAAGTAAAGGCACCTGATATCCACTGTAAAATGTGGAGTTGGATCATTGATACTTTGGAGCTGTTTTGTGACTGGTGTTTCAGAGTGTTGTGTAGATTGATGGTATTATGAATCCTGCTAAGTACCGGGATATTTCAGCTCAGAATCCAGGTTACATCTGCCAAGAAGTTAAGACATGGCCATAGATAGAGCTTTCAACACGATGATGAGCTAAATACTTGCAAATAACATAGAAAATGTTAAAGAAACACAAAACAATGGTTTGCAGTGACCATCTCAGTAACTGTACATGTACAAAGTGACCTATATAGTAGGTGATCCCAATAAGCTAGCTAATGGCCAAAGGGAGGTGTGCCTAATAAACTGGCAGTTCTTGTGTATAACTCACATAACTGTACTGAATCTCTGTCTAGATTTGAAACAATGAAATTGAGGCAGCTAATGAGGCTACTTCTGTTTTGGAGTACACTTTTTCTTCAAACACCTGATGGATCTGCTGTCACAATGACCCATGATTTAAGTGAGACAAACTCCAAAATGAGTCCGGAGTTTCTGGAGGAAAATTGGAGCCCATTACAAATCAAGCCTAAAATCACGGTCAGTGTCATTCTGGGAAATGCTACAGAGCTACAATGTAGGAATGAGACTAGCGGAGGTAAACACTACTTTCACATATTCTGTCTTAGTTTATTGCTAAGCATGAGTTACAGACTAAAAAAAAAAAAAGGTTCAAATATTCTTCTAAGCTGTAAATATGCTCCTCTATGTTCATCTATTCTGTAGGATTGGTTATGTGGTGGCAGACCCCATTTGGATCATTTGGAGAAAGATACAAGTTCAGCAGTAAGGACCCGATAGAGATGAGTAACGGGAATTTGAGGATCTCAAAGGCTACATTAAGTCACACTGGACTCTACAGCTGCCACCTCGTGGATAGTAGAGGCACAACAGTCATTCCATATAGAGTAAATGTATTGAACGAAAACACACACAAGACAAGAAGGAGGATGAGAACAGCCAGAGAGGCCGAAACGTCCACCATGCATTACTCAGACACTCACTTCGCAGCAGCTGTGTCATCATCAGTGTTGGTCACCTTTATAGTGGCGTTTACACTCGGTGCATTCAGCCAACCCTTTGTCATTAAGTGTCTACAAAGAACAAGGGCCAGGATGTGTCCTAACAAAAGCAGCCACAGAGAGACTACGAGAGTCAGTAGTGATAGACTCGGGTCTGTGTTTTTCCGCAGAAACCCAGACTCTGAAGAAGACACTGTAGAATTTGCGCCAGAGTCCTCAGCATCCACCAAGGCTCCTTCTAACGTCAAGACAAACCAAGAGAACCAAGATGGAGCTCATCTGGAGCGTGACTCAGTAAGCAGCGATGTTGAAAACGGCACAGACAGCACATCAAAAGGAGACGCTGGTGATGAATCAGATCAACCGAAAGACCAAGCAGGAGAGGAACAGAAAGCCGGACTGGGATCAGAGACGATCACGCGCCAAAAGCCCAAACGAGTCAGTAGAGTTATCAAACTCTACAACTACGATGAAGATGGAAACAAATACAGCCACATTAAAGAACCTGAGGACAATCCTACACCCCGACAGAGAGTGACGTCACTCACTCGACTCCAAAGCATCATGAACGAAGTGGAAACACCAGATTTCTCTTCAACCACTGACTCAACCGACCCAGACGACGCTCTCAGCATGACTTAGACATTTAAACACCCAATATGGACAATTTTAAAAGAAAAGTTAATACATACGCTTTACCATGCTTTACGATATAGTTCAGCAAAAAATCTCATTGATACAATTTTCCACCAATCACAAATATGCAGAAACATGGTGGTGTCCAATGTTTGCTTTAGTGGAACACTGGAGCTAAGCTTAATGTGGATAACAAGCGATGGAAGTCTCTCTCATTCGACATCATTTCCCTAAATACATGCTTCAGTTTACTGGATTGCAGTAAGTCAGTGTTCTAGACCACACGAGCAAGTCTGTGTAACATTAATGAAGAATTGAGGTTGACATGTTTACAGAAATGATTTTGGGTAATGTCACCTGAAGGACGTATACGAAGGCGTGCGCACGTATCAGGAAAGTAGAAACGTCACATTTTCTGCGTGATATACATGTACCTCTAGACAAGTACCAATATACAATTTTCATATCATTATGATATACAGTATATTACCTGCCTCACCAGTTACCATACCGAATATTATATAATAACTAAAATTTGAAATGTTCAATTATTTTAAAATGATTTTTAAAAAATATTCAGGGTAAACACTTCGTTAGTCATGTTCTTAAAATTTTTGTACAAATTTCTTTAAGGTTCTGCTGGCATAAAATTTCCAAGAGTGAACTTTAAGGAGGCTGTAAATATGCTGTCTCTTGAAATGAACACGGGATTCGTGATCAGTTGAAGTGTCCATAACAATAACGTGTGCTGAGTACTGTGTTATATGACACACTGCCAGGGTGTTCAAAAGTTTTTGAACACCCTGTATTAATATGCTAATTTGTATTAATATGTTAATCTCTCCAATTAGGCACTTGTAAAAAAAGAACATATATTTGTCCAATATAAACTCGTTAATGGACGTTAATGTACAGTCTCCCAGTAACTGTGTGACCAAACAAGTGCACTCACTTTTAATAACGATCTCATTTTAGAATCTCAGAGCAGACAATGAATAAGTCCTTAAATACAAGGATTTAGCTATTTGGTGGAACACTTGTTTTATTTTTCTTAAGTAATTCATGGGTAATATATATATGGCCAATAGCGGGTAAACCATAATAACACGTGTTCAGAAATTTTTGAGTGTGTATCTGTTCTGATTTTCTGTAAAGCTGGTCTATGATCAAAATCGATAACACATTCTGGAGCATCATGTGATTTTCTTCTGCAAAAAGAAATATACTGTATAATGCAGCAACATGAATGATTCAAAAGAATCTATTCTCTATATAAAGATTTCACTTAACACACTAATTTGTAAGGAATAAAACACCTGGGTGTACTGTTTATAGGAAAATAATCAGTGATGGGGTGGTGTGTTGTGAAGTGGAGTTACTCCGAAGTTGCTCATTTTCCAATAACAGCATGTCCCAAAGTGTTTTATTCCTCTTATACCACAGCAATTTGCCAACAACTACAAATTTCAATGTATTACTGAATGACCTGCAATACTTTTATAGATACATATAACATTGTGGAACATCTGCGAGACAAGTTCCTATCATCACTTACGTTATATCAGCTATAAGCAACTGTCACCTCACCAGCCTCTCTTACATTCTCTCTCCTGAAGTTACTAGTCTAAGAGAAGAGAAACGCAGCTCATCACGTTACCAAGAAACCAGAAAGCACAAAGTCCTCCATCCTGAACACTTTCCTGTGGCAGAAAACTGTCCATTACAAAGCGCAGACACTGGAGACTCCTTTAATAAACGTTAAATAAACGTCTCCGTATAGAAAACTCCATTATATCTCAACAATGAGATGTTTTTCTTTGTTATAAAACACGTTTTCTAATCTGCTTATTATTAGGCTTTGATTATGTGGTGTGCCCACCAGGCAAGTTGATCTGTATGAGATGTTAGTACAGAAACAATAATGTATTAGATGGAGTGCATTAATAAAAACCTGGAATTTGAATTACACTACTGTCACTACTGTCAGAGCTGCTGTTATGGAAGATGTATCAACACTGTGTGACCAATCAGAATCAAGAATTCGACAGGATTGTCAATAATTAATAAATACTGGGGTTTTGAGCATGCCGCAAATACATAACCAAGGAAACACAGTAATTTCATACAGTTCCTTTATTTTCCTTTGAAAACACTATAAACAAAAATATTACATAAACAGATGACTTCCCTCCACCAGACCGAACAACACTGGCAATGAAACTGCTGTGAAAGATGCAACACACTTAAAGCAGTTCCCTCCATTTCAGACATTTTCCTTTTCAAGTTAAATTAACACTGTAAGTCTCTGGGCTCTGAGGGGTCCACAAGAAGCATGACGGCTTTCCTGTGAAGGTGCGCAATTGATTCTCTGGACTATTTAGGGTGGAGGGATGGCGTCCATTGATGTGCTTTTGCCCTTAAATTTCTTTGCCCTTAAATTTTACACGCATTACCATGTGGTGCTATAAAGTCAGTCTGGCTTTATACCATTCCACAAACTCGTCCAGCATCACCGGCCCTGCGGAGGACAGAGGAGACGGGGTTAGCACGAGAGTGGCTGAGAAACGAAACAAACAGTAAAAGACCTGCGCTGAAATGTTTCTAATTTTTCTTATATATTTGTCTGGCTGCTTACCAAGAGCTCACTTATGTGTTTCTATGTAAGGAATAAAACCCAATGGAATGTGCTATTATTGAAAATTAATCAGGGATGGCATGGTGCGATGCAGCCCAACATGAAGCCAAGGTGATTATTTACTCATAACAGCACACCTCGAAGTGTTTTATTCCTCTTATACCACAACAATTTGTCTATGATTCATGTTTTCTTTTACTAATTAAAGAACATGATACTTTTAAAAGTCATTTTAATCTACACCTTCTGACCAATCAGATTCATCTATTGAAAGAGCTGTGGTATATTTTACCACACATCAACACCATAATACATATTTACACACAGTAACATAATATCACACATCATGGCCACCCAATTTAAAAATCATATCACGTATTGAAAGTAACACGCCTTACCTGGGAATGTCATCTAGATCATTATACCATAACAGTCACAGTATAACCACTTCATTTCTTTATAGGTATATTGCTGTGCTATGACTATAGTGCAACTTTACGGCCTAAGAGATGACAACATGTGACGCTACACTGAAGGAACTCAAGTGACCACAAAAGAACTGAATGATTACAGTACATTAAGGCTTCAGACTTACAAGCTCCGTCCTCGTCGTAGTTACTGAGGTCTGAGTTAACAGTGCGGCTGAACTCTAAGACGTTGTACCACTGGTCCTTGTTCATAACCTTATACTTAGATTGCTAAAAGGAGAAAGGAAGAGAAAACGTGAGTGTGATGTACCATATTTGGACTACAAGTACAATTCTGCATGCTTGTAATGAAACCAAAAACAGCACAGCATCAAAAATACAGTCTGAAAAAAAGTGATTTCAACTTGTCTTTTTAAATTACAAGTGTGATAACTACTGAGGTGTGATTTCACTTCCAGCATTGCTTGGTTTTAAAGTTTGCAATTATGGTGTGAAACTTGACAGATGCAACAAAGGGAAACTTAGCTAAAGTACAGCTAAAAAGAAAGAAAATAGCTTGTCGCCAGTAAAATATGAAACTATGTATGCTCCACATACCACCATAATAACCCGTTCCATAATGAAGATTATAAATAAACACACCAACCTCCAAAAACTGGTGAAACACAGGAAACAGGGGCCACGTTCTTCCAAGAAGCAGCGCCAGCATTGACTTTGCAGTGTCCATGTCGAGACTACGCTGGTCTTTATCCTAGAGAGACACAACAGACATGATGGATAAAGATATTCTGTTAGATCTTACTGAAGGATTGTATCTGTGTCTACGTTCGTATCTGACTATTTATGAAACATGGCCACAACTGTAGCAAATTCATTCTCCCTGCAAGCAAACCTCAAAGTGAAATTTCAAAAATAGAAAAAAAAAACAAAAAAAAAAAACAGTGCAGTCATCCCATTATTATAGATCCTAATACAAATCAAATATGATCAAATTTGCCTAACATTTTTGTAAAAACTTTTCAATATTATCAAGATATTGTATTTTTAAAAAATGTCTACGTGTTCAAAGAAACTTCATTGTTCTGAGTAACATCATTCTTTATTTGGAATTTATTAAATTAAGCACATAGATAAAGATTTATAGCTACAGATGGTTGACAAAATTCCAATAAAAAACCCATCATAAATGCCACCATGAGCCACTAGAACAGCTTCAACACACCTTAGAATTGCAGTATGTAAAATGCAAGTGCAATAAAAGCAAAATTAAAAAGTATGTACAATGTAGAAATTGCGCCAGTTAACATGTTCATTAAAGTTAATATTGTACTTAGAAGTATGCCATTATGACATATACTGTATACTAGTGTCAAATATTTTGATAAGAAATATCGCAAAAGGTGTGACATAATTAGGGCTTAAACAATTAGTCCCATTAATCGATAATGATGATTATGTGAAATGATCGATTATGAATTTTTATGTTTGGGTGACTTTCCAATAACGAAGATTTGTTATAATGTAAGAGCACACAGACCCCGATCCCTGTGTAGAATGTAATATCATAGTAAAGCTGCTAGGGGCAGCAGCAGTGCTGATTCTACTGCACCACACAGCCCTGCGCGCAAAGCTGTTCTCTGGCTCAACACTCAGGCGGTTTTTAAAGAACACAAAAACAGTCTGCTTATATAACAAGTAGCCAAACAGAGCCATCAGACTGAATATGGAAAGAGGTTTAATGTCGGTTCACACCAGTTAATGAACGTAACTGATCCAAAACGCAGCCATGTGCTCTCTTGCCTAGTTAATAACAAGCTGCTGCTGCCCCTAGAGGCTTCACAATGTTATACGTAGACCTCTAAACCCAAGAATAGAGGTCTATGCACTCTTATAACACGTCTCTGTTAATGAAACAACTAGCCGAATGTAAAAATCCACAGCGACAATTTTTCACACTCGAAATTATCGATTATTCAGACTAATCATTGCGGCCCTGGTTGAAAACGTTCAGTACTGCACACCGGACTGATGAACCGTTGGCTAAAGTGCTCCTCTGCTGCGTCAGTGTTCTGTATAGTGGATAAGTCATGTTGGCAAAACTGAGTCCAGTTTATCTCTCGTCCTCCTCTCTATTAAAGCCTCTAGAGAGTCCTTTGTCTCACTACATACTCTGGCTTGCTGACAGGTTTTTTTTTTCCCACCTTGTTCACATCCTTCTTTTTCATGTTCCTGCTACTGTGGACTGCTGGAACTAGCCCAGAGGTTTGGTGCACACATTAAATGAATGCATCATTCATCATGGATGACCAGTGCATGCCTAAACCAAACACAAAAACAACAAAAAAAATCTCACCCTGGCAAAGTCAAAGGCGTATCTGTAAATGTTCCTGAACACGGCTGCGTCGTTCAGCTGAGAACGCAGATAGTCGAGTTTGCCTTGTAACCGTTCTGTGCAATCACACCTGTTTCAGAGGAAAGGGAAGTTAAACGTTAAAATGCTGGACAGCCAGACGCACTCACAGCTTCACCAGAACACCACTGATGGGGATTCGCTTACTGCAGTGACGTCATTCCCTTCAGCCACTCTTCTTTTGTGAAAAATCCCATATTTGGTGCTTCTAGTTTCCAGGCTAAGACTAACATGATAATCTAGAGGAGAGACGCAAAAAGAACATTTTAGAATTGTCAAGTGGCTAAATATCAGGTGCTCAGAGCAAGGCAGAAGGTAGTAAGAAAACAAAACGGACTGATAGCACACACAATGGGCCTCATTTATCAAGCTAGATACGAATGGATTTATTTGTAAATCATTCACAAGAGCACATAACATGAGAAATGTAGTATTCATGAAAATCCAGTTACATTTACATATAAGGAGACTCACTAATGTGAACCTCGACTGACCGCCTTCGAATCACGTAACTGGCGATGACTTGCTACAAGTTACGACTAGCCATTAAATTAGGACAAAAGTAATGGAAGAGTCAGTGCGTGTCTAAAGTAGCTGAAGCGCATTACTGGAAGATTTAGTACACACACTAGGAGGCGCACGCGAAATGTAAATCAGCTGTGTGGTGAATCATCTTTGAACCACAATGGTGAGTCCCAAGGGTTGTGTTCAAAATGGTGTACTAAGTATAAAGCAGTTTAAAGCAGTATGTACTACACAGTACACAGTAAACAACAAGTATTTCCTTTATACCAAAGACACAGTACTACTCAGGCTGAATTTTCAAGAATAGTCATTTTCATAATCCTAGGAACTGCACATCACTTGGCTCTAATACACCAAATAGCAACTGTTGCATACTACATAATATACTACATACTACCAGAAGAAATAGTACAGAGTATAGAGTGTACATGAGATTACATACATGTACATGAGAGTGTACACGTGTGTAATTCTGAACACTGTCAGCATTCAGGACTGAGCCAGAAAACCAGGGATATACTACAAGATATTTAGCTTGAATCTAATTTCTGAAATCAGAAGCAAATTCGATTGGATCAATATGGACAGCTGCCGTAGGTGATCAGAGGGTAACTGTGAAGTGAATGTTTGAACACATTTTTTCGCAACATAACATTTCCGAGAAAGACGGCATATTCGAGCAGGCAGGTTTATCCAGCAGAATGTGAAAAGTGGCCATTGCAAAACAAACACTGTGATGCTAGCCTGCAGTCGAATGTGGAGGACTACACATGAGGAGGCAAAATTCTGCTAAATTTGAGCCTGTACGTCCAACCGGTCCAGACTCAAATGCAGAGGCCAAGGTTTGGGACATAAAGTGATTGGTCATTGCATGTTTATCATTTCACTCACAATTCTACAATGTTTCTATTTTAAATGATTAGTACAGATAAAGCATGCACAATCTGACTAAAAACATGAGCTAACAAAGCATACAGGGCAGCTTTAATTTCATATTGTCTTTAAGACTTCAGATCCCATTTTAGAATAATCAAATGCTTTCGACGTGTTCGATTGAAGTTCTTGTTGTCTGAGACTGCTGGTGACTGATATAGCTAGGAGAATTTAAAAAAAAATTGTTGTAAGAACCACTGTGATGGAGTACAAGCCCAATTGTGCCTTACAAATGCCTCTCAATAAATACACACACACACACACAAAAAAAGTAAGATTACTAATGTTACGTTCAGGATCATCTGTGTTTTCCGCATTCAGGTTTGTCTAACCTGTGTAGTCAATTCTTTAGGGGCTGTGGTAGTGAAAATCAACAAATAGAGAAAACACTAACGTTCTCTGGTTCAACGCCTATATCCTCACAGAACTTCTCCATGCCCTCGGGTCCCACCACATCATCCGGCCCTGATGGGAGCAAGAAGGAGACGCACGGATTATGCAAAATTACACATCAGGACAGAAAACAGACTCTATGGTTACGTTATGACATGATGAGCTTATTTGGCAATACTGTCAGATGCAGGAAAATGGCATACCTGCATACTCGTAAAACCACGCAAGGCACTTCTTGCTGGAGAACTGATCTTCCGGGTTTATCAATCGCCCAGGAGTCTGTGTCCTACAGTAACTGGAAAGAGTGAATTATTACATTAAACTCACTCTGTCTTGTAATTCCATTCCTACAGCCTAATCAAAGAAACACACAAACTAACAGAAAGCGGAGAGAAATAGCAGTAGGAGCTTAACATTTAATTCCAGAAGGTTGCAAGTTCAAATCCCACAAGCGTTGTGACTGTAAAAAAAAAAAAACAACACTCAAATCTTCAGCACCGCACTTGGATTGGATCGTTTCTAAGTTGGTTTGGATAAGAATACACAATCCATGTGCACATCCAGCGGGCTGATGGAGGAGGAAAGCTCTTTGGGGCGTTGGCCTACCTGGTAATTTTGCACTTCCGGATGCTGGGGTCTTCAGAACCAGAGGACTTTCTTTTCTTTTTTACAGGCATAACGGGGTTTCCCAAAGGTTGATTTAGCCTCGCAGAATCTGAAAAAAATAAATAAAAACATAGCATTCTGCTCAAAGTGGACATTAACTCTTAAACAATATGTCCTGAACAAAAACTGGAAGCCTGTTATACCTGTGTACACCCGGTCACTTTGTCCATTCAAGTCGACAAGATTCTTGAGAGAGAGAGAAAAAAAACTGCATCAGAAATTCAGTTAGGTTGCCAAAAAAAAAACATCTAAACAGGTGAATGACTTTTTTGCTTAGGTCTTGGCTCAATTAATTTAATTTGGACCACTTTATAACAATACAGTGAAATGGAAAATGGTGACTATACACTGATAAACAGTGTCTACCCTCACATTAATTATTGTTCATTTTTTTTTACTGACTGAACCTCTACATTGTTTTGATAATATACTGAAGGCTAAGAGAGATCCATCACACTGCCAATGAACAGCTATGTTAATTTCATCCTCTTTAAAATCAGGAATCTGTAAATAAACTAGAGCTGGGTTCAATCTAAAAAGACTTACAAGGATATCCTTTTTAAAAAAAAAAAAAAAAGTCATGATAACTGATTCGTCCCCACCAGCACCATGTGCAAGATGTTCTACAGCAGGGTTGTCATGGCAACCTGTTTCTCACTGATCGTGCTGGTTTCCTGCTCTCGCCCTCGTACACCACATATTGCAAATGCTGAGAATTTAAAACAGTATATAAGAGCTTATTCGATCTAAACATGTCCACGGTCCGATCGCATCCTCCTCCTCCTCACACGGGGGGGGGGGGGCTGTGATTGCTCGTTATTGGTGGAAATACCCAGCCTGAGCTGACAGCAGAGAAGAAGCTGATGACAAAGTATATGACTAAAGAATTTTCATTTTGTGATATTTTATTCATCAACAAGTTAAAATGAGAGATGGCATCATAATCAGAGATCTTAAACTTCTGATTTCCCAGCCCTAAAACAAACAAAAGACTTAAGAAAAAAAAAAAAAAAAAAAAAGTCATGACATTGGGCTGTGCAGTTATCAAGGGGGATAAATCTGTGTAAATATTTTCCACTATGCACCAAGCTTTATTTCTCAGCACTTTCAGACTGATGTGTTTTTACACCACTAATGATATTATCAAACACTATACTTTAGATCTAGTACTACAGTCCAATAATTAGAGAAACATGAACACCACACTGTGTTCAATAGATAATCTCAAGACCAACAAGTGACTTACAAGTCTATCCAGTGTTTGAGACACGTTCTTAATGTCCTCCAGTCCGTACCGTTGTCCTTCAGAATAAAACAAAGACTTTTGTAACACATATTACAAATAACACATTAACATCTTACAGGCCTTTGTAACACATATTAACCTCGGACAGTAAAGTTAATCGAGCCCAAACACAAAAGTTATACTTGTGTTTAAAAAGGAAAAATGGAAAGGATGTTGTTATAAATTTAAAAGAATGTGATTTAAGCTGAAGTGCTTACATCATGTCACAGATTTCACAATACTCCTATGTCTAAATCTGACATTTCAATTGCGTCTTTGTGTTAACTGCAACATCTCAGAAACGTTTGAAATGAGCATTTCATTAGTCACTGATCAAATCAGAGCTCATGATGTCTGGGTGCTCACTGAAAATGCTGTTGGCAGATAAATCATCTCGCAACAATTTCATTTGTTTGCGTTGTTTCCTAATGAACTGTAATGTGTCATAAACTCTCAGATGTCACCTCTTATTTGGGCAGGATTTTGGAAATTGTGAGCATTGCTTAGAAGTACAAGAACACTAAGATTATAAAACAAATCTGTGACTGTGTGTTAATTGCAGACTCAGTTTCTGATTATAACTTAGTGCTTATCTTTCAGTGGATAAGATAAATAATATAGTACATTCTATATTACGTAGACAATTTACACTACAAATAAGCCTCATATATGAGAAGCCTCAATCTGAAAATGTTGGGCTGTTTTTCGTGAATGTAGCACTTCACTATTACTCTGGTACTGTACTCATACTCTAGCTTTGTACACTCACTACAGTACTGTACTATTACTGCAGCTTTATAAGTCACTTGTATTGTACTATTACTTTAGTATTGTACTGTTATTGTAAGTTTATAGGTCACTGTAGTATTGTACTATTACAGTAACACTGTACTGTAGTACTATAATATTACAGCAGTATTGAGCTATTTCTGTAGTACTGTATGTTTCTCTTTTGTTATTCGATGGAAGATGATGTCTCCAATGTTTTATACATGATCGTTTGTTTGGAAACCTTATAATCCATAACCAAAGACAAAATGTGATCCGCTATTACTACTAACTCTTAGTCCAATGCTAAAAATCAGTAGAAAACAACAACCATGAAACTAAACGTCAGGTTTGTGACAATCCTTCTGTTACCATGTATTAGACACAGTCTAATACACAGGCCACTGCGGTGAGTTCATTTCACTGCCGGATTAAATACAGAGATGCTGCTGATCGCTGAGGGAACAAATTTGTATTAAAAAAATAAATAAATAAAACAGAATTAAAAAAAAAAATCCACAAGCAAAATATTAATCATCAAAATGTATTAGAATACATCAAAATGTAATTAGAATCGAATCAAAGCTATTTATCAAAAACATGACTATTCATTCACACTCTCATGAGCAGATTTTGCTGATGCAGCTCTTTTACTTCTGAAGTCACTCTTCAGCTTCTGACTTCTGGCACATTTTTAGGAGGCGCCGTTTTCTTAGAAGGCGGCGGCGTTCATCTTAAATCTCTATTGGTCAGCTGATTTTGGAGTGGGAGGGGCTCTAAAAGTTAACCACGCCCCCTCTATTATATTATATTACAAAACTAATGAGTAGCTACTGAATTGGTTGCAGATATATTCAGGTATATTTATCACGCAAGTGCCTTCATTCCAGCTGAGCAGCAGATTAAACAGCTAACATCAGCTAGGTGACCTGGCGGAGTGGGCGTGGCTAACTGTCAGAGCACCGCCCACTCCTAAATCAGCTGACCAATAGTAACCGCATCAACAAAATCCGCAAATGGGGAAAAAAAAAAATTAAAAAGCAAAATGAGTGTGTGAATGAGTAGTCATCTTTTTGAAAATTCTATTTTGATATGATTCTCAAAAATATTGCATTTACATTTTTTTTTACATTTTGATCATTAATATTTCGCTGTTATTTGAAACTTTTGGCACAAAATGAACTCTATACAAATCTCACCTCAGGTTTAGGACAATCTCCTCTTCACTCTTCAGCTCAAATCCCTGAGTGTCGTGTTTCTAAAAAAAAAAAAAACAGAAATATACAAAAAAAAATAATCAGCCAGCATTATAAATATAACCTCAGAAAACGAAGGCAGTTATTACTTTTGTCATGTCCTAAGATGTGGAGTATTATTCTATATAAAACAGATTACTAAGTAAGCAGAGTGAATATACAGATTACAACAGATAAACAGATAAATGTAGCTAATGCCTAACTGGGTATTTTTGCTAGCTAGCTAAACTTAGCAAACTGGCTAACCTAGCTAGAATGCCGGGTGGTGAATAAAAGCTAACACCGGTCACAAATGACAAGAAAAACATCACACTAAAGCTGGGGTTGGCATTAATGAGAGCGCTGTTATTATAGTAGAATATTCTTCAAACCTGAAAACTCCGCGTCCAGAGACTTTGGTGTAAATAAAGACGCCAAGAGCCGAGTTGCTTCTTCACAACAGGACAATCGCAGGCTGAGTGAAGAGAACTGTGAAACTAGCCCCCATAATGAGAACGACTTCCGGTCGCGGTGAGGCAAATATTTCAAAATAAAAGCCCGGATAAACATAATTGGCAAATATTTCAAAATAAAAGCCCGAACAAACATATTTTGTCAAAAGACAAGGTTGAAATACGAAAAAAGAGTCTTCCGCGGGGGGCACAGTGACATAGGGGTTAGCACCTCCGATTCCCACCTCCACCCTGTGTGCGTGGAGTTTGTACGTTCTCCCCTTGTTTCAGGGGTTTCCTGTGGGTACTCCAGTATCATCCCCAGTCCAAAGACATGGGTTGTAGACTGATTGGCATCTCTAAATTGTCCCTAGTGAGTGAATGAGTGTGTGAGTGTATGTGCGATTGTGCCCTGTTATGGGTTGGCACCCCGTCCAGGGTATCCCTCGCCTTGTGCCCCGAGTCCCCTGGGATAGGCTCCAGGCCAACCCTGTGCAGGATAAGCAGTGCAGAAAATGGATGGATAGAGTCTTTCCCAAACTGTTACCACAAAGATGGATTTCAGACAATTGTATAGGATGTCTTTGTATGTTGTAGTATTACAGTTTCCCTTCACTGGAACTACGGAGTCCCAACACGTTCCAGTATGAAGTGTGTATAGCTGTGGTTGTGAAGCTTCCTGCATTCTCCAACCAATCCCTTGCTGTGTTGAAAACATGGATGGAGTTTATGTGTGTATGTCTAAGTTTTATCACTCTAAAATCTTTTCACAAATATGTATGATCATTGCAGGCTGCAGGAAAAGTGGAAAGAAGATAAATGAATGAATGTCATCATAGTGAACATAGCATTATTGCCTGCATAGCATTACTCGCTATGGAAATTCAGTGAGGTCAAGACAACAAAAAAAACAGTACAACCTTGCTGACACACAGATCTTCCTGAACCGGCTGGTACTCAGGCACCTTCATGCCTGGAAGTTTTGGCACATGGTTGAGTTTCCATACAGACACCACTGGTATCTAGAGGTCCAAGTGCCTCTCAACAGGCAATCAAATTGCTGATGAATGGACACCACAGACTAAGTCCTCTACAGTGATGACATTTTCTGGATGTGATGACAGCTGGTCGTGGTAGAAGGTGCACAGACGGCCTACAAACCTGGACCATGACTGGTGTGGGGGGGGTATTTTAATTAAAATTTCTACAATGAAATTTTAATTACACTGTTATTCATATAACAGATACACATATAAAGCATACAGCCTACAATTCCCAAACTATACCATAAAACTACAGAAAATATTGCTGTAAATTATTTATTATATATATATATATATATATAAAAATAATGGGGTGTATGACTATTCATTTTTACTAGTTGACCAGTAGGCCTAATTCAAATAAGTATTAGTCGACTAGTTGTATAGTCCAGAGTTAAGGCAAAAATCAATAGAATACTTAAAAAAATTACTCACAAAAATACTGATGTATCACGGTCAGTATTTAATCCCTCTGATCTAGATGAAATTAAGACTAAATGAACCTAAAAATAAATATTCCTGATGTACTTGACTGTTCTTTATTTGTCTTGCTGATGGAAATTTCACAACATATAATTGGAAGCATGGAGAAAACACTTTTAAACAAACAAAAAAACAAACCAACCCAAGGTTCATGGTAACATTTCATGACGTTCCATATAAATCTATTACAAATTAATTCCGATCGTTGTGTGCGCACTGCAGTAACGTTAATCCACTGATTTCATCGCACGTGTAGAATAGCAAAACTTCCCTCGTAAACTGTACATAAGCTGTATTGCATAGCAATAATGCCTTTAGAGGACCAGGCAGTGTTTCATGGATCACCTTGAGTGTTAAAAGGAGAAGAAGAAACGGCAACACGTTATTTGTTCATGAATGTTTTATGTTTATCTGGGATTGAGTCCAGCATGTGCTCTGGTTCAGCTCCTTGTATGCATTAAGCTATAGAACAGTAGTGCTGTGAATGGGTTGGAAAATTAGTTACAGCCCTAATTCAAGGCCCTCGAGCTCCTTCAGCAGCTGTGCCTCCTTCTGAATCTTCTCCAGCTGTGGGATGAGATTTAAACAAAATTATATCATTTTAAGGAATTAAGTTCGTTACAGTCGTACGGTTTTCCGATTCACAGATTCTTCATACGCTATGACATCTTATTAAACCACAAAACATAACTTTATGTTCATGCTGCAATACACATACAGTATATTTGTGGAAGAATATAAACAAGGCCAGTATCATATGTCTGAAAAATGGAGTGTGGAATAAATAGAGTGCATATAAAGTACCTGATTTTTCTGCATTTGTTTGCCTGCTGCTTGTTGCTCCTTTAACTCCTCAATGGCCTTCAGTTTCTGAGCCAAATACACAGAATCAGGTTAGCGTCCTTCAGGTATACCATTTAAATAAAGCCTAAAGAAACAGCTCGTCCCAAAACACACACAGTTTTCCTGTTTACCCCAAATGGAGCTAATGGAGCTAGCAAGCTGACAGCCGCTAGTTCAGCACTGTGCAAACACAGTCACCTCTAAAGACATGGTTTGGCTCAATAATACCTTTTGTACATAAACAGTGTTATAAAATAGCAGAAGATGGCCGCTACTAATGTTTTGGTCCTAAAGTTGTCGTTACTAGTTAGCTCTATTAGCTTTGTAGCTCCAGTGCAAAATTAAGAAGGCTCAATTTGGGGTAAGTGGATAATTCTTTGTGAATTTATTTGACCAAACATATAAAAATGAGTTTGTAATATTGTCATGTTGCTTTTATACCACTCAGCACTATTGAGTTCTGAAATCAGATTGGTCAGAAGGTTCTCAAATCACATTATATTAATGTGCTTGTTCTAGTACATTATCGTTTCTATAGTAACAGCTGATACACAAGGACTTGTATGGTGGGTGCGCCAAATAATCGAAGCCGAATACTAAACACAAAAAAACATGTTAATGTTGATAAAAACATGTTAATTTGTAAAGAAAAACAGAGAATATTGTAAAGAAAAACAGAGAATATTGTAAAGAAAAGCATAATATCATTAGTTATAACGATTGATATTATATAACATATAATCAATATAATATAGTTAACCTTTATGGAAGGAGTCTCCAGTGCAAGTGCTTTTTGTGCCAGTCAGTAGGTTTTCCATCACAGGAAACCGAGGTTTCTCTGTAACATGACAAGCTGCATTTTTTTTTTTGCTTTATTAACTCCATAACGTAAGGGATAGCAGGAGCTAACTTGTATGGTGGACGTTTCACAACATTAGATGTCCTTATAAGTGGATAAAAAGTATGAAATGCTGCTCTTTCATTAATAAACACTGTTGGCAAATTGCTCTGGCAATTAACTTCTGGCAAATAATCACTTCCACCATCGCCTTATCTTTGATTATTTTCTTATAACAGCACACCCTGTCGTTTTTAAATAAACTGCACTGTCCATGTATGTAGTATGTTGAGCACAGATCAAAAATTTCTGCTCTAGTAACTGTAAGGTTAATGTTGTTGTTGTTCTTTCAGCTGCTCCAATTAGAAATCACCTCAGTGGGTCACCGTACATTGTCCTCATATTGATTTGGCACAAGTTTTACGCCGGTTGCCCTTCCTGACGCAACCCTCCCCATTTATCCGGGCTTGGGACCGGCACTGAGAGTACACTAGCCTGTGCAGCCCCGGTGGCTGGGGTTGGTGCCCAGCGTGATGCTCAATCAACATTCCCACGCTCTACCAACTGAGCTAGCCGGGTGCCCTCGTAACCATAAGGTTTGAGTTCAAATCTAGTGATTGCCAGAAAGCCAGTGTAGGGCCATTAAGCAGGGCCCCTTAACCCTCTAACTGTCACTCATTAAAATAGGTGATGAAAAAAATATTTAACCATAAATACCTATTACTAGAGCACCAAATAACAATGTCTAACAGTTTTTTTTCCATAACTTGACCCTTTTTTTATAGAAATTATAGACCTCTACTGTACGGCTGAGATGTCACTTAAAGGGTTAATCCTCAACCGCTAAATGCCTAAACATACCTTTTTTAAGTTCTTAATCTTTTTGTCAGTTTCAGGGTCTCCGTGTGTAGACGCTGCAGGAATCTGTCTGGTGGGTGGAGGCTCTGAAGGTGAAGTGGGAGCTTCTTCAGATTTATTTTCCTGTATTGACAGAAACAAACAAAGACACCAAGAATAATTTGTGGAATAATGTAGACAATCAATCCCGCAGTTAGGTTAGAACACTGATATATCCGTTAACAGAGAAAACTGCATGGCCAACCGCATACACAATAAATGCTCACTGACGCTCATTTCTAGCTAATTGTATCTTTTAAACAAATATTATTATAGTATTTTACTTCTGTTTACTTTTTTTTTTTCCTTTGCGTTAACGGTAATAACCCTGGTCGATAGTGGTACATCAATGGCTGAGGTCCTTTAATTTCCAAAATAAAATATATCTTCAATATAGAATACATCCAAAAATGCATTACAGAAGACCAATAACCATAACACACCTGTTTAGCTGCTTTCTTTGCCTCCCGTCTTCTCTGGTTTTTCAGAGCTGCCTTGGACATCTGCTTGTCTCCAGCACCAGGCTTCATGTTCTGCGGCGGTTCCTCTTCATGCTAGCAGAATGGGAGACATTTTTATTCGGCTTTGATTACACGCTCACTTCGGCAGAACAGAGATGGATAACACAGACCATGAGATTGTATAAATATTCATTTTTACCTACTAAATTATTAATTTAATATTAATTTGCTAGCACATGGTAACCATAGTAACTAATCAACATCTTCAGACAGGAAGATGTTTGAGGTAAGCACTACCCTGCTGTCCTTGTATGATGACGTCATGATTATTTATATTTATATATATATATATATATATTTATATATATATATATATATATATATATATATATATATATATATATATATAGAGAGAGAGAGAGAGAGAGAGAGAG
>CM075008.1:20419740-20435232 GCA_037576675.1 Pangasius sanitwongsei
CACACACACATATATATATATATATATATATATATATATATATATATATATATATATATATATATATATATAATTCTTGATATTACATTTAGAATTTTGTACCTGTATCTTGTGTTGTTCTCTGGTTTCTGCCATGGTAGGATGAATCCTCCTCTCACATGTAGGTTGATGTGATTGAGTGGAGTGGGCATGGTAAGAAACTTGCCTTTTACATTCAGCGGCTCTGCCTGAAAGATGAAAAAACACACTCACATCAGAAAGATAGCACAGATTTGATTTAACCTTCTTGCAATTTTCACTACAACTTGCCAGCCCCTTACTGGCCCCTCTTTAGATTTTATATCAACATTTTTTAAATCATCTTTTGTCTTAGTGATGATCAATATAAACTATTCTGGTGGAAACAGAGCCTCAGAAGCCCCTCTCATCTTCAAGGCTCCTACTGATGTAAGTGTGTGCACAGGCGGGAGGAAATGGAAATAGAGGAAATGGGACACCACTAAATTGCAAACTTTCATATTAATATTTATATATCAGGTTAACATTGTTGCACTTTCAGATAACACATATGTACAGGTTAAAACAGAAACAATACACACACAAATGGATAGATGCCCTTGCTTTAGTTATTATATAATGTGATAATACACATGGCTGAATTAATGTGATAAAGCATAAATGCATGTGATGCAGTTAAACATACCGTGTGGTAATCGTACCAGCGAGCATTAGGGATGTAGCCATTAACCTCAGTTGCTCCCTAAAGAAATCATAAAAAAAACAGAATTCAATCATCAGTACAACAGCACTGTAATAATAGATGATAATCACTTTTTGCCCTCTAGCAGGTGCTGTACAGCAACATATTAACCTATATACAGTATAATTTAATCCATTAATTGTAATTAACCTAATTAACTCATTTTTAACACTAGACATGCTACTCAACAATAATATAATTTGTGATACTCTGCTAATATTGGAAGTGTATGTGTGTGTGTGTGTGTATTGGGTGCATAACCTGATCCAGAGCAGGACTGATGAGCAGTGCTGGACCCCACAGGAACTGTTTATAAATGTCCCATGTCACTTTATCATCCACGAACCTACAGCAGAGAATAAAACCAGACTGAAAAAAGACAGTCAAACAAACAGCTAGGTACACTATACAAACCAGTGTGTGTGTGTGTGTGTGTGTGTGTGTGTGTGTGTGTGTGTGTGTGTGTGTGTGTGTGTAACTAAATAGAAGAGGGCAACAGGAAGGTTGTGATGAGGACGAGTGGAGAGTTGAAATGAGTCTAATCAATGGAGGCTGAAGAATATGAGAGACAAAGTGACGTGCTCTGCTGAGTCACTACACTTTGAAGGCATTCAAGGACTTCAACAGCATAAAGTAAATATAAACACTGGAAGAGGGATAATAAGAATGTCTAGACACAGTTATGTGATGTGATTCACTTTTTTGCGTATGCAAATACGTAATACGTAGAGTTCCTATTTTTCCAGAATGGATAAACCACAGTTTACCCTCTTGGTTTTCCATTTATTCACATTTCCAAGGTTCTCAAATAGATGAAGCACTTGATCAGAAGAGTCACTAATGAAAGAGAACTCCTAATTATTCCCCCCCCCCCCATGTCCTTTCACCAGGCAAACTTTATTCATATTCAGTTTAACCACTTCTTTATACCAGTAACATTATGCTCTACCTTCAGAACAGACCCATCTCTAACATGACAACCTGCTTTTTTTTCTATCAACTTCAATTAAAGACGTTCAGACGTCATAATGCAAGTGATGACAGGAACTGACATTCCACGACATTAAATGTAACTGTAGGTTCGAAAGCATGTTGTCATTTATTATTAAATATTGCAATCATTTGGCAAATTGTAATGGTATAAAAAAAATAACAGTAATTGAAAAATGATAAACTATGTAACTGGTAACTCCGCTTTGTGTCGGGATGCATCACACCGCCCCGTTGATTATTTTCCTGTAACAGGAATACTGTTACAGGAAAATAATCAACGGGGCGGCCTTACTTATGCCTGACTTATGGCAAGTGTCATGCACCTGCAATTATACCATTAGTCAAAATTGTATCCAAAATGTTGCTAGCTCTTATTCATGTTTGAATCTGAATATGCTATTTACACTTTTTTCCCCCCCCATAATCGTCATGACCCCATACACTTCACTCTAGCTGTAACCTAACACACACTGTTAAATTCCTTTACATTTATGGCATTTGGCAACTTACAATTATCTCATTTACACAACTGAGCAGTTGAAGGTTAAGGGCCTTGCTCAAGGGCCCAGCAGTGGCAGCTTGGTGGTGATGGGGATTGAACTCATGACCTTCCGATCAGTAGTCCAACATCTTAACCACTGAGCTACCACTTCCTACTTCCTTTAACAACTAATGTCTGGATACTGTTCCCTTCCGAACAGGCCTGAAGTTGCTGGAGAGTAAGAAAAGCACTTGCAGTGACTGGCCAGTACTGACATATAAAATGGAGTATGGGAACTGTACTTTAATTCATGCTGCCATTATCTCTGAATAAATTTTTAACAGACTACACTGTCTTATAGTGTACACGATTCTAGAAATGATAACATTAACTGTGAAGTAAAAGTAATAAATGATTGGGCATGGCATTGAAATAGATACTTACTCATGCAGCATAGGCCGGACCACAGTGCTGCCTTTAGTGTTAGCCTCAAACATGAGTGTGTACAGGTAGGGGAGGAGTGTATAGCGGATGTTCAACACGTCACGAGATGCGGTAGCAAACGCTTCATCCCACGCCACTGGATCTTGTCTCTGTTACACATCATAATACAAAGACAAAAAGATTTTAATATATGAACTAGCTGATGCTGCAGTCTTACAATACCCTGTGATAATAAAGTCTGAAATAGTTATACTGCTAGCCTTATGCTGCAGTGGTAAATATAACAATGCCACAAAAGATATTAGATATTCTAATAAACTCTTCGAGAATACTATACAATTTTTCAAAATGTTTTAAATCAGTTTGCTATTTCTGTGTTGTTCAGATACACTGAAGGCTGAGAGCATTAATTTGAATAAATATTGTAGCATAACCTAATAACTGAAGCCTTTTGCTTTTGTTGCAGTGTAATATAACATGTTTCGTTTTATTCTACTTTATTTTAAAGTATATGGCGACATATGCAAGGATATTTTAGTGTTGTACATCTTGCCAGTAATTTCAGTGAGAAAATTGTTTTAACAGACAACAGGAACCAAACCACGGCAATGGGTGAAAATGACACTTCATGGTCCATTTAAAATAATTGCCAGAGTTAAAGTTTTAATAGAACATAGTGTATGCTAATGTCAGATCAGAGATCTGAATGACTATCCCAGTCACATGATCAATCTCTATCCACAAGCACCTATATATGTAAAACCAATAATAAAAACTATATCAATGTGTTTTTTTGCTTTTTTTTATTTGTCAAAATGCCAAAACATCTTCAGGAATTTGAAAAAGAAATGTAACTTCTTGTAACAGTTCATTTTACTTTACTTTATGCCAAAATTATCTAAAGTTTCATTGCGAATTCACAAACTCTGGAAGAGAGAGAATACTGTGATATTAGAAACTCTGGTCTGTGTTAGGTCTCCCCCCTCTGCATTTACAAGTGTTCACACTGCTCTGTGTTAACGTTGTAGAGTGTGGCACGATGCACTCTTTGCACTGTTAAACGCCTTTGGGGGCGGAGACAATAAGAACAAGTGCTAACAGGCTAGCACCTAAACACACTGTGGACCTTTCATCACTGCACCGAAGTGGAGGGTTTTTGTGTTTAAGGTGTGAAGCTCCATGTTGGAACTAATTGAGTGTGTTTTCACACTTAGTTGTTTTTAGCATTCCAAGTGGTCTCAAATTGATGACTCAGCAATTTTCAAGTTAAAAAACAAACAAATAAACAATCTAGTAGCTACCCCTGGGGTTGTGTGGTCTCAAGACAAAGTAAGCAGCATTAGGTAGCAACAGGACCGAGAATAGATGCATTGTGGCATTAGAAATCATGCTATCGAGCTTAGGTAGTTAGGAAACGACAACAGCCAGTGACAGAAACAATAGCTATTGCATATTTCTTCATACTAGAGAAAATTTACATTATTTAGATTGAACAGATAATGAATCCTAAACAAATACAAATGTGGTAAATACAAAACAAATACAAAAACAATATGTAGAGTATTAATTTTGAAATTTTTATAAAAAGAAATACTTCAATTTTATTTAAACTTTATTAAAAGAAAATCTCAGAAAATCATACAGATGTTACATGGGCACTGTGAACGCAGCCCCATATGCTGCGATGTGCTGTGTGTTCTGACACCTTTCTATCATAGCCAGCACTAACTTTTTCAGCAATTTGTGCTACAGTCGCTTTTCTGTGGGATCAGACCAGGGAGCCTTCGATCCCCACTAACATCAATGAGCCTTAGGCGCCCATGGCCTTGTCACCCGTTCTCCTTCCTTGGACCACTTTTGTTATGTAGTAACCACTGCATACTGGGAACACCCAACAAAACGTGTCATTTTGGAGATGCTCTGACCTAGTCTTCTAGCCATCACAACCAAATTCGCTCAGATCCTCACATCAACTCCGAGAACTGACTGTTCACTTCCTGCCTAATACCCCACCCCTTGACAGGTGCCATTGTAATGAGATAATCAATGTTATT
Source organism: Pangasius sanitwongsei (assembly GCA_037576675.1). NCBI lineage: Eukaryota > Metazoa > Chordata > Actinopteri > Siluriformes > Pangasiidae > Pangasius > Pangasius sanitwongsei. The sequence continues at coordinate 20,424,473 of CM075008.1, forward strand.
CACTTCACCTCTCACTTGTATTAATGTTATGGCTGATTGGTGTATAGGCACAAGGTTTCCTTGAATCAGAAAACAAATTTTAAGTCCTATGGGGAATAAAGCTATTGAGCCCTCATTGGAAAAGTAACATTCTTCTAGAAAAAAGTAAATTAGCTGCAAGTTTTTACAATCAAGGCAAAGTGAAGCAAAGTTTAAAACCACTGCTATTGTGCGCAAAATGAAATAGCTCAGTGTATTGGAAAAGACACCAAAGTATTTAGAAGGACTGGAACAAGATGTCCTGTCCTTGCTGGAGTTGTTTATTAAGTTATGGCCAATCTATATCTCTTGCGATCTATCAGCCTATAGTTTCTCCTCTGCGCCTACCAGCAAGAACAATTTGCACGGCCCTGGAATGGCACTCATATTTCCACATTATAGCATGCTGAATGCAGTCAACCTCCCCCTGTTGGGGCTAACCGCTTTTCTCAAACAAAAGGCTGAATTATTCCAAATGTACTCGGCTCTGACTCCATTAGCGGCAAGCTGAATGTGATGGAAGGCCACCCACGGGCCTCAGACTGCCTCATTTCCACCAAAAACAGCAGGAGAAAAACAGGCCTGTCTGAAGGTAGTGCATCTCTCTCACTCATATCGATGGGTGAATTTACACCAGCAAATGACTCTGCTAGACATTAGGAGTCAACAAGGTGATCTCTTTCTCTCTCTTTCTTCCTTTTCTCTGGCTCCATATTTGTCTTCTGACTATGCCTATCTGCATATTTCTATATGTCTTCACTGTTATGTAGTTTTTCATGATTTTGATGAATCTTTCATGATTTTCACATTCATCATGGGTTTTGTCTCCATTTCCTCTCTCTCTCTCTCTCTCTTTCTCTCTCTTCCTCTGAAGAACTCCATCTTGACCTGACATAGATGACCTTCCATTTTCTCAGCTCCTTCAGGGCTGTAAATGGGCTCCTAGCGTAGACACATTAGCACTAATGATACGTTGGTGAGTTAATTACAACATGGAGAGGACGAATTCATATAAACAGGGGTATGAGGATGCTCTGTTTTCAGGGCTGTCATTGAGGCTTGTTACACACAAAACCCTTGTAGCTCTCTCTCTCTGTCTCACTGTGTGTGTCTGTGTGTGTTGGGAGTATGAAGTAGCAATAAACAGGATAAGTGACTCAACTCAACAAAACGGGGGGGTGGCGGGGGGTTGGTGCTGACTCGGTGCTGACTCAAGCCTTTTTCTTGACCTTGTGCATTTTTTATATAGTATTTTTGTAGAGTCTCTGCGGAGCTGTGCTGCCCTGCCAAGAAAATTTTTCTCTCATTCAGGTGACAGTCTCTTCTAAGCATTCTTATTTATTTGATGTCAGAATTGCATGGATACTTTTCAGAGAAGACAATCCATGAAAACCCTGTTATTCTAAGAATCTGGTTTTTTTTTGTTTGTTTGTTTTTTTTTTTTAAATCAAATCTGTATCAAGGCAGTATAAGTTACTAGCTAAAATACTTTAAGCACTAAAATACTAAGTGTTGTTAAATTCTCACTGTTACATGTTGATTAATTTTCTATAACATCACAATTCTGACAGTAGTGCCAGCTGTAATTCAAATCAAGTTTATATTAATGTGCTCATTCGAATACATTATTTTCATGTAGTAACAGTTCATCCACAGGGACTCCTATGGCTTACATAATCTATGGCTGATGATAAACTTATTTACTACTATGTAACATTTACTAAAGGAGTCTAAGGTGTCAGCATTTTGTAATGGTCAGTAAGTTTTCAGAGTTTTTGCACTTTCTGTTTTTTGTTTTTGTTTTTGTTTTGTTTTGTTTTGTTTTACGAATTCTACGAACTTTACGAAAGAGGGAAAACAAATTAGAGGCTGGTGAGGCAATGACTGTTTATAACTGCTATAATGTAAGTGATAACAAGAACTTGTACCTATAAACAGTTAAAAAGTAAGCAATAAACATTACAGGGCTTCAGGGTGACTTCACATCAAGCCCATCACACCAGCATTGATTGTCAGGTTTTATTCCTTAATTATTAGTTAGCTATGTTAGTTAAGCTGTCAAGAAAATGTCAGGTGCTCATAGTAATGATATACTGTATGAAGAGCTGACTCTGTGCAACAAGATATGTACTGGAATATCCTGATAATATCATAAACCTTTGATACAAGGTTAGGCAATTATTTTTATATGAAATAGACATTGTTCAGAGCCAACACTGCTCAGCATTCCAGTAATAGAGGACTGAGTGTTTGTAAGTGACCTCAGTCGTGGGTTTTTGATTTAACCTTTCTCTTGCTTAAACATCCATTTGCACTGCATTATTAAATGATTGAAATGGGGAGATCGGCTGCTCGGATCACTTTAAAAAATTCAATTATACTGGTGTCTCACGGTTGGCGACAAAGCTATGGCGTTGCTCGATGAGGAAATTCAGGCGCGTCGCATCGATCCCACACACTCAGGGTTTATTGGATTTTCGCACTCAAAGGTCACTTTTTAAACGAATGTCATGGTGAATACCTGACAACACGATGGTCCATCGACCTCTGACATCAGTCACCCACACCCACATGCCAATTCTCTCTCTGTGACACAGCAATGCAGGTGTGATATCGAGCTTTTAGTGACCTTGAATGCACTCACGGGGGGAGAAAAAGGATTTGGCATATGATCTCGTATAGTGTAGTTATACATATCTACACTTGAGTCTAAAAATCTTAAAGGTTACTACTAGATACTAGATTTTCCTTTGCTGAAATGATAACATGGCTAGAACAGTGTTAATATTCTTGCGTCATAATATCTGATAGTATGTTCGTCAGTGCCTTATTTGTTAACATCTAGTGTTTTATGTCAGTTAATAAAGGGCCACCGATAGTTACTTTAATTACATATGATTTTACATAACGTTTTGGTTTGATCGTTAAGAAGCTATTAGTCTTTTTATTGTTCTAATCTTACTTATTTCTTTCAAACAGATGAATGCAACGGATTTTTGGTTCCTTTTTTGTTCTCTTTTTTTGTAAAAATCACCATATCACTTAATGTTAATGTTTATCATATTTTTTTTTAAAGGTGGTTAAGGTAACTGCTACTAACACCCCCCCACCCCAGGCATACCTTAAACAAATGTAATCATGTCCAGATGGTGTAAGGACAAACGGTTTATAATATTTAATATTTCCAGAAATGTAATATTCTCCTCTAAATATCCACATTCTGCACATTCTTTTTTCTGTGAACGTTTTCCACATGTTCTATGCAGTGTGTAAGCTCACCGGGTTTCCCTTGCCATTATGATTTCTGGAATATGGGTAAAATGCTCCCAGCTGCATCCAGCGAAGGCACATCTCGTACTCGGCTTGGTTAAAGAACCCACAAATATCAGCTCCGGTCTGTACCACAGAGACGAGCACATTGAATTAACATTTACTACAAAATGAGTAGTAACTATAACAAATGAATGAGTGACCAGCAAAATAGATGTTAGAGGCATATTTTATATTTTATAATAGCGCCTATTTAATGAACTGATCTCAGCTGAACATCTTGAACATCAGGTCTCAAATCAGTCAGACAATGTAGGTTACTTACATAAGAGATTCCGAACAAACTGAACTCCATCATTCCTGAGAGAGGAGGGAGGGGCACAGAGAGATTGACTCAGTATGTGAAAAACAACAAGGCGTCTTTGTCCAGCAGAGCAAGTGTATGTTTACTGGAACAAAGTAGTGATTCATCTTTCATCTCAACACCCCCCCCACACACACACCTACGACACAGCACACAACATATCCTCTATATCTCTCTCACTCTCTCTTACACACACATACAGTACATACATACACACTCACACACCTATTATAGACTTGTAGAGTTGGTCCCAGGCAGCCGTGTTATCTCCCAGCCAGTGCCCTGCCCATCTCCCACTGCTCGGGTATGTCGAGCGAGTCACCACGACTCCTCTCTTCCCTGTTACTTTCAGCAAGGCACTGCACACACACATACAGACAATCATGCTTAAACAGAGAAACCATGTATCTACAAATTACCAACTAATGAACAACAAAACATACTGATTAAAGTGTATAGCTACTTGTGTATATGATCACATCTAAACCACAAGTAGGAGGTAGCTGTGCCTTTCGCCTAATTTTAATACATGAATATCATCCATAAGAGTTGGATGGAATAAACAGATATTACCTTAACTGCTTGAAGGGCGAAAATGTGATTTTTAATGTGGTATAATCAGTTATCATTTTCCACTGCAATTAAATATTCAGCGCACATGTTTGTCTGGTATGTCTGGTAGCCATAATATAGATAAATAACGTACAGAAATACTTAACACACAGTAAAAGCTTTACTGAATGTCAGCTTTATTTAATGTCAGCTCAGTATTTCAGCCATTAGCCATTACGGGAACAGGGTGCTCTCAAACCTGAAAGGTTATATCTGCCACTAAGATTAGGAGAGAAAATCTCAGTGGATTGGTGACTTTTATGTGATCACAGCATCAATGGATGTTTATCATAATCTGACGGTCAGTCCACAAATTTGCATGTTATATTTACTAAACCAGTACATGAAGACACAGAGATGAATGCTCCACATGAGAGCAGCATCCAGTGGAGAACGTGAAAGCATTGTGAAGAGGCTGCAACGTGCCCTTCGTGCAGTGTCGCTTCCAGTGTTCTTAAGCTGTAAACCTGGGGTAACTTCATAGCTGACCACCTACTCTCAGTAAATACACCTCCTCCAGAGACATATTTTAAATCTTTATTATATTTTCTTACTGACAGATTATGGGAGTAGGTTTCTGGTATCCGCCAGCCTGCCAAAATAGTTGCTGATAGTTTTGTGAAAGTGGGTGTGTCCGCACATATAGATAAATAAATGAAAATGAAGATATCAGATGTTCCTTGCATTAGCTGTACTGCACACAGATGAATCTGATGGCTACAAGTGCCAGTAAACATTCAGAGAAAAATCAGGGGTAGGTCTCAAACCGCATACTGTGCTTTAAGTAGTATTCTGAATCGTAATGACAATGCTGTACTGACAAACAACTTAGTATAGCAGTATGCAATTTGGGACTCAGACCAAGTGTTCATGACTCTGAGAATATAAATACTGTTATTTCTTTGGTATTACATTAAGTATTATATATAAAAAAAATTGTGCACACATGTGACTGTCAGACTTGCTTAAAGAATACCAGCTGAAAGAACATAATCTCTCAGCTATCATGAATTCTCTAGCTAAACAACTATCATTCACTACATATCCACCAAATCAGAGAACAAATAAATTGCCAGGAAGAAATAAAAAATAAATAAAAATCAGTCCTTAATCCTTTTTCCACTCTTATACTATATTATTCTTAAGATTCTTTCTCTACCTGACACTTGTATGTTTACATCTTGAAGTACTTATTCTTTCTCTCTTTCTCCTGATTGGCTACTGAGTAGTCAGACTTCTTTGGTGTCTAATGTTGGGGCATGAGAATGTTTTATCTATCTTAGCTGGCTTATGATGTCAATTATTATAACTATTACAGGATTGTCAGGAAAACACACAGCAGCCCATATTTGTTTTTCCTGATCTCCTGACTCTTTTCTACTGAATACTGTATTATTATTATTATTATTATTATTATTATTATTATTATTATTATTATTATTATTATTATTCCAAATAAAATCATGTGCACTATAGCTTTAATTACTTGCAATTTGAACTTTTAAAAGACGTTGTCAGTTGCTAGACCAGTGGCTCAGGAGCATATTCCAAGAACACTGGGTGTGAAGCAGGAATACAGCGTGAATGGGACTTCAATCCATTGCAGGGGACCATCCACGAATATATTCACAGGGTCAGTTTTGCATAGCCAAACCACCTATCAGCAGACATGGAGCGAACATGCAAAACTCCTCATAGACAGTAACCCAAGCTTAGGTACTTATCACAAAGCATGGCATTATGTTTATTTAATATCAGACCAAAAACAGTATGTTCTTATTGATTGAAAGGCAAAAGTAGTGACTGTAACCTTCCTAAATCTAGCTCACTCACTCGTAAGTTGGTTTGGTGTGAGACCAGCCGTACAGGTTGTGCACATCGTAGTGTTTAACCGGAGTGCCATCAGGAAGAAATTGCTCACTGTTCATACAGAGGGTTTTGTGGGTCAGCCCTTTTTCTTTAGACTCCAGTGCTGCAAATAAATCAAACAGCTTTGTTAAGATCAAAATGGCATTTCAAAAACCAGAGTGGTTTGGTAACACTTTGTTTGGATTGTCCAATATAGACAGTCTACATAAAGTTTTATATATAAATAAATCAATATATATATATATATATACATATGTGTGTCCATAGGTATTTGGACAGTGACACAATTTTTGGAATTTTGCCTCCGTACGCCATCACAATAGATTTCAAATGAAGCAAACAAGATGTGATTGAAGTGCAGACTTTCGGCTTTAATTCGAGGCATTTAACAAAAATATTGCATTAACTGTTTAGGATTTACAGCCATTTTTCACAGGCTCAAAAGCAACTGGACAAACTAACATAATCATAAATATTAGGATTATTTTTAATACTTGAATGTAAATTCTTTGCACTCAATGACTTTTGTGTTCAGTATGTGAAAAGCATGCTCTATTGGGTTGCGGTCATCAGACATTTAAGAACATTTAATTCCTAAATAAACCCCTTAAATTAAATCTGAAAGTCTGCACTTCAAACACATCTTGATTGCTTCATTTCAAATCCATTGTGGTGGTGTACAGAGGCAAAATTACAAAAATTCTGTCACTGTCCAAACACTTATAGACCTGACTATATATATATATATAGACCATTAACTACCTGTCAGGTGACTCATCAACCAATGGGTCAGCTAATTTTATATCACACTGCGGTTGAATTCTTGAACCAGACCATTTACATAATAATAATAATAATAATAATAATAATAATAATAATAACAGATAAAAAAAAAACCTTTAAAAAACTTCTTGTTTAACAATACAATTCATGCAATTATTACCCTGGTGAAGTTTTTCTATTAGGAAATGTTTACTTAATATTTATGAAAGGAGTCTCCAGTATCAGCACTTTGTAACAGTAAGTTTTCTTCCACAGTAAAATCTTTAGGATCAGAGGAATTTCTAATTTCTCTATAACATGGAAAAAAGGTGTTTTTTTTTTTTTTTTTGGCCAAAAAGGAAATGACTGTTTATAGTCACTACAGCATTTTTTGTGGGCATTTCATAACATTAATTGTAACTACACTGGTTTCAAAGTACAATTCCGCACTCAAAAAACAAACAAACAAAAAAAAAACTCACTGTATATAAGTAGTGGTATAACAGTTCGGGACGTGTTATAATAGGAATATATTCACACCACTATGGCATGGATTATTTTCCATAACAGCACAGTCCATTGAGTGTTATTCCTTATTTAAAACATGTCAACAGGTTGGTTAGTGATGTTTATTAGATATACTATAAATATGCTTTTTTTTTTTGTTTTGTTTTGTTTTTTTTAAACTTTACTCATAGGGCCCTGTTTCTAACTCTTGATGTTTAGTAGATCATGTATAACCTCAACCCATCCCTAGTCCTATCAAATGTTCAACTTCATGAGCATTCTTTTGATAAATTTTATGCTTTATGAATGAGAGATAAACATTATTTGGCACTCAGGCTGGTTCATGTCAGACTGTATATGGTTTGTAGAGTGTCTAAATTGTGCTATACAAATTTAGTGTTACCAGTTTTTTTTTTTTTTTTTTCTCCTGAATGCTTCATTAATTTTGTGTCAGTCACAGAACCTAGATAAGTAAAATATTTGATGCACAGTTAACTCCAGAGTTTCCGGGATCCTTAAAATGATATTTTAGAATAATCGTTCTAGAATTATTTTCACTCAATCATTTAAAGAACAATTACTTCAATAAAGCCACTCTTACTTTTTAATCATAGGCACCCCAAGTAATATCTGAAATATGTGCAAACAAATTGTCATCTTCAATAAAATCAAAAACTTGTAGTCTCAATCTGAGGGTAGTTCACATGCATGAACCTAAGAATATAAATCAATTTTCAGCATTAAATAGGAGGAGGAGAAGCTAGTGAACTTACACTTTTATATATAAAAAAAGAGAAAGAAATCTTATCTTACGTGGCATATATGGTGGATTATCATAGATTTCTGGGCCTAGACAGTTTCCTCCAACAGTGCCATCGACAAAACTAGCTGGCTCGTTCATGTCCTTAACAGATAACAGAAAGTCAAAAATCACTGCAACAACAGCAATATCCTGAATGATATGGAGCAGAGCATATAGTATATACAACAGAGGAAACAGTATATTATTTTATACCACAATGTGGTTGAATTCTTGAAACTGCTTAGAGGATATGCATTACTTTTATAAAGACAGAGTATAAAAATAGACTCTAACAGTAGTTCCAGCTGTAACATGAACAACAGGTTTATATTACTCATTCTAATAATTTATTGTTTCTATAGTAACAGCTCATTCACAGGGACTTGGCAGATAGGCCGCATAATCTAAAACTAATAAAGAACAAATTTAGAAAAAGCATGTATAATGTATAATTGTTGATGTGGTGAAGTTTTTTTGTTAGAAGATGTTTAGTTAACATTTATGGAAGGAGTCTTCAGTGTTTTTAAAGTTTCCCAGAATTGGAAAGTCTTCAGGACGGCTTGTATCAACTGACCTGATTATAGAGTTGGTACAGTAGTCTAGTCTTATTAGGTTTACTCATTAGTTAGCTCTTATACGCTAGTTACATTTGTTCACTAGTTTCACACACAAAATATAGTATTAATACAGTAAAAGTCATGAGTAAGAATTGAGTGATTTTAGTCTAGGGAACGGTGAGTGTCAAGTTCACTTTGTTCTAATAAGTTATTAGAATAATGTAGAAACACTACAATCTCTTCAACTCCTTGCAAATCAGGTTACACTTTTTTCAAGCATATATATATATATAATCATTAATCATATGCACATCTTAAACATTCAACAACTGTGTTATCCTGGTCAAGGTTGTGGATGACCCAGAGTCTATTACAGTGGCATGAGGGCAGTAACCCGAGCTCTGACTTGAAGCTGGTACTCTGCGGCTATGAGCTGGCAATGCTACTATATCCTCTATGCTACTGTGCTGCCCACATTTTAAACAGTTTTAAGTTAATAAAATTCATTACTGCTGAGCATTATATCTGGACTTACGATCCACAGGCCATCAAAACTCATGTTTGCATGGAAGTCACTGATTTCTCTCTGCCACCACTCTGCTGTCCTGTTCCGGAAGAAGTCTGGGAATGCTGCATAGGACCTGTACAGCTGAGCGAGACGAAGAAATCACACACAGACATACACAGACAGTTGATTATGTCTTCAATGGGTCAGCTATGATGAGCTCCCATCATGCCTTTGTGCTCTGATTGGATCCATGACAGAGTGACACATCCCAAATCATCACTGCTCACTCTATCAACTTCACAATTACAGCACATTGTATCGATGATTCCATTATGATGCGGATATATGAGGAAAAAGTACCAGATAATGTGAGATAAAATACAGGACATCAGGTTGTTCATTGAAAAGGAGAAAAAAGGACAAGCGTACCTCTACTTGTGTTTCCCAATCCAGAGATTCATCAACGGTGACATTTGGATAATCAGGCCACACCTGGAAAACAAAGAAATTGACCGTAGTTAAATCAAACTTCTGCTCCATCAAAACTTCAGATGACTGTTATTATGTTGTATTTAGATTTTGTATGTGGATGCTCTACTTTTCCCCAGACGATGCCGTCGGCCAAATCAGCTGGCCATTTAATAAACACGTCAGCTGCAACACCACGATCGAAGGCAGGATAATTGGTCTCATTGCCTGAAATTGCAGGATCCTGAACAAAAACATTAAATAGGTAAACTTTAACAACAGGAACAAACTATTAGACATTTAATCATACAGAAATATGGGCCATAAACAAGGGTCTAAAAGGCTGACGCCACTACATGTAATTTATTTCATCAAGTATTAGACAAGTTTATTTTACACAAATGATGCAAGAATTTTGTTACAATTCAAATTCTTTTACTTTTGTGACTAACTAAAATGTATAAACTGATTAAGCATATATGTATTTTTTTATGATATTTCAGAAAACTCAGAATAGTGTATTTCATTCTTGTTAATAGAACCTTTCTAGTTACAAAAAACAAACAATCAAAATTATCTCTATTTTTGGTGACCGTTTTAGCTGTTAAGTCATTTCATAATCATTTTATCCCCTATTAAGCTTTAATTTATATAACTATTACAAAAATTGATCTCATTTTTCTTTGTTAAACTGAATCAAATGTACATTCATACACTGAAGGAATTGCGTATACTGCATTCTGGTCTTAACTATTTTAATAATTGTATTATTATTAATTTTTCCTGGGCATATGTGTCTCTCATTGAATTGCTCCATCGGGGAAAAATGTAAAATTATGATATTTAATGTTACGTTCAATGAGTGTTGATATTGAAACAAAGTTGTCAATCCTCAAAAACAAACAAAACAGTTTGGGAGTGACATAAAACTTTAGGTTCCCCTTCAGGAACGAGACGCTGCGTCGAAACGCTATGGGAACGCCTTCAGCGTGACCGCGCTCTGAATCATATGTGTAATCTGTC
>CM075008.1:20439504-20488375 GCA_037576675.1 Pangasius sanitwongsei
TTCTCTATATATCTATCTATCTATCTATATATCTTATTTTCACTATTTTGAAATATATATATATATATATATATATATATATATATATATATATATATATATATATATATATATATATGTCATCTACTTTTATTTTCATTTTTAAACAACATGCAGATTTAGTCTATAAACTAGGTTTTATTTTCAGACACTAAATTAAATGAAAAAGTCCCATACACAATTTTGTATGTGCGTGTGTGTGTGTGTCTCACCCATGGCATTGCTGTTGAGCAGCAGGACTCCATGAGCATGAGCGCTCAGCTCAAGGCCCATGTAGAAGGGATGCACTCCATAACAGTTCATCTTATACTGAAGAGAGTGAAAAAAGTGAATTAAAGAACTGAAACTCTCAACATTTTTTTTCTGCCACCAGTTAGTTAACAGCATCTCCACATTTTCTCAACTGTCCAAAAATTAAAAGATAAAGATCTTACTAAGAGTAAAGACAGACTTAAGAGTTCCTCCATTAGTCAAATACAATAAGAGGAACAACTAAAAATAATTTCTAGCCTGAGCTTTGCATATACTCCTTGGTTTTTCATGTTTGCCTTTAAAATGTCTATAAATGGTGGTATCTGGCTTTAGATGTCCTGAAGGAAACAAATGTCACCCTGCTGGATTGGCAGCTAGGAGGAAGGATTGATTTAGGATATAATTTAAGGTATAATGCTGTTCAATGAGAAACATTATTTCAGTTATGCCAATGAAGACCACATTGTAGGCTGGCATGTTTGGGACATATTGGTGTTTTAAGATCTTTTTTTGATGTTTTAAGATGCATGAGTCATTGCTTGTTTCCTTCCCTTTTCCTTCCTAGTTTAGTTCTGTTTTTTTTTTTTTCCTGGTTTTGAGATTTCCCTGCCCATTTGCATTCTGTGAAAAGATTCACCCTAGTTAATTACATCTTATTATTATGAGTTCTGACCACAGCAATTGACTTTGACAGTGATTCTCACAAAAACATGAATAAAAATGTGTATGCATTTATGTCCAACCCCTGCGGGCTGCACTCCAATACACATGCTCCATTACCATTCATATTTTCATACAAATTAGCTCAAGATTTTTACATCAGGCTTTCATGTTAAATGTGCATGTGTAAGTGATGCCTCACGGTATTGTGTGCCAAAAGAATTCCCCGCTAAACATCAATACAAAATCTCATTCTAAATAAATTTTGCAAGTAGCACCATGAGTCTGATTTTGTCTCATTTCTTTCAGGAGACCAACACTTGGGTTTTATTTCTTGACAATGATACGGACAACTTGCTCCATAGATCACCTGGCAGACATTAAAAAAACTGATTGCTTCATCTACCACCCTACATCAAGCAACAAATTCATAAAACCTTTTATATCATTTGAATTATATTCAACTCAAGAATTAGCAATTGCATCTACCGAGTGTATGTGTGGCAAGATCTTGAAGAATGAGCTAGACTTAAGATTCACCACTCAAGGATGAAATGGAAGGAGTGACAACAAGCACCACATGTGTAGGTTGTAAACCTCGTGAGACAGAGGAGAGGCTGGGTACGGATACGCCCCCAAAGAGACTGTCCCTTCAGGCAGTCACTCTGAGAAGAACAGAATCATCCACAATCCTATAATAGAGTTGTGTGGTAGAAGTCGTGGACATGGTTCTGGAGGCTACAGATGATGACAACCATTATATTCAGCATGGAGACAGAGAGGTATGGAGTGGAAGACAGAGAGGTATGGCGTGGAATGCAAACAACCCTATGAAGAATCGTAGGGCCAAATAAATCATACAGCATCAGTAAGATGAATACCCTAATAAACAATAAAAGATGGCAAAAGAAGAGGAAAAGGCACCACAGGCAGAGCTTCTACTAATGCCCAGGAAGAGGCTCCTGACTTTCCACTTGGGAAGAGATGTAGTGGCTCTCTAGCAGTCTTTGTATCTGAATTTCAAACCTTCATATCTTTAGGTCAGAACTTTAACCAGAGCCATGGCTGCCTAATGATGTGGTAAACCAATCACATGGCCTGTTTACTCACCTGTTGTCCCCTAGTTTTGCACTCCTCCAGCGTTCAATTCTACTTACATTTGGAATAAAAACTCACTTTCAATAAAGGTCAGATTACAGACCAATGAATGAAACTGTTATAAGGACTATAAACACACCACTCCCCACAAGGATACAAATATCTGAAAGACCCTGTGGGGACATGTGCAGTTTTCCAGGAGGCTTTTTTTTCCCCATAAACTGCAGCTTTTATTTAAAAAGCTTTCCTTTTTGGTTACAGGGGTTAATGCTGGGGCTGAATTTAAGCATGGTCATTATAAGGAAAGTGTGTGTGTGTGTCAACTCTGTATAGTTGTGCTTAATTCACTCACCCCTGGAGGTTGGTCCTTAGTGAACATGCCCCATGTGTGCCAGTTCATGTCGTGACTAAAGCTTGTATGTTCAGTCTCCCCAAAGCCGTAGATGTATTGTGATGGAAGTAGAGTTGAGATTTGTATGAACATGTCAGAGAAAACAAAGCCGGGAAGAGACGAATCCCATCTTCAGGAAAAGACAGAAACAGAAATAATACATTAACATAATATGAATTCATTTCATAATGAATTAAAATTATCCTTATTAGGTGCCAGGGAATCTTATTAATTCCTTGTTTCCTAATTTTAGTAATAAAGTGAAAATAACACAGTTAAGAACTACAATGATATTTTTCTTCAAAAATTATGACTAGACATTAACATTTTGTTATAAAAGAATAGTTTATGAGATATGTCCTTCACAATATCTGTGTGTAGGTTTGCACAGGTATGCAAGGATTATGCATCAGGTAGCATGGTGCATGCAAATGTCACTTGCACAGGTTATTGTCATACCCTGACTGCTGGCCATCATTGCACTGTGAAAGAAGTGATATCATGACCTTAGTATTATAAGGTTCCTCTCGCATTCATTTTCAACCAAGATGGAACCTTACAATATTAAGGTCACAAAATACCCTTTTCTAGTTTAAATCTTCCACCTACACTGAGGCGATGGGAACAATATCAAGTGGACGGGGCAGAAAAATTGGGTTGAATGTCTTAGTTTCATTTGTCAACAGTGGCACCACTAAAATCAAAACAATTACAGTTGCATCTGAAAATCTGAGTGCACTACCAGGTACTTTAACTAATTTTCTCAAATAAGGAGTAAAGAGTAATGATTGACAGGTGCACAGGTGTAATCTGATAAATTACATTGTGGGCCTTTTGTAGGTGATTTACAAATAATAATTATGTAAATGATGTTGGGGGAGGGCACAATATTTTAATGACTTTTTTGCTGACATCTATGTCATGTATGGCAACAATTAAAGGCATCAATTAAAGGCAACAATTATAGGCATTAAAGGCTATTGGCATCGCTGAAGTGAACATATGACAGATATTTAATATTAAGTTTTATTGTGATAAGAATTAAACTTTTGAGAAGCTTTCTCATAATTCTGAGAAGTTTTCATTAAATAATATTTTATTTAGTTTTCAATTAGAGGCTTCTGAAAACTTTAATATGTGCCCTTTGGTTGTAATAATTTATACATACAATCACCATTCTTGATGTGACTTTCAGGCAGTGGTAAATCACAATGCAGTTGCTAAATTAATCTGTTTGCACTGAATTTGCTCTATATTTTGTACTATCTGAAATACCCCACACTGGATATTTATTAAAGCAAAAATGCAGGATACTATTTTGCTTATTTGAAAGGCGTGATTCCACTCATTGCATCTTCTCCTGATCCTGTTACTAAGTTAGCTTGCAGTGTTTTTTTTTCTGGTTATCAAGTTTGCATGATTTCACATGCACGAACCTTTATAAAATCAAAGTCACAGACTTTGATCACACTACACTGATCCAATCACATATATCTGGAATAAAATTGTTAAGCTACAAACTCACATGATGGTTCCTGTGCTTTTCCTGATCACCTGAATACCGAATGGTTGCTGTGTGATATTCACTGTGTACAGCCTCTTATCCTCCTGTATCTCCGGTGTTGATGGCAAATCAAGAGGAACAGGAACTTCATAACGCGTATTAGCCGGATCAAAGATCTGCAGGAGACAAACAATGGCCAGTCTGTAAGATTTATTTAGTTATTTATTTTAAATATCATTATACTCTATAGCTTTTATTTCCTCTTCTTTGTTTCATTTTCTCTATATTTTATTTCTTTCATACTTTTGTAAATTATCAATGCTATAACCTAGGAGCCTAATTCATGCCCTGGCACAGTCCAAGCTCTGGCAGCCATACGGGTCTGTACCTTAAACCGCAGGGAGTGTCCACTCAGATATGTGATTTCCACCTTCAGTGTGTTGATGTCTCTGGATAAAGTACGTGGAGCAGGGTATTTATCATTCCGCCTGATATTAAAGCTCCATCCACTTGGCATTTCCTCTGCAGGCTCAGAGATGTAGCCATAATCCGTGGGGAAATAACACCATGGCACACCATTCAGATTTGTGGGCTAGAGACAAATGCAGAGAAAAAAAAGTGAATTTGATTGATTAATATCTATTAATGATAAGCTAATGACCTAATACACTAAGTAAATGCAGTGCACTTTGCTGTTCAGAAAATGCTCTTTTACCATGTAAAATAAGAGAGGTAAGAGAGGCTTTGTTTAATTCTGTGTGTTGTTCATGTGAGTTTAAAGAAAAATTCCACCCTGAAATATTTGTGATGTGCTTAACAGTTTGTTGTTAATTTGTTGGTTGGTGTTGTATTTTTGTTTATTTCTATGAGAAATGATCAATTACGTATCACCCTGATGTCACAGAGATTTACTGCCTGGACTGGTTGGACCTGGGTGGCCTCAGAATCAGGATTTAGGCCTGCTAGCCATGCTGATGCTCATCTTAGCTGGAAATATAGCTCCAAAGTCGGCTAAAATGCCCAAATTCCATGGCCTCTTTCTCAGGCAGTTTAGATTGCAGGGGCGCAAGCCTTGTGTCAATTGAAAGCTAGTGAAGAGCTCTTTTTAATGGTTATAATTTGGCATGTGTCAGTCTTGCAGTCAGGAGCTATCTGGCTATTGGTCCCTTCACAAGAGCAGACAAATCCATTGCTGGTAATGGCGTATGCTCTCAATGAACATGATCACGTGACCAGTGTGCCCTCTCTATCTTTTAATTCTATGTATACAACATAGTTGGGCTGTGTTTGGGGGTGTAGGGAATGGGGGTTGCAACCAACTTGGCTAGTTAGTAATCTACAAGATTATCATGTTTCACCATGGCTTCTACGTATCTGTTTGAGCAGACTGTTCAGATGATGAGGTGAGAGAGCTGGACAGACTAAATGACTAAAGCGCCATTGCTCTGGTCTCTTTAAGTTGAGATAAAGCAAAGGCTGTAATTCCCACTAGAGCCAGTATTGACAGGTAGTTGGCAATGACATTGTGGGTAATGTAGGAAACTGATAACCAAAAGCAAAAGCAAAAAAAGCAAACACAGACCAGTATGTCTGTGAAATAAATTAAAACCAATAAAGTCAACTCAGAATTTTATCATAAAATAAATCTTTGACACCACTGAATACCACGCATTGTTTATAAATACTGTATATGCAAGTCATTCAGGCTGGACCTTTCCTTTAAGCCTCTGTCTAATTCAATATACACTTACCGCCCAGGTGCAGCCTCTTTCTGTGCAGGACTTTTCAGTGGCCATTTCCTCAGGATGGCAGTCAAACCGCTGTAAATCTTCAACAACGGAATTCCAGGTGAGTGTGTAATTTTTCCCCAGTTGCAGTGGGAGATTCCTCAGATATAGCACCTACAAAACAGATCCCTATTACACACTTTTACACTCACACACACCTCTCAGGCCAAACGAGCGAGGACAGTGAATTCAGAATATGGCAGGATGTTGATCTGAAATGTTGTTTTGGCTGATAATTACTTCAAATTACCTCTTATATACACAGAATAATCTCATTTACACAGAACTGTAAAAATATATATATATATACTGTAATACTCTCAGAATAAAAAATAAAAATTATTATTATTATTATTAGTATTATTATTATTATTACTATTATTGTAATATTACCATTTTGTGTCAATACATTCCTATATGGAATTGCTTATAGTGTGTTAGCCTTATGCAGCAACAGTTTTGTTAATGTTGTCACTATACTGACTATGCATTTGACCTGGACGGTTATCACAGTATAAGAAAACATGCACTTACCTTCTTCACTGAGTCATAATGAATGTTGGACTCCGGCAAGGCACTGACCGTGCTACCGTCATTGATGGTCACAACTGTGGGGGGGATGCTCAGTCCTAAAACAGTGACATTCTCAAACACCAGATTGTTTGGATCAGCATAGCCATTGTGGAGAGCCTGCATGGTCAGCACTCCCTGAAAGAAACATACCATTTTTATTAATCCTTTACATTGTAAGTTGGATTTTGTCAAGCCGAATAAATTCACCTTGATTGCAGTCCATTTACATTACCGTAATCCAAAACAAATTTATGATCATTAGATGATAAGAGGAAGAGGTGATTCTAGATGTTAAATCTCTCTACATTTGATTATGTCTTCCTCTTCATGAAGCCCTAATCATAACACATCAACCACACTCATATGTGTTTATTTGAGCTAACTAGAACTGATGCCACATTGTGAGCCAAAAGAGCTTTGGCAACAGTCTGGACTACATGTGACATGGACGTGTTACATACAAGCTACCCAGTAAACATCTAAATTGGTATACTCTAAAGTTATAATTGGTGACTAACTCTACGGCTTTGCAGCAGGTTATAACTGCATATCACTACATCAAAAAATGTCATCCAGCACACCATGCAACTTAGTTTAGTTAGCAAGCTAAAGTTGTGTTGTTTTGGCTAAGTGAGAAAATGATCACGTAATGAGAATAAGAGCAATACAGCATAAGTACTGCCCACACTGATTTCACCATACCATAGTTTTACTCGTTTATTCCCACCTTCAAGCAGATGTATTTTACTAGGTTAACTTAAAATTAGTCCCTTTTTCAGAATACAGAGGTCGGTATGCAATTATGTAGATGTTGCATGGCAGGACGTTAAAGAAGAAACTAAACCAAGCCGAAAATAATTAAAAAAGGAAGTCAAAGATGGAGCTTGTCTGATTCTGATTAGTACCTCTGTCACCCCTTTTCCATTGCATATAGTAGGCAATATTTAGTTTGCCAGTTTGAGAGAAACTCTCCTTGTGTTTGTTTGTTTTTTTTTTTTTTTTTTTTGTACAGTAAACGATTGCTGCTAATCAATTCAAACCTTTCACATTTTCAGGCTATCATACCAGCTGTATGTATCTGTCTCTATATAGTTGTAATATACTGTACACACATATTCACACAACACAAATGTATACCACACACACACACAAACACACACACACACAAATGACTGTGTCCTTTTGTATTCAGCTGCAGAGGTATTTCCAATTTCCTCGTGGTTTGCACATCATTCACTAGTCAATTGTCCAGAGGCATTTAGTGTTAACATTACCACAATAATTAGGTGTGTGAGTGTAGCAAGTATTTAATATTAATTTCGGCAGGTTAAACAAGTGTTCATTCAACTTGTTTGTGTTTTTTAACAGTTTTTACACTATGCCAGTCTCAGCAAAATGTCATCCAAATGTCCTTATTGAACAGAAGCAGGGGGAAAGAATTCAAATTTGTTTGGCATCGTTCTGTTCCAAAATGGTTTAGATGTCCCTCATTCCTGATTCAACCTCTCAGTAATTAATTTATTTATTTTTCAAATGTTGCTTTTCAGCCACTATGATGGTCAGTGGCTATGTTTACATGCAAAAATTTTCACCAGTCTGAAGAAGAAGAGAAGATTCAGGAACAAGAGCACACATCACCCATCGGTAAAACAGATATCCGTATAATGCCTTTACAAATCTTCTAATGTAACCTGTCTTTTCTTAGAGCTGGCTATTGGGAAACTTTCACCCAAAAAGCAAACTGCTTGCTTAGGATAGACCTTCATAGTTTGTAAGGCAATGTTTTTGTCACATGCTTTTCCTCAGGATTGTTCAGATTTACTAATTACTCTTTTTCTGATCATTGATTTGTTCCTCAGTACAAGTTAAGACAGCTGTACTTGTGTGCATATGTCTTGAATATGTGGATAGGGTTTTTTTTAAAAAAATCTTTTTTAAGAAAATGCAATATAAATAAACACGTTTATGCTGCTTGGATAGGCCTTCGTAGCTTGTAAGGCAAACTTCTCAGATGGTGTTTTTCAGTGTTATTCTTTACTAATTACTGATTTGTCTGTCAGTTTGAGTACAGTTACCTAGTCAGTTGTGTGGAGCTGAAGTACAGTGTATTGCAACTAGACCGCTTTTAAGGAATGCACCATCACCCAGAAACACAAGCTTATTCAAACAGAGAAATGAATCACCCATGAATCACCCACCTCATTCAATTGAATAGAAAGTTCACTCAGATTGGCCTCAATTGGTTTACTCCAGACGTATTCAAACTGTGGGGTATCCCCCCAGTGGGGTGTGAAAGAATTGCAAGGGGCACGGATAAGATGGGGAAAAAAAAAAAAAAAAAACTGCCAACCTTTTACACATTTTGCATAAGAGCTCTGCATTTTAACATTGGAGTAAGCGGAAGCATATTCCAAAATACACCAAAAGAGCTGTCTTTTTTTATAGTAACAGCAGATGAGCCAAGTGCACAGGTGTTTTGAACTCAGTGATATTAACTGACACTCTCTGGAAGCCCCGACTGAGGTGTATGCGTGAACGTGTTTTATTCTGACTGAGCTTAGTTGGAAGATTAACAGATGATTAGGCCGCATGTAAATGTAGTCACTGCGTATCGTCACACAAATGCATATCCACAGAATGTACACAACTGTAATAGTGATGTAGTTTTATGTTTTCCCTTAAAACAGATTATTAAGCATATCATTCACTGCCTTCTATCTGACAGTAATTTAATCCAAATTAAGCTTAGTTTAATCTATTTTGATTTGATTAGTTGGATTATTAACAGTTTATTAGGCTGCATGTAAGTATAGCTGTTGACGTGAATACAGGAAATGTTTTTCTTTTTTCTTTTTTTTGTATATAAGCAGTTTTACAGTTATAATGCTATATAACAAAGAGACAACCTAGGACAATGGGACACAACACTGATAATAGTGAACACGATATTTAAAATACCTACTTGAACAACAGAGAACTGGTAATGGATGTAGGCCCCAGATGAAACAGTATCTAAGAAAGAGAGAGAGAGAAAGAGCATTCAGCTGAGTTCTCATACACAAAGATCACAGGGCAAAAGGATGATACAGGTGCTTTAATCAGTAATACGCATCACACGTCAATTTACTGAGCTGTTATTACACACACACTGAATTTTAATGTTATTATACTGAGAATAAGGCAGCACACGTCAATATTTTGGACTGTTTCAATTCAACGGTGCAGCCAGAAAAAATGCAAAATAAGGGTGACAGATCATTTTGGGTGCAAGAATAACGTTCTAGACAGAGGCAAGTAAATGAGAGTCACTGACAAGCCTCATGGCCTGTGGATAAAAGCTGTTCCCTAGCCTTGTGGTTCTTAATTTCACATTCCTATAGCATCTACCTAATGGAAGAAGTGTAAAGAGGCTGTGTTTGGTTCTGTACATGATAATATTGTGGGCTGTCCTGATGGCCCTGCTACAAAAAAATGTCCTCCAGTGATGGGAAGTATACTCGTGTGATGGTTTGAACAGTCCTAACCACCCACTTAAGAGGCTTGCAGTCCTGAGCAGAGCAGTCTCCAAACCAGACTGTGATGCCACTGGTGAAAATGCTCCCACTGGTACCCCTGCAGAATTTTTGGAGGGCATGCAAAATGTCTTTAGTGTTCTCACTAAGTACAGGCATTGATGAGACTTCCTTATTAGGCAAGATGCGTTCCAGGACCAGGTAAGATCCTTGCTGATGTGAATGCCAAGGAATTTAAAGGGGTTCACCCTCTCCACCTCTTTCTCACTTACGTGCAGTGGTGTGTGCTACTCCCTCCTCTACTGCAGGTCAGGAGTCATTTCATAAAAAAAATGACTGAGTGCTGTAGTACAAGCCAAGGGTGCGTTAACAAAGTATTAGTTCAGGGCTGTGCACACTTGTGTAACCAGGTTGTTGTAATTTTTTTCCCCTAAAATGTTAAAATGTTCTATTTGTTTTTCACCTGAAGTTTGTTGGCTGCTATGTCACACTAAATGTGGAAAAAGGTCTGACATGTTTTATCTTGATTTCATTTTATAGACTATTTTATATCCACTAGAGCTGTCCTGGCTCTGTGTCCTTGGGGCAGGTGATAAAGCAAAATGTACCTCTTGTATCAGATGTTTGTTTAAATGCTAAGTAACCTGCAAAATTCAAGCAAATTTTGACTACAAAATTACTCTTGCTCATGTATACACCCAGAACTCACACACACTTCCTTAGAAAACACTACACAATGAGAGGATACACACACACACACACAAATTTCCTTTTTCTCTCTCATACACAAATATATTACATTACATTTCTCTGCACCTCTGTTCCCTCTTTCTCACCCACACACACTCATCCATGCAACCACCACCCCCCCACACACACTTACAAACACACTTGCACACACTCTGTTTCACCCACACTGTTAACAGTAGAAGACACATGTATCTGTTACGATGAAATAAAATAATAAATCCCTCTTCAAATGATAGCAACTTAGATACGCTTTATACAGCAATAACACTGATAAGGAAATCATTATGGAAGATATACAACACACATATACAAGGTATATACATATACAAGACCATGTACAAACACACCCACACACCCAGATAAGAAGAGACTAGAGAAAAATCAGCACTTTTTTTTTTTTTTTTTTTTTTTTTTTTAGTACCTCGAGACTCTCCATCATCCCAGAACAGCTCGCCTGATGCCTGGTTGTTGTCATCAAGTGCAATGATCAGGCCCATAGGAGAACGCCGACTGCAGGAACACACACACTTTCATCATCACACACTACTTTTACAAGGAACTAAATAAGAGGGAGTGAAAAGCAGAGCCTTTGAAGTACATAGTCATAATTTCAACATGCCAGCGAGAGGTTTTTACTTGCAATTATATATGAAGCTTGAGACAAAGAGACATCATGTTCAGTAGCACAACTGTGCAGCACTGCACAATGCATTTACAGCACCCTTAGTAACTGCTAATACTAGTTTGTTTATATTTTGGGAATTGGAACAAACTAAGTTCATTAGAAAATATTTCAGACAAGTACAAAGAAAAATAACTGTGTGAGCAGGAATACAAAAATCTCTCTTGCTGAGACCAGTTATGAACTCGAGTGATGTAGCTGAGGTTGAGGAACTGCCAGAGCCAGAATTCACACACCATGCTGACAGTGCTGCCATTTCTACCTCTGGGCTTTTTACCAGTGTTTTCCAGTGTTTCCAGCGCATAGTGCTAGGGTTCAGATAAATTACATATGCACTAAACAGATACAGATAGTGTCATTATGTTACCCCACTCTAATTTTTTTTTCAAACTTCACAATATTTTCAAAATATATTTAAACTTTACACCCTAAATATCCTAAATGTTACAAGTTAAATACTCTAACAGAACACCCTTGCTTTATCAGTTTGATGCTTAATACATGTATCATCATCATTTGATGCATAACATGTCATCATCATCATCATCAAGGTCAGCACTATGGAACTGCCTCCTTAAGAAAATGATTTTGAATATAAGATTCCTATTGTGTGTGTGTGTGTGTGTGTGTGTGTGTGTGTGTGCGCGCGCACATGTGTGAAGGCAGTGGGCAGGGTTACCTATACACAGTAGTGACTGCAGGTCTCTGGACTGGCAGAATGGCTCCACCCCTGATATGAAGACCCATCTTATCTAGCGGCAGGTACATTCCAACGGTTTGTTTACGCTCCTTGACTTTCTCTTCCTGCCAAATCAAAAAAAAAAAAAATCATCATCATTATCAGCATCATCATTTTATTAATAACTTCTACCATCCTCTTCCTAATCATCTTCATCAAAAAAATAAAACATGCAGGTACTAGACAGTTAATTTTCAATCTGATTCAGTTACATGTATAGCATTCTTAACAATAAACATTGTCACAGCGCAGTTTTCCACAAATCCAGATGTGGATTTAGATCCCTAATGAGCAAGCCAGAGTCATCAGTGGCAAGGAAAATCTCCCCGAGACAACATGAGGAAGAAACCTTTAGATGAACCAGACTGAAAATAAATAGTGAATCTTTTCTGAAAATTAAAAATCATGAATCTTGTATATTCTATAGAGTTGAACAGCACTAAGTGTACTGTCTGAGGATATAGAGAATAATATAATTGACAACTCAGGTCAGCAACTACACTGGGAGAGGTCTCTGTATTCATGTACTCAGGTGTTTAACTTGCATTTCTGGATTCAGATTATTAAAATGTATGCCTGCATACAGTTTGTACCTCTGAAGATGCTAGATTGGTCTTGTGTTCTCTTCTTGGATCAGGAGTTTTTCTTTGTGTCTAGACCATGTCCTTTAAATCACACACTAGCTCATAAAATCGGGGGGATAAAAAATGCAGACTAATAATGCACAAACTTATTTTTAATCTCTTTTTAATGTGTCACTTGGGCAAAAGCAGTAGGAAAAACAAACAAACATAATATTTCAGTGGAACTTTATGGGCAGGACTATCAAAAGCAATAGCTTTATTACACCAGAACAAGCTCTTATCTGCTTATCTATCTAAACATGTTGATGAGAATATCCATTTAAAAAAAAGTTATTTTATAGGAAAAATGACTTCTCTATTATGCCCCTTATGCCCTCTTTTATGCCCCCCCATCTCTCTCTTGCTCTATCTCTCTCTCAATCTCTTTCTCCGTCTCAGTCTATACTGTCACAGTGCTGTTTATGAGCAATTTTAGATCTTATCTCTTACTCTTCATTGCTCAACTCCATGGCGAGCGTTTCTCTTCACTACTCATCTACTCATCTATCCATCTCAGCTGGGATCACTCCTCACCCAACAGCCAAATGACAATTGACTAAGCCTATAATTGACAATGTGTAACTAACACACACACACACACACACACACACACACACACACACAGAGAAACACTGTCCATGAAAAGAGGCTTGAGATTAAGCTTGTTTTATCTCTTGCATGATCAGTGCTCATTAACCTCTGACAAGAAGCTGGAGTAGCTCTTGTTCTTAATCAACACGTGATAAAATGCACCATGTTTTCCAGTCTGTATTCACCTCCTCACCCTGCAACTGGTTTCTAAATAACCTCACACTTATGTGCTTATAAATGTTAATCTAATTATGGCATCAAAACTACCCCTGATAAACACATTATATCAGGCGGTGTGTCTTACTGTACAAGAAGATAAATGACCAAGTTGTAAATGACTTCAAAGCAAAAGCTCTTTTTAGTCCATTTAACGTTCTCTCTTTGAGACCAATTTAGCAACACTTGATACTGGTGTTTGATTCATTTTGAGTTTTTATCAATAAAGTACTATGACCTAAAGTTTTAAATGTATATAGTAATCTAGAAGATTTGTGAAGAACAGGCTTGTAAGTGACTTCTTATCTGAGGGATTCATATTTATTGCCTCCTGTACTTTATGCAGTTTGAAACAACAGAGAGAGAGCAATATAACTACAAGATAACCAAGGACATCTTATTGAGATAACGAACTCAATGATTAAGTTGGTGCATGCACTTTGGTCAAGTAGAACATCCAAAAACATGATTTTTCAGCCTCATTACACTAATTTATTAACATAAATGTAATTATATTGTATATGTTCAGTAATTTTTCTCCCTGTGTTTTTTGCCCATCAATTATTTTATTCCTAGCTCGAGTATCACAGTATAAGATGTGAAAACAACTGCTATGTATTACAATGTGAATTTATGTAACTTTTTGCACTCTTTATGTGGGTAGACATTTTTTTGTGCTTTATCTGTGTGTATAAGTTTTAATGCTACCCAACTGCTGGGAGCAAAATACCAGCAGTCTGGTATACATCTACTATTGGCAGTGCAAAGTTTTGTCTGAAAAGCCTGTAGATTATTGACAAACCTTTGTGACCTGCCTGTAAATTTGTGTTTGTTGAAAACAAAATATTAACTTATTTGCTGCACCATATATAGTATGAATATCAACATTCTGTAACAAGCACACAATATATCAACTTATAAATCTATCTATCTATCTATCTATCTATCTATCTATCTATCTATCTATCTATCTATCTATCTATCTGTCTATCTGTCTATAACACAAAACTTTCTTTAAGAATTCTTAAATCTGATTGGTCTGAAGGCTATAACAGCAGCTCTGACTGTAGTGACAGGTTTATAGTAACAGCAACATTCACAGGGACTTGTATGGTGGCGATCTACAGTACATAATCTAAGGCTAACAATAAACAGATCTTAAAAACAAAGAAAAACACATAATTAGTGATATGGTGAAGCTTTCTGTAAGGACACGTTTATTTAACATTTATGGAATCTGTCTCCAGTGTCAGTGGTTTTTAATAGTCTGTTTCCAGAAGAGATGACTTTGCACTTTTTAGTTTCTCTGTAACAAGACAAGTTGCTTGTTTGTCTAACAAACTTCAAGAGAGGAAAAAAAAGAGAGACTGGCAAGGAGAGGAATATTTATAGCCACTATACCATACTGTAAGCGATAACAGGTACTTGTTATCGCTTACAGTAAGTTATAGTGGCTATAAATATTAATTCGTTTCCTATAACAGTCTCCTGTTGTGATTTATTTCAGTGCTGTTGACTGATCAAATGTAAGTCTGATTGGCAAAACATGTTCTATAAAAATGCAGCTTGGACAATAGCACTTTGCACTTCAAAAATATACAAATTCATATTTTCATACAAATTCATTCAAGACTGTGCTGATTGGTTGGTTCTATGGGATGTGACAAGGCGTCTGGTTATAGCAGTAGTTGTCAGGGCAACATTAAACACTGATGTTAATGTTTTTTTTTTTGTTTTTTTGTTTTTTTTAATCATATTATTAGTACCATATCACTTTAGAGACATTATACTGAAGTCTTAATCATGTCATGAAAAGCACTAAATTTTACATGAATCGGGCTTCACTCAAAATTTTTTGATGATCTAAATGTATTTATTCCATCTCAATCTTACTGAAATAGTGTAGGGTGTAGTGTAGTGATGTGTGTGGGTCAAGTTACATTAATGCAGAAAGTCATCTACAGACAAGTCGAGTGTGCTTGTGACAATGCTGCTATTTATCCTATAGAAGGTGCTGCAAATATGTTGTATGAGAACTTGCAGTGACTACTCACATACATGCCTAGTTACTGACATGCCAAAAAATAGATTGCATATTAAAAGTTATTGAAAGTTTTCATGAATAGATACATGAATGGAGCTAAGAGTGTCTTTTGAATTTTTGTGATTTGCTATCTTGAAATCACAAAAAATAATAATCTGTCAACTCAAGAATATAGAACAAGAATGTCGAAAAGTCCTAATACTCATGACATCTCTACACTTCTGTGTGTGTGTGTGTGTGTGTGTATGTTCTTACCGTCTCATAGTTGTACCACACGGCATCAGGAATGTATGCTTGCACTGTGTCCACACCCTGCAACAGCAAAACAAATAATTAAAAAAAATAATTTATGTAAAAAATTCATGTAACAACAACAACAACAACAATAATAATAATAATAATAATAATAATGTTTAAAGATTCCATTATTCTTCATTAGGTGTAATACACATAAATGATTTCTATCAAAAAGTCTCAGACCAGATTCTATTCTTCCTTATTTACTGACATCCCGAATTATGAGTGCTAATTTACATCCATGATCAGATAAATTGGGGGTGTTGCATTTATTTACAAATAATGAAATAGGCATAATACAAAAGCATGTAGACATGAGTGTGCATTTTGTTAATGAAGTAATGGAAAATGTCTCTGTTTATAGACATGTAAATGTGCAGTGAATATCTAATATGAAACCAAGTTTACAGCAGCAATAATAAATCATCATTCTGAGACATTTTGAGTAAGTAGTAAATGGTAAAAAAAAAAAAAAAAAAAACTGTTTTCAACTGACAGAAACAGGCTTCTGCAAATTTGCATATCCAAGTGCCATGCTTAAAGTGACCTTAGGGTTTATGAAAGCTCATTGAAGGTGCAGAATTAATGGATTTGCACAGTCTAATAAGGACACTAGACTTTATGCATTATACACTATATATTTATACTACACATTATTAAATAGACTATCTATTTTGGTCACAATGTAGTGCCTCTCTGCCAGAACAACTACCAATTGTAACAAACAAAATATCCATTAAAAAAACAACTGTCTAACTTGTTACTACAGAAACAGTAACATATTAGAATGGGCACAATAATATAAACCTGTGATTTGCCTTACTACTGTTTGAGCTGTGCTGTTAAAGAAAGTTAGTTCTGGTCCACTAGTTTGATTGGTCGAGTGACGTTCCAAGAGTGCCTATATTTCCTACACCCACACTGGGACGTTTCACTCTGTGCATCTCTCCACTGTTCTGGTTCAGCCTCCTAAATGGTTACTACAATAATGTTAGTGACATCATCAGTGGACATGGCGAACAGTACTGTTCAGGAATCTAACACTTGGTTTAAATGAAAGCCCATCAGTTGAAGATGGAAAGGAAGAGGGGGCGCCAATTTTACCAGAAACACCTTTAATGGGAATGTACGAATCAGTGTGAGCTAGCTAGTCAGCTAGCTGACTTGCTATAAAGTGAGTGTGGCTTTTTCAAGATCTATTTCTGCTAGTGGATCAAAAAGAATCAGAACATTTTTCCATATTGTGTCCGAAATATCACTTACTCGATATTAATTTCTTGTTCATAGAACTGTTGCATAAAATTAATATTGCACTCGCAATCTTGTGGTTGTACTGATTTTCGGCATGGCTGTGATTACCTATGGAACTCGCTCTCTGGGCTGTTTAGGTTGTGTATGTTTTGTCTCTGGTTCTGGAATCTTCTGAGGAACTAAATAGTTGCAGAACTGTCCTGAACAAGAACTACACAGTGCTTCGACGAGTCACGGTTCTGTGTTGTCACTAACCCAAACAAATTTATTTAGGCTGCAAAAGCACAGTGACACGCAGAGGGCTAAGCCCAAAAACAAAATAAATAAATAAAGGGCTGCTGGAACATTCTGTTTTGCTGCACCAAGTTTGTTATAAAATTAGAGTTAGTCATTCTGTAAAGCTTGCATTTAAATAGCAAGCCTACAGTTGTTCCTGGAGCTATGCATGACCCACGAACTAAAATTAGTTCATCTGCTGGAAAAGTGCCTAAAGTCCCTGAGATGAATCATTTCCTGAGTTCCTAAAAAGTTCTCCTGCTGTAAATGCACCTACAGTACATTATATATTAAAATTGTGTATTAGTTTTTGATAAATGATGGAATATAAACAGCCCTTGACCATGCACTCAGAAGTTTTTCTCACTCGTATTTGAGCATACTATTCAGCACATTTCACTTTTACAGCGCTGCACTTTTCATTAAAAAAATAAAACTTTCCCAAGGATTTGTTATGAATCAAATCTATTTCACATATTTTTCATAACGAGTGAGAGCGTGTTAAATTGGCAATTAATCACCCATTTGAACATGACCGCAATCTATCTGTTGCTCTAATTTCACTGTAATGAGGTCGGCGATCTCATTAGGGAGGGAAGAAAGGAAGAAAGGAGGGAGGGAAATGGAAAGGAGAAATAATTCCCTCTCTTTTTTGCAGCAAGTCCCAGTGGAGGTCACCATCACACACCCAGAGGGAGCAGACAGGATCCAAGTAACACGGCCATGCTTATAGGAGTAAGTATGAGGGACAGAGATCTCTGTGTTTGTGTATGCGTATGACAGAGACGTGTGTGAAATGAAGAGATCAATCAGAGAGGCCATGTCTGTGTAAATGAAAGATTCAAATAAATATGTATATTTCTGTGTGTGTGTGTGTGTGTGTGTGTGTGTGTGTGTCTTACAGCATCCAGTACAGGTGTAATAAGCAAATGTGCTCCCCATAGGAATTGAAGATCCACTGTCCATGTTGCAGGGTCTGAGTAGAATCTGAAACAAAATGCAAACCAAAAATATTTTACACTTACAAACTTATAACTAATACTAATACTAATACTAGTAATACTACTAAGTTGTACCACTGCATGAAATGTTTGATTAAAGAACTTTATTTATTCATGATTTTAAATAAAATCTATTTGCAAGCCCACAAGGGAATTAAAAAAAAACATGAATTCTAAACTATCTTAAGTATTTCTTTTGTAAGTGGTATAACATGTTAATCCAAAGCTGTAAGACACACAGTTTGTACTGTATGTTCCTGTCTGCATGTTATAATGCTCACAACATATGTAAGGCCACGCATACCACACTGAACAAGCTGCTGGCGCTGTTTGATGGCATTAGTAAAATTGATCGATAATAGCATCATGAGATTACCCTAACCGAGTCCTGTCTGTTGTGGTTCCTATGGCAACAAGCACCATGTATGTCTGTTGTGTTTTATATCCTGCTATTTGTTTTCGGACTCTACTTATGTCTCTTCATTTTACTTATTTATTTATTTATTTATTTATTTATTTTACTATTATTATTACTTTTTTTGTGTGTGTGTTTCTGTTCCAGGGCTATGAAGTCTTGCATGTGTTACCATAATTCTGAGCCTTGTAATATTGGTCCCTGTTTAGGTTCCCATGTTAATATCTTGTAGTTTTCTTAGTCTAATTTTAGTCTAGACCAGGACAAATAATGTTGTTATAGTTAAGGGTATTAAAAACTAAAACCTGATGTTGGCTCAATTAATAGACTCCTCTATACATTGTGTATTACTGTTCTCACTGCTTCAGTTGCTTTTCAGTTTCTGTTCTTCACTGCTTCAACACTCTCTATTGGTTAGTAGAGTGATACTTTAAAAATAAAAAAATATCTTGGTAGTAAACTCACTCATGCATGACGGGTCTCACCACAGTGTCCCCACTGACGTAAGCTCTATAGAAGAGTGTGTAAAGGTAAGGCAGGAGTGTGTAGCGGATGTTCAGGTAGTGTTTGGAACTTTTCACCAGCACAGAGTTGGCACCAAAAGCTGCAGGATCCTGAGCCTTAAAAAAGGAAAAAAATATATTATTATTATTATTATTATTATTATTATTATTATTATCCTTTTCGTGATTCAAGACCTTGTCAAGAGGCTTTGGGGACTCTATGTCACCAGGAGCTTAATGCCCCCAGTAGGGCCAACACTCATGAACAGAACAGAGCAGGAAAGGAAAAGAGTGATCCTAAAGACCCCAAAAAAAGAATAAGTGTACCCTGACCCATGGACCCAAGCCTTGGGGTGGTGTCTCCAGGCAAGCTATACATAGCATTAAATAGCAATGCCTCAATTTCAAGACTTAGGAAAGAAAACATTTCAGAGGGAATGAATGCAGTTCAGAGTATTTAGCCTTCTTGGAGAAGGTGGATCAGGTGCTCAAGGGGGTAACTCATACTGACTCCATAGTGCTTACTGGGGTACTTCAGTGAACATGTTGGGAAACATAGGT
This sequence comes from Pangasius sanitwongsei, assembly GCA_037576675.1. NCBI lineage: Eukaryota > Metazoa > Chordata > Actinopteri > Siluriformes > Pangasiidae > Pangasius > Pangasius sanitwongsei. The sequence continues at coordinate 20,459,270 of CM075008.1, forward strand.
ATACTTGGAGTGGCATAATTGGGAGTAATGGCCTCCCAGATCTGAACCAGAGTGGCAAAATGTTATTAGACATCTGTGCAGGCCAGGGGTTGTCAATAACAAAAACTTTGTTTTAAAACAAGGCTGCTCATAAGTATAGTTGATACCAGATCATCTTGGGCCATTTTGTGATTGTGTCATAAGACTTGTGGCCATATATTTTGAACACTCAGGAAAAGAGATGAGCAGATCTGTCAACTGATCACCACTTGGTAGTGAGTTGGATTTAGGAGGATCTGACAGAAGCTTCAGTGAGAGTTGAATTTAGCTCCCACCTCCAAAAGGACTTTTCTGTGTACGAAGTGAGATATTGAGTCTGAATGGACCACATTCAATTTCTCAATCATATAGGCAGGTGTAAGAAGTTGTGGTCGGAAGGCTGTCAGTGCATGTCATGACAATAACCCTAGGATGTGCTGGTGGACAACAGTGGCGAGGGAAGGCGTTAGGTTGAAGAAAGAGTATTTCTGTTTGGTGCCTCAGAGGGGGGAGATGAGAGCATACACAAGCTCTGATGAGGAAGTGTGGGGAGTGTTGACCTCTACTAGGGATATTCTTGAGTGAGAGAAGGAGCACTTTGAGAAACTCATTAAACCACTGGACATTCCCTCTATTCAAAAAGCAGTGCCAGACATCTGGCATTCTGGAGTTCATCTATGTGGCTTCATAGTGGTAAAGCTGAAGTGGTAGATGAGCTCCAGCAGGAAATGTTGAAAGCCCTGGTCAAGATTACTGTTGTGTGGTTAATACCTCTCTTCAATGCTGCATGGAGATCTGGGGCAAAGCCTTTAGACCAGCAAACTAGGATGGTGGTCCCTATTTGTTGTTGTTGCTGTTGTTGTCGTTGCAAAATGAACCATAGTATGTTCCATTTAAAATGGTTGTCAGATGTCAAAGTGTGTGTGACTTATCTCTACTACAGTTTTTTTACCTTCATGGACAAAATATCAAGACACAGCCAAGGTTGGAGTGGTGTCTGGTATGTACCACCCCTGTTATTTGCAGATTATGTTATTCTCTTTGCACTTCCAACATATACTCAAATGTTTTGCTGCTGAGTGTGAAGCAACTGAGATGAAAACAGAGTTGTATTATGGCACACCATACTGGATGGAGACCCAGAACCTGGTGAAGCGATAATATATTACAGTTGCCTGGAGAGGAGCTGGTATCTGTGGCTTAGGATAGAGAAGTCTGGGCTGACTTTCTCAGCCTGCTGTCAGCAGGACCACCACCAAGAAAAGCAGAAGGAAAATGAATGAAGGAAGAAATGAAGGAAAAAAGGAAGGACTTAAAAACCTAAGCAACAATGTTGTGCATGATACAATCATACCAGCATCACACCCACTTACATCCTTATTATTTTTGTGAGTGTGTACGGCCCACCACCCAAATAATACTGCATCTGGCCAGTGCTAGTACAATAGTGGTTAGCAAAATGGGCAGGCTACACTCAGTATTTCTGGACCTACTGTACACTAATATAGTTCCTCTATAGAGTATGTCTGATTAAATGACCAATGACTGTAGGTAGTTTGAATAAATAATGATGGATTTGTTGTTGGTAGTGGGCTTTTGGAATGTACTGCTGTACAGAGATGATCTGGTATGAGATGAGAGAGATGCTTTGGATCTACGTGTGTAAAAGCTAATCTTGACAGAGGAGACTTTGGAGGACTGATTACTCACTCACTAAAAGGTCAAGCCTTATTCATCTCATTTCGCCATGGAAATCATTTTCCATTCATCCTCATTTGGCCCCTTAAACACATAAGCTCATAACATATTCTGTGATTGTCGCTCTCTCTTTCTCTACTCTAACAATTATGATTGGGGAATAAATCATGGACAAAGAATATTAGAAGAAGGACACACATTGGAACCCCAAGTGACTCTTTCAGTTCTTACAGATGCTAATGTATAATTACATATTTATACATTTTTTAGCAGGTATTGGTGTGGTTTAACATGGGTTTGCACTGACTGAAATATTCAGTACAAGAAGTGTTTGGTTTTAGTGTTAAATTGACTGCTTAATATCCAAACTGGCACTTGTGGTATATGTATTAAAAAAAAAAAAAAAAAAAAAAACACCTGCAGCCTTGACTCACTGGACTTGTACTTTAACAACTGCACTGCAAGTCAACACTTATTTATTTATTTACTTATTTATTTATTCATTCATTTATTCATTTATTCATTTACTTATTTATGCAATACAATAGTAGCTTTAACCAACAGTGTGGGACTTAAATGATCACTGTATGTAACTATAATTTATAGTATGTAACTATAAATTCAGTTATTCTTCATAAAGCATATTGTTCAGCAAAACTACTAGGAAAAAGTATGTAGTATGTAGTATGGAAGTGAGGATTTGGACCTGTTGATAGCTCCTGGGAAATTGTATGTGTATGAGTTAATAGAGCATTATAAGAGTTGATTCAGCAATGTAATTATTTAACACTGGAGACTCTGCTGTGCATAATGTTACTGTTAGCAGTGATGTTTTATTTAGTGCATATACTTACTTTGTAGTACTGAGCATTGTGGTTACGACTAAAAGGATAAAAGGCTCCGACTTGCATCCAGCGTGTGCACAGCTCCTCGGTTGTGTCGTCAAAAAAGCCACAGATATCTGCACCAATCTGCATAAAAATATGAATATAAGCAAAATGTTTAACTGTTAAAATACAAATTGAACTCACACTCATCAATCATTTCCTATTGAGAGGGAAAGTAAATATAGGCAATTCATCACACAAGTAATTAACACATTACAGTTTTTCTAATTGATATAACCCTTTCTAATTGATCTAAAACTGAAATCAATGCTTTCAAACCAATTAACACACCTATGAAAACCTACTTTGAATTTTGCAGAACAGTGTACTCCCACTGCAATTGGAAATACTTCTCTTTCTTCTCAGATACATTTTTAATACAAAACAAATGGTGATCTCAAAACTACAATCATCTTTTGATTAAATATATATAGTTATAGTTCCACACACACAAAAAAAAATCTTCAGTAAGGTATATAAAATAGCTTTTAGTAAAAGGAAAAGGTAGTATTTTACAATTTCTGAAATGGCAGGTGAAAATTTTAAATAGCCTGTGTCTTCATATATGTTCTATCTTTAGAAGAAGAGAAATTCAAAGGGATTCAGAAATGGTGAATATGGTGGAAGAAACACCATTAGGAAATGCAGATTCAATCCCCTTGCATACCAGTGCTGAATGGTGGAACATTGTCCCAAACTACCATAAATTGCCTCAATTCCATTTGCTCCTGGTCTTGCTTTTGATGAGGATGTCACTGGTATTCATATCTATGAATAATTCATATTTATGAATCATACAAAATAGGAATCTTACTCCTTAGATGGCCCCAAGACAGTATTGTCTCGGTCAAGCGTCTATCTGGGGAGATCATGGTTGAAGGTTTTCATCTCATTTCGAGATCCTGTTTCTTTGTGCTGTTCCTCTCAAATCTCTTCCTCATTGTCACCTTAGACTTGCATTTACAGCATTTGGCAGCTTATCTAGATTGACTTACAGAGGTGCTTTGTACTCTCAATCAGACAATATACTTATGCTAGCACAAATAGGCCAGAGTCTAAGAATACTCTAAAACTGTAAATACAGTGCATTTCTTTTTTTGTTTTCTTAAGTGCTTAGTCCAGAGGTGGGTCTTCAGTCTTCATTTGAAGACAATCCCTGACTCAGGGATTGTCTTGATGCATGTCTTCCCTTTATCTTGTTGGATATTTGGTCAATTGGATCTCTTCTTCTTACCTGTCCTCTCCTTCTTCTGACATCTTTTTTTTTTTTACCTTTTCCACTCTTCTTCTATCCTATTCTACTCTTTGCCCTCTTCCTCTATCAGCTTTTCTACCTCCTCTTATCCTTACACCTCTTCTCTGTGCCATTCGCTCTCTAGTCTCTTCTTCTTTATTGTTTTTTTAGGCTCCAGAGTGTTTTATATACATAGAAAAAAGCTGACAGGTCCTGTGTTGTGTGCTTTGCCAACCCAGCTGACCTCAATCGGGAGGTACATTATTTGAAGGTGAAAAACATTGTGCAAGTTGAAAAAGCAGGAGTCCAAGCACAGGCAGAAAGGGTTCATGGATATAATCCATATTCATAATTCCAGTACACAAGCATGAGTCAAAAGCAACGAAAAGTAGAACAGGTATACTACATGGAGACAAACAGTCAGTAATATACCATGAGACTTTACAATGAACATACAATGACATATCGGGGATATAAGAAAGCAAATTGACCAATAGCCAAACACAGAATAGGTGAACACTATCAGTAAGAGACCAATGATTGGACAGTATCGGAGGCAGGATCAGAACAAAAACCAAAGCACATGGCATTATAAACAAGCACAAAAGCAGGGGGAATTTGTGACAAAGTGTAATTCTTTTGAAGAAATGATTTAGGTAAACTGTACAATTAGCCTTTCAGATAGGTGTATCAATTATTAGTTTGGAGAATGTGTTATATCAACTGAGAAACTCTGTAACAATCATAATGGTACATATATTTGTTAGCATTATCCACCCAGTAATCCACCTGCTCCGCATGACAGTCTTGTTTTGGGCTGTGTTAATTCAGTCAATCCCATTTGCAATTTTTTTTTCATCCCTGCTCAATTTCTGTTTTTCAACACAACAGATCAATTGTAATTCGTCCCAGGTGCTGATTGTAAAAGCTCACAGTGTTTTCTGTAACCTCTGCAGAAGGTTATAGAAATTTAGGGCAAGACATTGCAGGTAGAAATTAAGATTTTGGTCACATCAATCATTGTTTTTTTTTTCAGATTTTTGGGTAAACTGCATCTATAACTCGTCTACTTTTAAACCACATTAATAAAAACTCTATTCTAAAAAAAATATGTTTTTTTTTCTGTTTTTTGCCCACTTACAACAAAGCAACTTTGAAGAAGGCTTTACCCCTTCCCACTTAGCACAATCATGTCATTCCATACATGCCTGAAAAGCTGGTTTCTTGCTATAAATATTAGGTTTTGTATTAATATGACATATGTTGTGTGGAAATGTGTGTATATTTATTTAGAATACTTAGCAATTAGCAATTCAAAGAGCAACAAGCAACTGTGATATCTAATATTTATTTATTTATTTATTTATTTATTTTACCCTATTAGGCTATACGCAAGCACGGGTGCTTGATGTGAAATTTATTAAGGGCATTTCTGGAATCATAGTCAGTGGTCCAGGTGGGTAGGTGATCTTATCAGGTAGATAAGATCATCAAAGTAATATTTAAAGATAAGTCAAATAAACAGACACAGGTCAAAACCAAGAGAAACTAGAACATGGAATACAAGGCTCAGAAATGCATGATACAGTAGATAGGACTGGGTATACCAGGGTATAAGTTCACAAACTAATCAAGGGCTAACACGAAATAGGTGAGCACAATGAGTAACAGACCAGCGAAATGACAGGGGTGGAGACAGGACCAAAACTAAAAAAGACCCATGGATTACACAACAAGAAGGGAGAAAGATGTGACAATGACAAATTCTTGGCAAGATAACCATGCAACCCAGTAATTATTTGTGGTTGAAATATGCCATGCAATTTAAAATCTCAAATAATTTTACTCTTACTAAAAATGCCCCAAAGCACACTACAGTGCTTGTAGTTCTAAGTGCATTTTTTTAAACTATCAGAATCATTTAATGTCTCTGTGTTTCCATTGAATATGCTTTCTCCTGTCAATGGAAGTTATCTTCTCTGAAGGCTTTCACATAAAATACAGGGAGCATTTATATAATGTTATCCTTCATATTACTTACAACCTTAATCAATCTATAATTGTATCTGACATAAAAGTTAAGATTATTGTAAAATCATTGGCTTGTTACTTAACTTAATTTCCCTATAGGGGTTGGGAATCAACTTCACCTCATGCTGCATTAGGAGAATTGCTACACCATTTCAGAAGGGCTAGTTCTGTATTAACATGATACAAATACATTCATGCACACTAAGAGATTAAAGAAATTGCTGTTTTATTGTGGTTTCTCATACTTATTTCATGCTTAAAAGTGGGAAGGGCGGTGTGGATCCATACAAACTCTCAAACAACAAGTGTAGCAATGCTCTGGATATGCTAGCTCCTCTTACATTTCCTGATATTCATACAGTATCTAGTGTGTGCATGTTCCAAAAGTAACTTGAAAGTACACCCAAGTTCAGTTTACAGATGGATGTGATTAAACAGTTGTGCAGTTACAGTGCCCTCATTGTTCTGCACAGCAATTCTATTACTGCTTGCCCTATTGTGTTATTGGCAGTTAAAATAAGCACCTCTGAAACTTTGCTTCCTTTGTTTTGCTTCTACACTAGAAATCAGGAGCTACTTTTTTATTTTTTGGCGGTGATAACAACAGCTTCCCACAATAATGACTAACCCTGCCAAAATGGCAGGTCATTCATTATATACCACATCATTCATCTCTGCCTCTGCCTGTGTCTGATCAGCCATAACATTAAAACCACCTGCCTAATTTTGTGTAGGTCCCCCTTGTGCCACCGAAACAGCTCTGACCCATTGAGGCATGGACTCCACAAAACCTCTAACATTGTGTTCTGGTGTCTAGCACCAAGATATTAGCGTTTAAGTCCTGTAAAATGCAAGGTGCTGCCTCCATGGATCGGACTTGCCAGCACATCCCACAGATGCTTGATCGGATTGAGAATTGGGGAATTTGGTGGCCAAGTCAACACCTTGAAATCTTTGTCATGTTCCTCAAAACATTACTGAACAATTTTACAGTGTGGCAGAGTGCATTGTCCTGCTGAAAGAGGCCACTACTATTAGGGAATACCATTGCCAGGAAGGGGTGTACTTGGTCTGCAACACTGTTTAGGTACGTGGTGTGTGTCAAAGTAACTTCCGCATGGATGCCAGGCTCCAAGGTTTCCTAGCAGAACATTGCCCACAGTATCAACTGCCTCCGCCAGCTTGCCTTCTTCCCATAGTGCATTCTGGTGCCATCTCTTCCCCAGGTAAGCGACGTACGTATGATTCATCAGACCAGGCCACCTTCTTCCAATGCTCCATGGCCCAGTTCAGATGCTCATGTGCCCATTGTAGACGCTGGACTCTGACCGGTCTGCAGCTACGCAACCTCATATACAACAAGCTATGATGCACTGTGTGTCATTATCACCTTTCTATCATATCTAGCATTAATGTTTTCAGCAATTTATGCTATGGTAGCTCTTCTGTTGGATCAGACCAGATAGGCTAGCCTTCACTTGCCATGTGCAACAATGAGCCTTGGGTGCCCATGACCCTGTCGCTGGTTCACCAGTTGTCCATCCTTGGATCACTTTTGGTAGGTACTAACAACTGCATACTAGGAACACCCCATAAGTCCTGCTGTTTTGGAGATGCTCTGACCTAGTCACTTAGCCATGACAGTTTGGCCCTTGTCACTCAGATCCTTAAACTTTTCCTGCTTTCAACACATCAACTTCGAGAATTGACTTTCCACTTGCTGCCTAATATAGCCTACATTTACATTTTACATTTATGGCATTTGGCAGACGCCCTTATCCAGAGCGACTTACAATAGTGCTTTGAAGTCTATCAAAAATACATTCTGATATTGGCTCACTAGGTCACAAACTAGGAATACCATCAGTCCAAAAAATCTGTTGGTTTTTTTTTTTTTTTTTTTTTTTTTTTTTTGTGTGTGTATGTGTGTGCGTGCAAGTGCTAACTTAAGTACTTAATGAAGAGGCCTCAGAGATACACAGAACCTTGATAAAAATTCATTTTGCAGTCTAACACTGAGATTACAGTGGAGCAACCGAGGTGGTTTGCTCTATCATCTGCTACTCAGTAACTGTGACAGTCACATTGATAGTGCACAATAAAGTTTTTTATCCTCATACAGGCCTCTGAAATACTGAGGAAACAGCATCAACTGCAGTAGACTGTTACATCATCAGAGCTGCAAATACTTTTGCAAGTTTGTTCCCAACTGCATATTAGCATGCTAAATAGTTTGTCAGTATACCACTGGTGCCATTACTATCTAAGCATAGTACTTAGTGGACATTATGCAGCTTGGGATGCAGTTTTAAATTCTCCTGAATGTGTATTGACTTAATGTGGTGGAGAAGGACACAGCACAACAAATGTTAGAATTCTTGTAGTACTTCTTCTATAGCTGATGGGATAAAACATATCATGGCAGAGGATTCTGATTGTCGAAGGTTTGTACTTACATAAGGCACTCCAAATAGGTTAAACTCCAGCATGCCAGGAATTGCCCATTTAATATCATTCCAGTTGGCAGCATTATCACCCAGCCAGTGGCCTGAATACTTTCCCACTCCAGGGAAAGAGGAGCGAGTGAGAATGAATGAGCGATTGCTGCCAAAGACTTGTCTCACAGCCCTAGAGGACAAGAAGCACAGAAAAAAATGAGTGTTTCCGAGCAGGTGAAACCTTAATTCTGGGTCATTTCATATGATTAAACTACATTTTTTTTCCCATCACTTCATCTCAATTATCATAATAAACAATACTAAGCCACCAAAGCCATTACCATGGTCTGAAATCCTCCTGAGTGGAAAAAGAGATTATTCATTACTTTCAGGGTCAAAATGAGCTGAATAACTCTATGTAAATATGCTTTATGAATTGTTTCAAAAGGTTTCCTGTGAGAAAAAAAAATCCTTTCTGTGGTGTTATGTGTAAGGCAAACCATCAGAGTTCTAGACTATATCTAGTCTTATACTGTGGTAATAAAACAGAGCATGGTATTTTCTTGATAAAGCAAAGATTATCATCCAAAATTTCTATTAGTCTTTCTATTAAGAGGTATTTTTTTTCCCTAAGTATGCAAATGTATTATCAAATGGAAAATATTAATTATCATGGTCTTGCCTTCAGTGAAGTGATATGTCATCACAACAATTAATCAACAGTAAAGATGTTTTTTAAACCTATTTAAATAGGTTTCAGATTTATACAAGGATTTCTCTACTGAAATATATTAGTTCTTGATAACTGATGAAATAAGAAGAGGGTGGACTTAGACTTTTGCGCCCAAATGTACAGCACTTTGAAGGACTTACTCTTCTGTCGCCAGCACCATGGAATATCCGTAAAGACTGTGAACATCATAGTGATTCCCCCAGGCCTGCTTTGCATCCATACACAAAGTCTTACTGTACATCAAATTATCAAGGATGTCTAGAGAGAGAGAGAGAGAGAGAGAGAAAGAGATTATATAATATTCTGTAACATAATATACAATCTTTATAACTTGGTGGGGACCAAAAAGCTAGGAATATCAGATAGTTTTGACCTTTTGGGGACATTTGCCTAAGAAAACTGATATTTTTCGAACAGCTTTTTTTTATTAATTAAAAAAAAAATCCTTGCGGTTACTGAGGTTAAGGTTAGATTTAAGTGTATACGTAGCTTAATAAGCTACATTAATAATTATGTCAATGGAAGGCCCTCACAAGGAAAATAAGATAAATATATGTGTGTGTGTGTGTGTATGTGCAAGTGCGCTCATGTTTGTAAGAAGGATATCTGCACATATTTCAATTTTATATGAGGGTTTTCTCAAACAGTTTATGAGATTTATGGCCTGGGGAAAGATGCTAAACAGGTGAGAAAGAGAGAGAGTGAGGGAGAACTGGACTGTAAAATGGTAAATGCATGCCATCCAATTGACATGCAGCTTGTCAGAGCATATTTCCTAGATTTAATAATTCTTGAGTATCCACAAGGGTAATGGTAGTATGCAAATTATTATTTTCTTGCTCTAACCAATTTAACTAAATTCAAACATATATTTGTCATGCAGTTTAGTCAAAGCCACATTTGTATAATAAAAAAAAAATAATAATAAATTTAACGCAAATGGAAAGACAACATTCTCACATTGAGTCCCAAATAGAGCTCAGCACTGATCATTTTTTCACCAGTCTTACTTCTGAAAGTAAATTTCATTTCTCAGTTGACTTTTCAGAACTTTTTTTTTTTAATAAAGAGGTTAACATGTCAAATAAAACACCTACGAGATGAATCACAAGATGAATCATTACTTCTTTTGATTATTTATTTATTTATTTATTTATTTATTTATTTATTTAATAATTTCTAAGTTTTTTTTAAAAAAAGAAATATAGCTGCACAGATCAAACACGAAATTGGAATATCTTTCTCAGAAAGTTGTGAAAATGTCCTCAACCCTGAGTTCAATGACAAGCACTCAGGAAGGCATCTTTTTTTTTTTTTTTCCCCACTTTGTCAAAATGTCTGCAATGCTCATTAAAAGTGAGAAGGGTGCTTATATACTCTGGGCAGATGACAGCGAACAAAGTTTTAAAATGTTATAAATTTAAACAATAACAAAGGAATTTAGCCAACATACCGGAACTCACTAAATAAATCATTGATTATTTCCCCACACAGCGCAATCAGTGATCAGTTGAGTGAAGAGACAACGTGTTTAAATGTGACCATTTTACCTCAGCTGATGAGACAGAGACCTGATGTGAGTGATACTGATAATCAGAGTGAAAAAAGCATTCTCACTGTAAATTCTTTAAAATTTGGCAGTATTTTTTCTCCTTCTCCATAAGTAGATTAGGTTATAATGTAGTAGTAGGTTGGGCATCTTTATAAATCTTTAAATGTGATTGTCACACATTTAAATTTTTGAGGTAAACAGATTTTAAAATGCTAGAACTTTACTTATGATTGTAAGTAATTACAGGAATATGTGTTAGTTTTCAGTACTATATAATGTAGAAAATCCATGGTCTCAATGTTGGTGAGGAGGGGCAGATGATTATACAAGACTTTTTATGAGTCCTCACTCGTTTCGCAGGGTTTGGGGCATCTTGACCACAATCTTCAGTCTCATTTTTGTCATTAGGTTCGGCATTGTTGCCAGAATGAATGTTAATACTACAGGCTTCTGGCTTGAGCATGGGTCCTAGACCAGCTAACATAAACTCCTCTGCTGGGGCTGCATATAGGTCTGGATTCAAACTGTGCTATCAGTTGACGTTATGGAATGAGTGTCATGTGACTTTTGTTTGCGGGTTTGTTTGAGGGTGGGGGCAATGACTCAATGCCCCTCCATAGGTGTAGCCTACACAAGTATCCTGGAGTTACTTATTGGTAGTTAGCTGAGGAGTTAAATACAATGGATTGAATCAGTGAAAAAAAGCTTACAGCGATGAGTCTAAAACTTTGTAATTGCACATCAAGAGCTGTGTGTGAGACTTACTTGGAGTGAATGGAGGATAATTCAGCGTATTATCAGCGCATCCTTTATTGGAGCCTTGCACAAAGCTGGACACCTCGTTCATGTCCTTATAAATGAACAACAATTAGTTCAGCTCCGTTATCTCTACGCTGCTAATTGTTAGCACATTAAAACTGAGAATTTTATGGAGGTATTTAAAAAGCTATTGATTTCAGCATACATCATCAGCTAGGAACAGGCACTCACACACATGATACTGTTAAGTACCACAATATTAGGGGCTGCTAATACCTGTGTAGTTACACATAAACTAGACATACATCTTTGATGTAACTACTGAGGATTACAGGGGTCTTATGTAAATACACAAGTATTAAATTTCATGACTAACTTTATGTACTATGTATGATAGGTTACATATGTAGAGGTGGGCAGAAGCTCAGAATAATATTTAAACAAATGTTAAACAAACAAATATTAAAATGGACATCACAGTTATTACGTGCTTCTAATCATTTATGTACGTTGTTTGCCTTTTTTAAAAATAAAATAACATATTTCAGTTTTCTGAACTTCATAATAGAAAAGGCACCATATGTTTTTCCATGCTGCCACTCATCTGTTTTGAAATATGCTAATCTAACAAAATCAGATGGATGAATTACTAATATGCAATCTAAGTATCTAATATGCAAATGGACAGCTCCTACATACTACCTATCCAAGAACTGTCCACTTATTTTGAAGGATAATGTATATATAAAGCTACTCCTTAAAAATAACCCTGTTACACCTGAGAGAGAATGTCACATCACAACTGTCAAGATACGCTTGTGTATTTACACAAACCAAAACTGCCATTGATACATATATCTATTTACATAAGATGTACTACTGTTTTCCATCAGTAACTCCTCAGTAGTTACACTGTAGTTGCTCTGTATCTGTATATTTTATGTATTACTGCATTATTACATACTATACAGTACATAGTACTACTAGTACCACTACATTATTAGAGAAAAATATAAAGTAAAAACCTGCTCTTGTCATTTTTTAGATTCTACAGAGTTACTTACAATCCAGATTGCGTCATGATTAACTTGCTTATGGAACCGGTCGATTTCATCCACCCACCACTTGATGCAGGATTGCTTGGTGTAGTCAGGAAACACTGTTTCTCCAGGCCAAACCTACACGTAATACGGAACACACCGTATATGACTCAGAAATCTCATAAAACTCTGAAAATTGGATGGATGAATATGAGTGGAGAGAATTACACCAGCTATCTCAAATCACCTGATTTAACAACAGAAACACATATCACACAGCTAAAATTGGACATGCTCTTCAACATACCACTCCAGCGGCAGCGGCTCATGACTGTAGATTTTGGTGGGGAAGGATGGCATTACTAACAACATAGCCAAATATAAAATTAAGCCAAGAGGCTATCACACTTGACTTATGCTATAGTCTACTATCTAGTGATTTTTTTTAAAGTAAACTGACAATAGGCAGTTTTAGATGTTACATTATTCAACTGTGTTTGATACAGCATGTGTGTTTCCTGTGTGAGAGACGAACATAGTCTAGCTACTATCACTAACCAGGATTGCCAGGTTTCAGCAACATTTCCAGCCCAGCTACACCTCAAAATCCACACAAAAGACTTGAAACTAGACCAAAAAAACTCAACCACTGAAACAAGGAAGACAATTTTTCTTCTTTTCCTCACAGTCTTTGCATGTGAAACATCACCACGGTGCACACATATTTCTGATGTACGTACATTATCTACTCCATAATTCCCCTTTTGCACCTATGCACCTCTATTAGTGATTATTTTAGTTCTCACTTTTCACTACTAAGTGCAATAATAAGTGTATGTCCGCACTGCTCCACGATTCTGCAACATTTAGAAAGACAAGCATTGGCTATCAAAAATAATCACATTTCTTTGCAATAGTTATCTACACTAGCTCTATTAGCTATGTCTGCAGAAAACTTTTTTTTTCTTAATATTATTTTTTTTATTGATTTATTTGAATTAAAAAATATAAAACACATAAAATATGTTATGGTTATGCTGTGCCCTTTGTAATAAATATAAAATTCACTTGTCTCACCTTGTTAAAACGTCAACAGGCTTTCTTTTTTATAGTACCTTTTTGTCACCTTACTTGCTTATCTGAACTAAATAAACAATCAAACCTAGCAAAATAAGATAGCATTGCCAATCTTGTAGCTAATGCTAGGTCAGTTTTACTCCCAAAACCTCACTATTAAGCTCTATATTATCATTTTAATATTTGTACATTGTTCAAGCCAAAGGCAGAGAGGGATAGTTACTGCATGACACTGAATGCTATCAACCGAAGGTATGCTTTTAAGAGTTCCTAGGAACACTTAGCAATATTGAGAAAATTGAAAAAAAAGGATTATGTTGTACATTTAAAGGTTTTTTTATTAATAGCAGTTTCATAGATAAATCTCTTTCTTCACATCTTCACTATCATTCCTGTGTTTATGGTATTAACTATTTTTTTTAATAATGCCAGTAAAATTCCTTTTGTGTGATGCTTCTACTGATCCACAAAGTTTTTAGCATTTATTTTTATTGTCACATTTAGCTTCATCATATCATCACATTTAGCTATACAGACATGTCTTTATAGTATAGTAATAATATTTGTAAAAGAGGAACATGTGGTTTTATGTTTAATAAAATGTTATGAAAAAAATTCTGGCCAAATTTCAATTAACTTTTTTGATAGCAGGGTCATACCTCTTTTGCGCTCCTCGTTGTACTGCTCTGTGTAGCTAAATGTTTCTAAATGTTCTGTAACTATACTTTATTATGGTCTATAACTAGATTTATTTTACACACAAAGACTAGACTGAGTGTTACAGGTATTGTTTCTAATAAAAAATGTGAATCTTAAATACATTCCTGTGTTTGACTATAACAGAAGAACATGTATCACCCTAAGCTGAGGGTCTATTTGTTGTTAATTTAAAAATAATTATTGAGAAATTTGCAACAATGAAATATAGGAAATGGCCTCACACATGGCACATAGGTCTGTTTTATCTGACCAAAATAGTTTTGTAATAGACTATGTGTAAACAAACAAACAAACAAACAAACAAATGTTACCATATATATACATATGTGCTGCCTTTTTCTTTTGTTTGGGTTGTCTTTTCCGCGATACCAAGAATGAAAAACAGGAGGAGTGCAACAAGTTTGAGCTTTGGACCTAGGCTTCTGTAGCAGTTATGCAAAGACTCGGTTGTTGCTTTATTTGTACATCAAACCATCTAACAGTGTTACCGCTTTATAGTCTATTTTATATCAAGTTTTATAGAGTACTTTATTATGAGTACTGTAACGTGTGAACACATTGGTGCTACAACTTTTAACTTGTATGTCTGGGGACAAGGTTTACTGGATTTTGTGCACTGTTGGTTGTAAACATGTACAGTTAGAAACAGTGGCAAAATTGTGCTTCATCCAGATCAGCAGAACAGTCTGCATTCACTTTGAGAGGCAAAATCCAATGAGATTAGACACTAATCTAAAATCAATGCATACTTGACTTAAAATAAACCCACAAAACTCAAGAGTGAATAATCACAGCTAATGTGTGTTATCTGTTTTACTGTGCTGATAGTATAATTTAAAAACATTCCTCTCTTTTATTACATGGTTTCCAAGTGTATTTTGTTAGGTTATATAACATATACTTATCTGCCTTTATTATCTCTAGAAATAATTTCTATTACTTTGGTGGTGTCCAAAGTCTGAGGCTACATATTATGTAATTATTATTAAACAATCAAACATTATTTAAAGCTAAGGGTTTTTTTTTTTTAATTATTATTACTATCTTTGAACTTTGAACTACACTTGATGGCCAAAAGTATGTGGACAATAATCTTCCTCAACTGCTGCCACAAAGTTGGAAGCACAGAATTGTCTTTACATGCTGTAGCTTTAAGAGTTCCCTCCACTGGAAATAAGAGGCCCAAACGTGTTCCAGCGTGACAATTTCCCTGTGCCCAAAGCAAACTCCATAAAGACATGGTTTGCCATGTTGAAGAACCTGAATGGCCTGCACAGAGCCCTGAACTCAACCCCACTGAACACTTCTGGGATGAACTGGAATGCCAACAGTGCTCCCGAAATCAGTTCCTGACCTCACTAATGCTCCTGTAGCTGAATGAGGAAATCTTACACAACAGCTACCATTCTGGAAGGGTGATGGTGTATAAATGTTTCCTAAAAACATTACATATTTTCAATATGCTGCTTATGGTACATCATATAAGAGCTGAACATGGTTGGAAGACAGGACAAAGGTTTGCAGGATAGGTGATTTAGCACTTTACTTCAAAAATATTTATGTGTCCTATGAGGTTACATTATTTCATGTATCTCGGAAGAGGCATATGCGTGAAGCTGGTTTTACACTGTGCGATTTCAGTAGTCTTTTAAGATTATTACTTGTCACACTGTACAATGTTCATTGAATTCTATAACAATGTCAGATTATATAATGAAAATCCTCTAATGATAAACCTGTGATTAAAGGAAATTATTAAATCCTGCTTATGTCAACATCCAGTGTGATCCAGGATTGTGCAGAAAATGGGGTCGCATAAACAGAAACATTCTTCAAAGTGAGCTTAAAGTAAATAGGATATTTTGTGTCCATTGTGTGCATGTTTCGTTTACGTTTCACCATTGCCACCAATATATTTGTAGCTGTCCGCAAGTAATGTCATCCTATGCTGTCCTCTTATTGGTGGCTTTTAGACAAGATTTTCATTAAAAAAAAATTCTGACTCTGCCAGAACTTTGTCTTTGGATGTCTTTGGCCAAAATTGGCCAACATCTCTAAGCAACAGTTGTCAAGGGGTCATTGACACCGAATTCTAGTACAGTGTACATCGTGTACACTGTACATCGTAAAAGCTCTCCACTGTCATTGGTGCACACCAAGTAACGTGACTGGGTAAACTTGTCATCTTGCTTCCTGTTCCAATTTTCGCGATAGTGGGGTATATAAAACAATAGTATATAAAACCAAACATTCATAGGACTGGAGCACTATAATTAGCTCACCTTTGTGGTGTGCTCAGAGCACAGTAAAAAAAAAAAAAAAAAAAAAAAAAAATGTCTCATGCTGGTCTGAATGGCTAAAAATCGTCCTCAAAAGCCTACCATTTTGCAAACCTGCATGCACAAAAGTGATGTATGGAATTCTGGCAATAGATTCATGGTACAGAAGGAATTTGTCTCTGAAAGCAAATCTTCTATTAGGAGACCATCCCTCAAACATGTCCAAAGGTGGTTGTGCTTGCTATCTAAGGGATTTGGTCCAAGTGTGACCTAAGACCACCAGTCTCAACCCATGAATAAAGAATTATTTCACAATGTGTGATTTTTGTGTTCAGCAGCAAAATCTGGTCAGAAAATTATATAGTGTGTAGCTAGGTTTAGCCCTCCTAGACTGTTAACTGTATGGTGAAAGTAATATTATAATAATAAGTAAAAACGTGCTATGACTGCATTGGTATAAAAGTAAAGCTACAGGCTCTGAAAACAACAAGTTAACATTTGTTAATGTGTATGTGTTGAGTTTCCTAGTAACTAGGTAAAAGAGATGTCTATGAAAATTTAGAAAAGTAAAACAAACTATGAGGTTTTGGAAAAGTAAGATGAACGAAACGCACCATACCTGAGTACAGTAATAAAATATACCTTCCCTAGGGTTACTGTAATCTACTGTATTAAGTCTTTGATTCATGGGCAGTACGGGGGGGGGGGGTATGGGGGGGTTTGTTCAGATGTTATCTAATGTTATCACTGTTCCCAACTTTATGGCACATATTTTCTTTTTATAGCCATCGTTATTTACCTCTCCCACTAGTGGTGTCTTTCCATCTGCCTCAGTGACCCATGCCTCAGTTTGTGTTCCTCTGTCATATGACTCGTATGCTCCGTTGATTCTCTTGCTCGTGGCTATGGCGGGATCCTTTCACAAAAAAAAAAAAAAGAAAGAAAGAAAAAGGAAAACAAAACAAGCACATTTTCAGCTTGATTATGATAGTTGCTAGTCATTCATCAAACCAGCACAGGTGTTGAGGCACAGGTGGGAAAGGCAACACATTTCTGCAGCAAATTGCCTCTTCACAAAGACAGGTAAAAGTTAATTGACCAAATAAAAAGGCAGGTAAAAAGAAAAGATGACTCACCAATATGAGAATATATTTTTGTCCTTCTGCATGCATGTAGTCAGCAAACTGTGGGAGGTCTTTGAACTTCACCATGTCGTACGTGAAGTCCTTTTTGTCCTCCATGTAGTCTATATCTGTATACTGCACATCCTGGAACAGGTGATGCAGGAGAATAAATGAGTGTATTTGTCCTTATTATCTCCTTCTTTCATTCCCTGCCAGCTCCACCAATTCACCCGGGAGAGTCCCAGTTTTCATCGTCCTCACCTGACGTTTCTCAGGCTGAACATTTTTTATGCATCAGCCTGAAAATGCATTCCTCATGGATTATTATTTTGTAATTTTCATATGTAAATGCAGAAGCCTCTTAAAAATTCATCCTTTATGCTACTTCACTTGGGACTGGAAAATCTTCCTTTTTTAACTATGTTCACCCCAGAATCCATGTCTGTAATAGCTAAAGCTGCATGCCTTAGCCTTTATCCTTGGCTTTAAGGGTGATGCATGGCTATTATTTTGTGGTTTCATAGTTTTCAATTATTTATTTTCTCAAATTAAATTGGGTTTTATGGGAAGAACATGCCTAAAAACCCAATGTTATATTTCTCATGTCTCAAGCTTGTAAACATTAGCATTTTCTAGTAAACATTAGCATTTTCTAGTTGCTGCTGGACATTGATCATATTTGTCGCATATTATTTGTGATACATAAATAAATTCATAAAGCTAACTTTTTAATTGCAATTGCTTGGTATTAATACTTGGTATTATTATTTTTTTTTTTCAGTGTGTCAAAAGAAATCCCAAATATTTTATCATCATTAGCCTCTACTGGCTATTGTTGCAGGGACCAGCACTGTTGCAGGGCTTATTAGAGATATTATTTTGTGGTTTTGCATAAATATTATCACAAATCGAAGTCTCTGAAATGTGTACATCCTAGTTTCTGGTTTCTGAGGTCTCAAGCTTGGCAATTATCTCTTCCCCAGCATTTGTGTTTGCTATCTGTTTCCAAAGAAGCCTGGTCTGATGTACGGGTTATTATTTTGTGATTTACATACCCGGATATGGGATTCAAAGAGTAAGGACTTCTAAATCCCCTTTCTGAGCTCTCAAGGTTATAAAGCGTGTTTTCACCAGTTTTAGCATCCACTGGCAGCTGCTGTAGATCTTAGCTCTAATGCATTGCTCAATATTTTGGGGATTTTCATACATAAATGTAGGAACCAAAGTTACAGAGACTCAAATCATTTGAAGGGCATGACCTTCACACAGTTTCTGAAGCTTCAAGCTTGGCAAATATGCTTTCCCCATCATTAGCATCCACTAGCTGATGAATGGCACAGTCAAAGCCTGTTGCTCATGCTAGTGTTAGCTGCACCATTGCCTACTGCTTTTCATTACATTGGCATATTCAGTCTTCCATAAAGCCTCAGCAGATGGTGAGTTACTCCTGCCAGGTCTTTGCAAATGCTAATCATATGGAGACATATTAGGCTGCTGCACTAATTCCCCCTTTGTCGTCACACCAAAACATTGTCCTTCAGTGTGTCTTACAGCAATTACAGGTGAAACATTAAATACTGATGACACTGTGTGTGACACTTTCATAGTTTTCATCACATAAATATGATTCACGTTATTTAAGAAATGAAAAGGTCTCATAAGCAAATTTCTGTCATTTCCTTGTTTGGGTTCAGGGGGGAATTTGGTGGAAGTGGTTTTGAGGAAGAACAGAAGGAGATCCAGTAATGAGTTTTCTGGAACTTACATAAGGAAGGCCAATAGCTCGATTTCTCTCCACCGTATTCTTCACTTCTTCCAGGCTGCCATAGTCCCAGCGAGAGAGCTGGAAACCCAAAGCCCAATATGGAGGAATAGTTGGCCTGCCAACCAGCTAGAGAAACACACATACATCGTGGTATATACAGGTTTACACACATACACACATCATAACTATACATTGTAAAAAAGTAATTCAGCGATTCAGTAAATATGAAAAAAAACATCTGTAATTTTTACACAACAAAGTAAATTAATAAAATTACTTAAAAGTCCTGAACTAAATTAATTCATGTAAACATGTGTATATTGTACTTAGCGTATTGAGTTAGATTTACATTTGTTGTGAAATTGCTCACAAAAAATAATGAACTTAATTTTATTTTTTTTTAAAATGTTGCCAATTTTTTTGTTTTAAAAGAGAGAGATACATTACCACAAACATTACATTTTTCCCTTCCAACCTCACCATAGATCAATGTTGAATCAACATTATTATACATAATAACGTTTGTCTTATTATACATAAGACCACATTGTCAATGCAGAAAATCCAATTTCCTTTCATTTTGATTTTTTCATTTGTTGTTACACAATATATTTCATTTAAAAAGTAACACAAGTATGTCATAACAGAAAATGGAAATAATCTGACAAAAATATCTGACGATTATTCGTTATTTTTTCACTGAGCACATTTACATGCATGTAGTGTTTCAATAACTGGATTTTTTTGACATTAGTATTTGTAGTAACCGACAGTACCTGTTGGTCTAAGGACTGAATTTACAGATACAATATTTTGTAACTGTAAATTCTTTTAATGGCCAAATAACAGAAATATGTCACAAAAGGCTACACTGATTTATTTTCTGATTTGAGGTCAATTCTACACGTGACTCCAGTGAACAATTTGAATGTGTTTATGGTAACAAATTGGAAATAACAAAGTGTCCTCCTTGAGCTTCATATATTGTATAATCTCTCTCTCTCTCTCTCTCTCTCTCTATCTCTTTCTCAGACTGGTACCCTTTTAAGTGATAGAAAAAATTAAGATATGAGATTGATGATAACTCAATTATTAAGATCAAATGAGGCATTTATTATTACTGAAATATGATATCGGCTCTAATCTGATTTACGATATTGTAGTATACTTTTACATGAGAACTCAAATAATTGGATTGTTGAAATGTGATACAAAGCATTTCCCTAACTAAAGCTAAAGACATTTAACTACACTAAATGAGGACATTGGACCTCATTTATATATCTTTTAGTAAAGTAGTGTGTAAATATTTGCATAAGACAAACTGAAATAAAATTTTCCACCGGATTTACAAAAGTTTCAGTGCAAAGCGCATTCCTGACACAGCTAATTTGCATTTAGTGATGCCTCCAAAACACCATAAAAGTTCAAGTGCACAGACAGCTGGGAGCACTATAATTGAACAATGAGGATAAAGGCTGAAAGGCAGAAGTGGATGTTATTTTGACTCACTTATATGCTAATAAATATATATTAATTATTAATAATATACTGTATAACATTAATAATAATAAGTGAGCACTAAATCTGTTTATGGCAATTGTTTATAGATTATGGCTATGTGCAGACAGACTGGCCTGTCTACTGTTTATGGCAGCATTTCTTTTGTCATAAATTAATGTCTCTTTTTTTGTCTTAATTTATGGGTTTGTTTTGGCTCACTTACTTTATTATTATTATTATTATTATTATTATTATTATTATTTAATTAATGATTGATTTTCCCAAAATTTTCTCAATAGTACTCTTTGTCCCTGACCTAGTGAACTAGCATCAGGGTGTGTTTTTAATGGTGCAAAATCACCAGGATCACAGTCACTTATTTCAGTTTATGAGGCTTGGGTTGCTAACAAGGAATATTAGCTATATCCAACATAGTCTCACCCCAGAAAATGGCCAGAAAATAGCAAAAATAATTTGTTAGCGAGTTTAACAAAAACAAGTTTATCATGAACTTGGCATAACAAATATCCTTGAACTCTACAGCTCATTATTGTTCATTCTATTATTCCATGAGAAATACATGAGTTGAGTTAGCACCAAAGCAGTATAATTTACAGAGCAACTTTATAGGAGTAACTTGCAAATTGAGTTCAAAGATTTTGTTGTGTCTGTTAAACTAAGTTCGAATTACTGAACAATCGATCTTTTTTTTTTTTTTTTTTTTTGGACAGGTTCAGCTGTAAAGCCTATAAGTCAAATTGATTGAATAGTATATTTGTGATTGATAGGCCATATTTGATTATTCGGTAATCTTACCTGTGTGAACTCCTGTACAATAGCCTCTGGTGTGTCGCCAAGTAGGATATAAAAGTCCAGAACTCCTCCAATCGTTCTAAACGTCACCGCAGGTGCTGGCTGAAGAGTCACCTCTACAAACACATGCCAACACATTAAATTGATACACAGTCCTTGACTGCAATGAATCTGCAATGTAAATTATGTTCATATTAGTTACTTTTGGCCCATATATTTGAAAAAAAAAAGAAGAAAAAAAAAACCTACACGGTTCACCTGATTTGGATACAAATACCCATAAATTCAAGCTGAAATCTGTACACTTTAATTTCAAATCAAATGCAGTTTGGAAGATAGCTAAAATAGCATTAACTTGGTCAGTGTGCAAATATGTATGGACCTGACTACATGTATATCAAATAAATAAATAAATAAATAAATAACAGAGAACAATTGCATCAGAACATAGTTTTGTTACTGCTACCCTCAAGCTGCCTAGAGAGTGCAAATAGGATATTTAGTAGATCAATATACTAATATTCTAGGCTTTTAAATTGATTACAGTGCATTAGAGTGTTGGGACTTGGTTACCCATTGCATTGCTGTTCATTAGGAAAACACCAAAGGATTTGCCACTTTCATCCTCCAGGCACATGAAGAAGGGGTAGTGACCATACAGGTTGTGAGTACCCTGAGAAAAAAACAGAGATACAACTGTTTAAGGAGCCAAAAAAAAAAAAAAGTTCCTCTTACTCCAAATACAATCTATATGGCTAGGAATGTTTGCCTCTTTAGTTTTGCACTGGAGCTACAAGACTAGTGTGGCCAAGTAATACAAGAAAGTTGATTTCAATCTAAACAAAACTATGTTTTTGAGTAATGTCAGTAAGATTACTGTAGTTTTATTTATATCAGTTTGATAACTGATGAAGTTGGAGCAGTTTTTAGTAGTAGACTTAGATTTTAGGACCAAACTCTGTGTATGTAGTCCACTTACACCATTGGGAAAGGAATCTCGTGTAAATATAGGCCATGTCTTCCAGTCAATGTCATGGCGATATTTCTTGTGAACGTGCTCACCAAGTCCATAGATGTTATCCGAAGAGAGTTTGGCAGAGAGCTGCAGGTACTGGTTAGCAAAAACCAGCGGTCCAATACTGGTATCAAAGCTAAGAGAGATATCAACATCTTATATAAAATGAAACAGGAGATTACGTTTCTATATATATACATAGATACATATTCATCATGTGACAGCAGAGCAATGCACAAAATCATGCAGATACAGGTCAAGAGCTTCAGTTAATGTTCATATCAAATATTAGAAGGGAAAATTAAAAAAATATTAGTGGATGACGGCATTGCCTGGTCCTTTGCCGATCGTTAACTGCCCAGTTTCATTAAAAAAAATGGAGTGTTCAGTTATCCCATACTTTGTTTTTCCACTTTTTTTCAACTTCTGTCAGACACTGGTTTGTGTCTTTCTTTGTATTGTTTTTACAGACATGTATCTATGCTCTTAGCATTACTGTTTATTTCACCATTTAGGAATCTGAGTAGAGTATCATTTTCAGTGATGTGGCTTTCAGTTTAGCATATTCAGATATTGATATCTGATGTTAGGATATTTTCTGAATCACAAACTGAAGAAAATCAAGTCCAATAAGAGGGCCAGAGCTCAGTGTTATGTGACCATCTCACTGCACATCACACCAGAAGTCTCTGTGCCAAAATGCACTTGAACTGTACTTAAACCGAACTAATCTACTTGGTCAGTTGATCAGGAGTGCTCAGGAGAGTAATAAAGAGAAGACATGACCAAATTTTCTACTACAATTTGCACAAGAAATCAAAGCTTCGGATGCCTCTGCTGTGTTCTCGTAATTGTCACAGGTTTGATACATACATTAGTTTGCGTGTTTCAATTTGCATCTCTGTTTAATATTACTTCTATTTCTCTTCATTCCAGGAGTTGTTTGCTTATTTACTTGCCAAGTACCAAGAGCAAAGTTGTCAAAATTGTTTCACTTTCAGGGAATGCTGCTAACTCAATATCAGTCTGATGATAGTAAAGCAGGAGCACTGCCCAGCAGTTGCACGGAATATGCTGCAGACTGATATTAAGACTACCCTGTAATTTTATAATACATCTGCAATTTTTGTGATTTGCATGTGTTATCAGCCAGAGTTCTAGCATGAAACAGTGTGCCCAAATGTAGTAGTTGTACCAAAGATACTGACACCATAATATATCAATAAACTAATCAACCTGCCTGCTCTTGCAGATAAGAATATGCCAAGGCTAGACATGTCCAGTGAAAGTGATCAAGTGTTATGTGTAAGTGGCTGCCATTTGATAAAGATGCCTTTTTTGATAAAATCATATGGTACCCTCTTGGAAGATACTAAGAAGATTGGCACTTGCATTTGTGAAATGGTGACATGGTGTTTTACAGACTGAATGTTGCTTCATCGCAACCTATGTGCTCTGTGGTGAGTTTGAGTGATCCTCACCCTCAGTAAAGTGCAGCATTAAGACTAAGAGATTCTTATCCTCTATAGAGTACAATATCAGGCCCTTGTGTTTCTCCTCCTCAATTTCAGAGCAGTATCAGAATGCTGAATGATTCTAATCCTTAATAGGAAGCAGTATTAACATTCTGAGTGATTGTCAGTATTGCAATTGATAGTATTGAATTTGCACTATTTATGAGTGGTGTCTGTTATTGTCTGGTCAGGTGTGCCATCAGGATGTGTTACAAACACTCATGATGTCCAGCCTCAACTAGTTCCAAAGGACATCACCCTAGCAATACAGCACAAAAGGAAGTAGAACAGAAGGCCAGGCTTCATGGCCCACTCAGGTTGACTAGAATGGCCAGAGGATGCATGTGACATACCAGGGACCACACATAGGCTACCCACTTGGGGTCACAGTCACAAGGTGAAGACTTATTTGTACTCTGCAAGTACAAAAACTGCAAGTTTTATCTCTTCAAACAGGATTTCATCTTCAGTAATACACCATATGGCCAAAAGTTTGTGGATACCAGACCATCACACCCATAGTGTATATATCTTACTGTACGAAGACAGATATACTAGTGCTAGAATGCCCAGAAAAAGTTATTACTTACACACAGTATAGTAAAACATCAGATATGAAAATGAGTTCAAAAATTCATAAAGAATGAGTACAATATTTTCAAAAAAAGGACATTTTTTTTTCTCCTTCAAAGCAACAATTTAATTGGTTAGCTGACAAACCTAGCTTTAATTTATTTGTAGTTCAGTCATTGTTATAGAGAAAGATTAATTAACTAAATTGTTCCTTGCCATGGGGATACTTTAGTCATACTTAGGCACATTGGCAAATTCATGTTTTCTTAAAAGCAGTAGGGAAGATAACACACAACACATAGGTAATGTACTAGAATCAGACAAGGAATACTCAGTTTTTAATAATAAATTATTGGATAATTAATATTATTACTTATCTAAAACTATTTCTATTTCATCTATAACTGATGAAAAAAGTTCTTGTTGTTTAACTCATGGACATTTGGACCCAGCTCTATCAGTTGCACTCTTTTACTTACTTCTATCAACAGTCATTAAAATCATATAATTTGATAAGGAAGGTAGAGTGCTTCACGAATTATACAAATATGCCACCATTATTGTAAAAGCCATGACATGCAAGCGTGAGTGGCAAATTATTACTCAAGGTCAAAGTACCGTCATTGTATAATCACTGTAAATAACTTTAGATTTACGTAGAATTCTTGCATACAGAAGCATTACTAAACAACACAGTGCTTTGAAATGTGCCTTGAATGAGCTTTGAAAGCACGTTAATAATTAAGCTTTAATTGTTTTGGCTGGTTTTGGAAGCACTGACTCCTCTAATGACTGTGTGTGCATGTGCATGTGAGTGCCACAGCTATAATCATGGTGTCTCATAGTCTGGCATTGACTGGCATGCCACTGTCAAACAAACTACCCTATTATTTTTAAAATAATGCATAATAATGAGCTCAGAGCATAAAAATGAGCCAGCCCAGTTGTGAAATACAGAAGTACGACATTAATGACAGCTAAGTACTGTCATTATTATTTTATCTTTTGACATGGAGTAGTCATAAGCAATGATTCACAGGTAATTTCAAGACTGCATGTGTGTTCTCATGCACATAAAATTAAAAATTAAAAATATCAAAAGGGATTATGTGTCATTGAGACGTGCAGTTGAGAATAAACAGCAAAAGAGTTGCAAAAGAGTATACACATAAATATAAAAATTATGTATTGCCAGGGATATATAGCATAAAATAATAATACAGCAATAATGCTGTTTTCTCCTGTTCAGGGTCATGGTGACTCCAGAGCCTATCCTGGGAGCACAGGATAGGCCTGAATTCTTTAGAATAGGTGCAGCAGTGAATGTTTTCTTGAGTAATTGAATAGCTTGTCCACAAATGAGCCGTACAATTGATGCAACACTGTTGCGGTTATTTCGGCAGGTCTTTGGTGGTATTGGAGACCTACAATTCTATGACAATATGCAACTTGGTTTCATTCATGTGAACCACTTTTTTGCTCCTTTGTAAGACCTTTTTAATGTGGAGAATGTGTTCTTCAAGGAAGCAGAGTATTGCAGATAATACTAACCATTTACACTGTATACACTGGTGGGCAGTGGTGGCTGAATTGTTAAGGCTCTGGGTTACTGAGGTGGGGGTTCAAGCCCCAGCACTGTCAAGCTGCTTCTGCTGTTGGGCACTTGAGCACATTGGACACTTAACCACTTCTGCTCCAGGGGTGCTGTATCACCCTGTGCTCTGACCTCAGCTTCCTAGAAAGCTGGGATATCTGAAAATTGCATTTCATTGGCTCTGTACTTGTACTCTGCACAATGACAATAAAGTTGAATCTTAATCTTAATACTTCATGAACAATGTTAGAACAGTCAAGATCAAAGTCACTTCTCAGTCAAGACCAAAGTCTGTAGCCGACAATCAACAGATCAGATAAAAGAATGTCTCCACGCCAAACGCCATAAGTCAAATCAAATGTGATTTGGAAGACCAACTGCACAACCAGCCAAAAGAACACACAGGACCTGCCAGTGGTGAGGCAATCAACTAGGGGAAAGGGGGAAAAGACTCCACAGAAGAATACAAGATAGAATGCAGTAAGGGCACCACACAAAATGAAATGGTGGCCAAATAAACACAGCAGTAGATGTTGGGGGACAACCAAAATAACAAGGTTTTGTTTGACCAATTAAAATGCTGGGTTTACTTCTGAACTTTATTCCTGAACTCACAACATAGATGGGAAATAGGGTGACTGAGGGGAAAATAAACTCAAAACCCTAATTCAAGCACAAGATTAGACAATCAGCAAAGAAAATAAACTAGACACAGGTAGAATCC
The DNA here is from genome assembly GCA_037576675.1 of Pangasius sanitwongsei. Lineage (NCBI taxonomy): Eukaryota > Metazoa > Chordata > Actinopteri > Siluriformes > Pangasiidae > Pangasius > Pangasius sanitwongsei. The sequence continues at coordinate 20,486,361 of CM075008.1, forward strand.
CTGAATGGAAACCACATATCAGATGCACAAATGGTCAAAAGGCTCAATATTTCATTAATAAAAACCAGGAGAAAGACTGCAATGACTGAATGAATGTTTGGGTTATATTGTATATTGTTATATTTATTATATTGTAAAAGTGTGTGACTGTGAACAGGTAAAATTGCTCAAAATCCCAGAGATTGTGAACTGGCATATGGATCCTGAGACTGGTCATGTGTCATATTTAGTAATTCTTTGTTGCGCTGAGGATCGTGAGAAATTTGTGTTGTCAGAGGATGCAGATGGTGACGTTACACCATCAATTTGAGCCTATGAGAGATGGACAGGAAAAATCAGGACATAGATTTAAAAAAAAAAGACTTACAGGACTTTTTTGTTGGACGCTCTGCGGACTCTTACTCCAAATGGACTCTTGAGAAGCTCAAACCCATACTTCAGTGGGCCATTTGGAGAGCTGGACAGAGACTGGATGTGTTCATGAGGAACTTCAAACCGGGCTTCATTTGCATCAGTGATCTGTAGAACAAGGCATAAAGAAGGCACAGGCCAATTATCAGTTATAGGATACAACTTAACATTCAACACCCACAATATTGTTAGCATGCCACTTTAAATATAGTCTTGTGTGCAGGATGCCTAGGTAATCAGTTTTTTTGGCAGCATTTGGGCACTCTGTAGAAGAAGACTAAGCAATTTGGAAGTCAGTACAACACACCTGTCTTCTAAGCACAGGTGTTTGGCCTAGTTCTTATTACAAAGTTGCTTCCTTGACTAAACTTTCTGACTCTGAATCAGAAAGTTTATTTGTCAATTTTCCATCAGTCTGTCTGTCAGTTTGTTGCTAGGAAGTTCTTGGTAGTGCAGTATCTCAAAAATAAGTAGTTGAATGTAGAATTTGAATGGAATTATCCTTGCCAACAGCAGTTGAACTGATTACATTTTGCCAATGATCCAAATGTGATCAAAGCATATTTTACAGGTTCTATGAGGCATACAGTCTAAAAACAAGAAGGACTAGACCTGTTGGTGGCAAAGGCATCCCCGTCAATGAGTGTGTGTGTGTGTGTGTGTGTGTGTGTGTGAAGAGAAACACACATTCAGTCCCCAATATAAATATGCATACAATAAGCATACCTTGAATCGAAGGCGATTTTCTGTCTGCATTTCTGCCACTAAGGATAGCTCAAGAATGTCAGAGCCAAACACAGAGGGTGCTTCCATTCTTTTCAGTCTGGCCTCCAGTTCTGAGAAATAAAGTGCCACCATTTTAGCACAAACACACACACACATTTTTATAGCGATATAGATTCAGATGTGCTGGTGCTAGGATGTGTGGTCTCCAATCGTTCTTCCTGTAAAGTTTTATTTAGAACAGCTGTTTCAGTGCTTTCGGACTTCAATATTAATAAACAATATGGCCATAAGTTTGTATTTTGACATCTGACATCACATCCATATGTGGATCCCTAAACTGTTGCCACAAAGTTGGAAGCACACAATTGAATAGGATGTCTTTGTATGCTGTAGTTTTAAGATTTCCCTTCACTGGAACTAAGAGGCCTAAACCTGTTCCAGCATGACAATGCCTCTGTGCAAAAAATGTCCATGAATGGTCCATGAAAACATGGTTTAAAATGTTTGGCGTGGACGAGCTCAAGTGGCCTGCACAGACCTCTGACCTCAATCCCACTGAACACCTTTGGAATGAATTGGAACACTGACTATGCACCAGGCCTCCTCATCCAACATTAGTGCCTGACCTCATTAATGCACTTGTGGCTGAATGGGCAAATCCCAACAGCCACGCTCCAAAATCTTGTAGAAAGCCTTCCCTGTAGATTGGTACGCAGTTATAACAGCAAAGCGGGAAATCTAAAATGTTCAAAAAGCGCATATGGGTGTGATGTTCAGCTGTCCACAAACTTTTGGTCACCTAGTGTGTGTATATGTGTGTATATATATATATATATATATATATATATATATATATATATATATATATATATATATAT
>CM075008.1:20495680-20518832 GCA_037576675.1 Pangasius sanitwongsei
CCCCCCCCCCCCCCCCCCCCCCCCCCCCCCCCCCCCCCCCCCCCCCCCCCCCCCCCCCCCCCCCCCCCCCCCGGTGCTTGTGGGTTTGTCTATGTGTGATTGCAGCAATAACTCGGCAGAGTTACAAAATGATAACCAGCTGTTATAAAAGTTCAGCTTGTCAGTGATTCCAAGCTTGAAGAGCTCTATCAGGATCTTGCAAAGATAAGGCTGAAGTGATCTTCTGGATCATTTTCAGCTCCACATTCAGAACAGGATAAGTGATTGTTTCTAAAAATCTAATAAATATAATGAGAATATAATGCTTCAAAAGAATAAGTGCAATATATGTATAATGAAGTGATTACACAACCCATTGAAACACATTCACAAAGGCCTGGTTGATTTATGATCTAAAGGTTGACCTTTGGCTTGAGGAGACTTTCTGTGTGTCAAGGATTATAGAGTGAGTTGAAGAGAAAATGGAAAATTCTTCTGTGTAGAAAATGTTCCCATCATGTCCTTGCTGTTCTAGTTAAAGTTAATTAATTAAATTATTAAAATTAGAATTTATTTGTGTATTGCAGAAAAAAAATGGATATCTTTTACACAAGCATTGTGACTTACAGCTAAGATTTATTCACAGAGTATTTCTTGATTTATCATACATTAACTGCTAATCTCCGAATTCAGACAAGTGCTATGATAATACAGTGCTGCCTAAGTATTCAACCCCCTTGAACTTTTTCCACATTTTGTAGTGTTACAACCTGGAATTGTTGGAATGGATTATATGCCAAGAAGATGCACAAAATTGCCCATAATAATGAATTGTTCAGAGAGTTCACATATACGATTGTATTTATGTGACAATGATGACATCTGGTTGTACCAGAACTAATTTATAGTTTTCATTGCAACATGGGTGAATACTTTCTCAATGACTTCATGGCTAACATTAGCTGAAGACATGCGCAAGCTTTCCCCATTCTTAGCCTCAGTACATCTTGTTTTTTCATCTCACTTTGAAACTACAGATCAATATAAACCTTATGTCTGACATGAGCCTATTTCTAAAATGTTAGATATTGTTATATCTCAGTCAGCTTTGTTTCTCAAGATAACACACAACAGCACAACCCGCAATTGACAATTTTTTCAAAGGCTTTTTGGGTCTGCACTTTCATTCAGGCTTAGATTGCTCTACATGGACCAAACGCTGGGTAGGCAGGTTTCACGCAAATAGAAGTAGTGCCAACTGGAGGAATCAATACTCGGGATTGAATTGCCAATTCCAGTTTCAGTCATGGGAACTAGACTGAGTGCTTGGGTGAGGTGTGAGGATGAGAACTGAGTTTGACTGGGTGGACCTGAGTGCCAGAGTGGAAGGAAAATAGAGGAGAGAGTGAGATTCATAAATCAGCAGTTTATCTTTTAGAGGAACATTAAAAAAAAAAAAAAAAAAAAAAAAACAGTGGCTTTTATTTCTAAAAACTGCCACCAGCTCTCATTAGCAGAAAATTTTTAAGTTGTCCTGTATTCTAATTAGGTTACTGGGAAATAAATAAAAATCTGGAACCAGGTCATCAGGTAAGAGTGCAATGAGCTATAGAATGCATGAAGCAGAATGCATGAAGTTTAGACAAGGGTTAAATATTATATATAATATATATATATATATATATATATAATATATTTTTATATATTATTTTATTTTCCATATCATGTACTGACAGTTATGTGTGCACACAAATTAGTATAGTGACAATATACTAAATTATGCTCATGAAATTATGTTTGCATGGGATTTAAGCAATTTTATCATGCTTTTAATTTGTTATTTTTATTAGTTGAAGTAATAAAAGTAATAAAGGATAAGCTTAATAAGGATCAGCTTAAAGAATAAGCTGACTGAGCACTATATTTCATAAGTTTGTCCTTATACCACAGCAGTGTTAATTTTTGACTCTGAAGGTGGTCAGAGAGTGAGGATCAATTTTCTATAACAGAATGGCTCTGACAGTGGTTCCGGGTGCAAGGCAAATCATAAGCTTTATATTAATGCCTGGGGCTATTTTGGCAGTTTTTGTATGCTTTTTTATTTTGCTGATATATAATACCATCAAAAATGTTTACCATCCAAAAGTCTGGTAGCTTTTTTCAGCATAATTAGAAAAAAAAAAATCACCTGGTGTGTTTTCAACTTCAACTGTTCAGTTTTGGTGAGTCTGTGCCCATGATAGCCTCAGATTCTTGTTCTTGGCTGACAGGAGTGGACCCTGAGGTGGTCTTCTGCTATTGTAGCCCATCCACCTCAAGGTTTGATGTGTTATGCATTCTGAGATGCTTTTCTGATCACCATGGTTGTAAAGAGTCCTTACTTGAGTTACTATAGACTTCCAGTCAGCTCACACCAGTCTGAACATTCTCCTCTGATCTTTTATCAACAAGGTGTTTCAGCCTGCAGACCCTCTGCACACAGGATGTTATTTTGTTTTTTTTTTTGCGCCACTTTCTAGAGTTTCTAGAGACTGTTGTGTGTGTGAAATTCCCAGGAGATCAGCAGTCTCTGAAATACTCAAATCAGCCCATCTGGCACCAACAACCATGCCATGGTTAAAGTCACAGAGATCCATTCTGATGTTTGATGTGGACATTAACCGAAGCTCTTAACCTGTCTCTGCATGAATTTATGCATTGTTCTGCTGCCACATGATTGGCTGATTAGATAGGTGCACAGGTGTTTCTATTAAAGTGGATATTGTTCTTGTTGATGAGGTTGGATGTGTTCCTGTTTTAGACACTACATGCTCCTTCTTTGTCCGAGAATTACATACTTTTGCTATGTAATGTCATAAAGGAAAGTCAAAGACAGTGCATTTAAAAATATATTTTAAAAATGCAGGTTCAGTATCTTGCTGATGGATGTATTGTTTTCCAACAAATGTGCACTGACAGTTTATCAGCTGAAATATGTATTTATAATTTGTCTGTAGTTATTGTTTTTCAGGTTGTTGCCTTTGCTTGTCTGGCTGTTTCTGAGTATAGATCTGCCTTTGGTATTGACTGTTAATATTTTGATACCTGGAAGAAAATAAGACTCCTCCACACTTGCAGTGTACAGTCTACCACGTATAGACCTTACATGTATCTCTGATTATCTCTGATAATGGTACTTATTTTTCCTTTTTCTAAAATTAATTTTTCAGATGCAAAAAACATACTTAAAAATAGACACGTTTTATACCCAATTTTCTTGTATCAGTAATAGTTCAAGAGAAAATCCATCAAATTTCATGATTAATTTAGGTTTACTAATATATAAATAAAGTCATAGAATATATTGCTAGGTCAAGGTGTTTCAGATGGTATTCTGAACATGAGGGCATGACAACAGAAAAGAAAGCCACTGGAATTTAATTATAAATGTGCCTAGTCAAATAGAACTGGGGCATCCCTGAGACATATTTTAATTTTGCTAATATTATCTTTGATACACAATCTTGTTGATAGATATTGATTTAGATTTACTGACCTTATTACATGTATGTGAGAGGGAAAATTATGGTCAAGCCAAGCGAAGTAAATGTTTATAGTAAACATCACGTTTAAATAAATTGTCATATATTGGGATGAAATATCAAGCCATTAGGACAGAGGAGGCCAAACATTTTTTTTCTAAGATGGCTGATTAGACTAGGAACCAAAATAACTGGGCAAACTAACATAATAACACAATCATAATCTTATATTAAAAATGTCATTTTGAATAATTGGTTGCACATCCACTTTCGTTGAAAGACTTTTTCAAGAATTCGTGAAAGGTTTTCCATGCTTAGTGGTTTCCAGCTTTTTTAAAATCACTCTTTCTCACTATTAACTTTGTGCTTAGCCATAACTAAATATCCTTCTGTATATTAATTAATTTGCAGGTGTAGTCAGAGAATCATTCACCATCAGGTGAAAGGAAAAATTGTAATGTGTCATCCATTCTAATAGAAAGGCCACAGACCTGTCCACAGGCCGCATTTTTCCCTGGGGCTGGATTTGGATATCCCTGCTTTAGGATTATGCCAAGGTGCAATATATAAGACCATACAGAGACTCCATGCACGTATAGTGCACTTCGACTGTCTTCCCTACCTGCAAAATAGTTGAGAATTCCACAGCTGACAAGGAGGTGTCTCACAAAGATAAGATTAGTACAATTATTCTTAGAGTGAAATAAAATTAGAGACCACAATAATGTCTTGTGCCTATGAATAAATCTCATTAATTGTGATACCAGGTAAATTATTAATGAAGTGCAACTGATTTGGAGAAAATGGGACAAAATGTAAATGGTTATCTCTTACACTTGTTGAGGATTAGAGTCACTGTACTGTAGCCATAGGTGGCAGAATTCATGTGTGAAGAAGTGGTATTTTATTCGAGGTATGAACATGGCTGAATGGTCAAGGCCAAGCACAGATCCATACTTGAAAACAGCCACATAGGCTGACAAAACCTCAAATGCAGATAACCTAAGGATAAATGTACTGCAACTGGGGAAATTCTAGTGTGGTACACAATTTTTGTTGAGAAACAGGACATCTTTCATCAGCTGTCCAAGCAAAGAGCCTCGCACCCTATATTTTGATGCTGTTTTTAATAACTCCTTTTTGGCAGTCTATAGTAATAAAACCAAGTTAATTACACTGCAGTTACTTCATGGATTCAGATGGTTTGCTGCTTCAAAGCAATCCATGCTGCCACGTTGCATTTCACTTTGTGATCCATTTCAGATAGAAGTAAAAGCATCCACACCACTGAAAAAAACAGCTTTTCAGTAGTGACATGCAAAAAATGTCACACAGAGAAAAACAAAACCTTCACTACATTGTTCTGATGTCGCTTGATCTGTTAGTGAAAAGCTAAACGCTGATTTTTTCAGAAGTGAATGTGATTGGCTATTGCATTGCATTTCACTTTAATTAGTGCACTGAAGTTGTGCCACACAGAAATGCAATCACTCTCCAATTCAAGCACTAAGATGGACCCGGGAGAATGGTTTTAATCAGAGAAGGGGGAAGGGCCTGAACTTGGCTGACTATGGTTTTGTAAATGTTGAACACCTGTAAAGCTTTCAAAAGGCATGCCTCTCATGTGACATTTATGAATAAATATTCAAACTGCCACTTCATACTTTTAGGTGTCACCACTGAAAATTTACATGTAGGTTACCATGACAATTTGTGTGTGTTTATGTGTGTATGTGTGTGTGCTGATTGTTTTTCATTACAGAGACACAATAAAGGATTTCTGGATGGGTTTTGTATTGTATTCCATGTTTTTTTTTTTTTTTTTTTTGTGTGTGTGCGTGTGTGTGTGGTTGAAATTCATTCTAGAATGAATCTTCTAGTCTCTAAAACCAATGCGATACCTCTGTAGCGATAACTAGATATCTCCCCACTGTTTCTTTCCATCAACTGTGATGAAAACTGGTATAACATGCTAATTGTTAGTATTTAGCGCCACTTGTTTCTGGGTCACTTGAAGGGTAAGGGGATGGGTGAAATTGGTATAACAGGTAAATCTTTAGGCAATTAGCTCCCAATTTATTTTCATACATTACCCTTTGAGGCACGACAAGCAAGTCCTTTAGCTTACCACACAGTTCAACTAAACCACATATTTAGCTACTAGGTTTAACTACACATTAATAATGTGCCTAAAATTAGTGACCTTGCTAGAGAATTGCACAATAAAACAGTTCACCTAATAGCTTAGCTAGCTGTTTAATCCAAATAGTTACTGTTGGAAAGGCATTGTTAGTGTAAGTGATGATAAGCTGTTAGCTTGCTAAACTAAGCACAGTTCAGCATTCAGGTAACTGCTTAGCTTAGCTAAATTTTACTAATCTATTGTGTAACTAAATCAGTATTTTATGTAAAGCATTAAACCATGCTATTTGTTATGCCACATGACTAATTTTGATTTTGCTGATCAAAAATTAGATTAAGCTTTATCCTTGATGCCTACGACTTTATCATTTCAATCATCATTTCAGGTGCAATATAAAACTAACAAACTAAATAACTAAACAAACTAAATAAGCAAGCAAACAAACAAACAAACAAATAAATAATTTTAATAGTCCTTTAAAAAGTAGACTCTGCACTTGACTCAATTTCCCTCTACACTGGTGCCAGTGCTGTTTGTGTTGCTTGTAATGTCATGCTATTAAGCTAAGATGTTGTTTTTCTTCCAGCATGTACTGTACAGTGATGTGCTCAGGGATCACACACCACGAAGAATTACCCACAAGTAAGTTCTGTCTGTATTTTTTATTGTGCATTTTTTCTTACCATAAAATGAATTCATCATTGCAGATGTTTTTAACCATTTTGGAATGATGGATGTAGTATTGGACCATGTGAGAACACCCACAGCTACTGTCAAAAACTCTGTAATAAATTTATTGCCTTTGGTTAAGAACTGAAATTTTGCTGACAGCTAATTATCTTCTGTTGGATTTTCCCAAACTGACACACAAACACTCTGCTGCTTTATAATTTACAGTCCATGAACTTGAAGAACCTACCATTTTCTTCCAGATTAAAGCAGGCATCATATTGTATACTTTGTATGTGCTGTGTACTTCGAGTTTGAAATGTTACCACAGTAGTATTAGTGACATCCTCAGTGGACATGGCAAATTACACTTTTCAGGAACATAGCTTTTGAAATAAAATATGAAAGCTCATCAGATGAAGATGAAAAGGAAGAAGGGATACCAGATCCCTCAAATCAATATGAGTTAGCTAGTCAGCAAGCCGATATGCTATAAAGTGAGTGTGACTTCTTCAAGATCTATTTCCACTTGCGGAGCAACGATAAACAGAATATTTGCCCCTATTGTGTACTTACGCTATAATAATTTCTCGTTTATAGAACTGTTGCATAAAAGCAATATCACACGTACAATCATGTGGTTATACTGAATATCAGCATGGCTGTGATTAGCTGATTGGCTGGTTCTAGCTGTTGACACTGGTGCTTCTTCAAAGCTGTGGACCTCAGGATAGTGGTGACTTGGCAAAATCAGGTCATGCATTTGAGAAACAGACAGAGTATTAAAACTAGCCAAAAATTATCTCGCATAGGAAGAGGAACACATATTTTTCTTTTTTTGTTCTCAGTCTTTTTGGGGGAATCCAGTTAACAGTGGTGCATATCTCTAATTCATAGTATATATACGCAATACATGGACATTAAACAAGGAACCTGGCAACCTTACTTGTGGAATTTAAAAAAGATCATTAACATGATTGGAGATGACCTATTTGATTTTAGCCCAACTGCCTTAATGAGCTACAAAATAAAACCATATTTCTGTACAAACAAAAGAAATATGCACACACACACACACGCATGCATGCACACACGCAAATACACACACAGGCTATAAACATTCCTGCACTTTGTGCATGGTCTCTTCAATTAGAGCCAGTGTGTGAGGCCTAGGGAGAATAAATACACAAATCATGCTTCATGAGTAAAATAAGGGCTAGAGAGTGGAAAGAGGGAATGAAGCATTGCCCTTCTAGTCTTCGAGTAGTGAAGAATACACACACACATACACAGAGAGAGAGAGGAAGAGAGAGATGAAGAACTCATTCTCAAGAGGTTACAAATCAGAAAGACAATTCACTGAATAAAAATCTATTCGGTAAACCTTTGCACCTCACAGTGACTCATACTACTCTATTCTTATTATTCGTGTGTAATAATATGTGTCATGAATGTACACTTTGTAGCTCCAGTGATTGCTTTTTGAGCAATGCTTGTAGCACTAATGTACTCTAGCACTTAAATAAGCATTTTGTAATTAGAGTATTCTGCAACCTGCAAGAGAAACTGCAATGAAAACATTGACAAGCATTCCACTTACACTAGCCAATCCCTCCTCCTCTGTTGAAATGACATGTGCCTCGTCAGTTGCCTTTTAGGGAAAAGGGACAGAGCTGAGCAGCTCTAATTTGGCTGGGGACAAAGTTAATCTCCAGGCCAGAAAACTTTAACCAGAACCCTGAAATGATTAAACTACCCTGATCCTCAGCATCTCAGTATTGCAGATCTTTTTTTTTTTTTCTCTAAGAGCTAAAAACACATTTCAGTATTACAATATTAATTGTAATATTTAGAGTTAGTTGCTACTTTCTCTGTTTTTTATTTATTTATTTATTTTTATTATTATTATTATTTTTGTTTTACACCTGAGTTACATTTGAGTTACATTTAATGAAAACTCATTATGTGTGGGTGGCTTGGCCTCTAAATTGCCTCTATGTATGAATGAGTGTATGAATGTGTGTGTGCATGGTGACCTTCGTTGGACTGTCATCTCATTCAGGTGAATTGCACCCGATGTTCCCAGGATAGACTCCAGATCTCCCACGACTCTTACCAGGATAAAGCGGTCACTGAAGATGAATAAATGAATGAGAACTAATCAAACTAGCATTATCATGAATGTAGCAATATATGTATACTAGACATTAAATCAAAAGCTAAAATAAAAAATAAATAGAATTTCTTTGATTTGAAAATAAAAGTTGCAATATAAATTACAAACATGTGGCAACATGTGCAGTATGTATCCCTCTATTTATGCATTATAATAATGCATTATGTACGAATGTCTATAATCCAATGTCAGGAATGAAGTGAGAAATAAAAAAATACCATAGACCATTAAAGGGATTATTTCAAATGTAGAACAATGTTAAGAATAGAAACTCTTTTTCACACACATACACACACACACACACGAGAGGGAGACAGGGAGGCTCAGAGGGGGCAAGGGCCTATTCAGCTTTGTGTCCTTTTCCCCCACTGAGACACCAGGTGTGCTGACACTGAGATGCCTGCAAACACACACACACACACACACATACACACACAGACATTTATAAATATAAGAGTTCAAGTGAGGCTACGTAATGTAAGCACAGCATGACTGGTGGTTGGCTGACCCCAAGAAGCTGCAAGACTGAAAGAGAGAGAGAGAGAGAGAGAGAGGAGAAGAAAAACACTAGATATATATTTATTATGAGAACGACATAGAGGAGAAGGATGGAGAGAAACGACAGAGAGAGTGTGTCAGACTGTGTCGTCCGAGCCATGAATCACCCGGCACACACACTTTTGCTGCGTAAACACTCTTAGAGAGAGAAGAAACTGCACTGTTGTGATTATGTACCTCTGTCTCTCTCCTTATTTACTTTCTACTCTATTTTATATTTTAGCTTTGCCTCTGAAACTTCAGGAATGTCTCAAGCTGTAGCTGTTCAGTCCGGGTTCTGACTGCATTCATCTGCATCTTATGTGACAGAATAATTCATGTTTCCAAGAAAAAAATAATATGCCATTTCTGAAAGGTCAGAGTGCTCTGAATAATTCCTGCATACCTTGGTGGCTAGACCAAACTGTGCAGATAGAGAGAGAGAGAGAGAGAGAGAGAGAGAGAGAGATATAAAGAGAGACAAGTAGAAAGAGTTCTTTGAATGATTCTGGAAACCCAAAGGAAAACATGAAAAAAGAAAATGCAGCCAAAAACAATGTTTTAAAGTGCTACTGACCTGAGAGCTGACTCCTGAAAATAGTACCTTTACTCAGCAGGTTCTCACTAACCCTATTACACAACAAAACACAGAGCACACTCATACCTGCATTGCTAAAGTCCAATAAGACTTAACCAAAATAGAGCAAAATCAGAATAGAAATCACTACTGAATATGAGAACACTTTGGAGATAATGATACACCTTCAGACCATTGCAATATTGAATACTGAAGCAACTATGGAATAGTGGGATATGAATGCATGGAAATTTGGAGGAACATGGAACACTGTAACACCTATAGAGCAATGGAACCGTTATGGAACACTACGACATGAAACATTGAAATACACTTGGAGGCAACTAAAAGACAGCATGTTCTGGCTGAGAATCTCTACAGTGCCAGACATATGAACTAGAAACTGATCCTGGCTCTGTTATAGACTATGTCAAATTGTCTTTTTCTAGTCTTCATCTGTCCAGTTTGGGGGAGCTTGTGCCTACTGTTATGTCAGATTCCTGTTCTTGGCTGAAAGGAGTGGACCCTACTGTGGTCTGCTGTTGTAGACCATCTGCCTCAGGGTTTGACATGTTGTGCATTATGAGATGCTTTTCTGCTCATCACATTTGTAAAGAGTGGTTATTTAAGTTACAATAGCCTTCCTTAAACCACTGTGTGGCCATTCTCTTCTGACCTATTTCTCCCCATAGAACTGCCACACAAATTGTTTTTTGCACCCTTCTGTGTAAACTCTAGAGACTGTTGTGTGTGAATGTTCCAGGAGATGAGCTGTTTCTAAAATACTCAAACCAGCCTGTCTAATACCTATTCTATGTATGTATCAGATTATTCTGATGTTTGATGTGAACATTAACCAAACCTCTTGACCTGTGCCTGCATGATTTATGCATTGTGCCGCTGCCTCATGATTGGCTGATTAGAGAACTGCATTAATGTACAAGTGAAGAGGTGTTAACTAGTAAAGTGGACAGTAAATGTATAAATGAGGGGTGTACGGTGGCGTAGTGGGTAGCATTTCCACCTCACTGAGAGCCCAAAGGAGACGCAGTTTCCTCTGGGTTCTCAGGTTTCCCCTGGCATTGCAGAAACTTGCTGGTAGGTGGTTTTAAATTCCCTCTAGGTATGATTTTGTGTGCACCTGGTGCCTGTGATGAACTCATGTCCCATCCAGGGTGTATTACCACCTCACAACCAATGTTCCTGGATAGGTTCTGGATCCAGATGAATAAATAAAAATAGGACGATAAAATTCATGTACACTTGCAGTGAACACAGGTTTCTATAGCAAAGGTGTGTGTGTGTGTGTGTGTGTGTGTGTATGAGATAGAGAGAGGGAGAGAGAGAAATAAATACGGGGTTCACTGGAACAGATCACATTAAGAGAGCATTGGAAAATTATAGTTATGACACAGTGGCACCGTAAGTGCAAACAATGCAAATTTGAGAGTTATCAGGGCTTAAACCAGAATATAGACTAGCATAGACTTTCTACAATGTGCAAAGTGAAAAGCAGAGACAGATTTTGATTAAGAACAAGCTCACCTGTAGTAACAAATACACACAGTGAACACCAGTTTAGAGAAAAGCATGTTATTCACTGTAAGAACACTTTTGCCTGCCTTTGTCTTAACAAATAAGAACAAATTCTCACATAAGAAAAACAATGAAGTCTTTAAAAATTGCTGATATAAAATAAAAATATAGTACAGGGAGAAAACAGAGGAATACGTAATACTACCTCATTTGCTTCAAACACTCTCAGACATTAGTCAGAAATGTTATAGGTAAATGCAGTTAGTTAGTTAGTTTGAGGCACGCATGAGCAACATGTGCTTAGCATTCTCTAATCTGTTTGTATTTTCCTGAAGTTTTTTAATTGGTCAAATTTACTGTTTACACTAACCTTACTGGCTTTGCAGCCTGATATGCTCCCATAAGGAACAGGAGGGCAGGGCTTGCAGGCAAAGCAGAATAGAATGCAGGGCATAGCACTCTAGATGGAGTTGAGAGAAGATGTCCAGTTTCAGCTGTATTTTTCTTGTTATGAGAGTGGTAAAGCACTAGCTAGCTTTGTATGTTTGCTATGTATGCTACAAGTGGAAACATATCCAGCGTGGTGTAGTGAGTTGTATTATAGTTTTACACAATTTGCTGCAAACATGGTGCATTTGGTTACAGGACATGGACAATGTTCTGTGGAGATTTTTATTTGTGGTTGAAAAATGTTCATCTGCAGCACTGACAGAGAGATGCCGTAGAATTGCAGGGTAGACTTTTCCCCACACATTACCTAAACCATCATTGTATCCTCCTTGTAGAGCAGAGTGTGTACTTGAACTTCACTTGGACTTGCACTTCATCTGCAGGCAACGGACGTGAGTAGTGTGCACATTATGATTTGGTTATTCAGTTTTTGCACATTGGGTACTTGGATGAGGCAAGTAAAGCGGCTATTTAGTTTTAAATAAAACAAGCAACAGTCAGTGTATGTGTGTGTGTGGGTGTGTGTCTGTGTGTACGTGAGAATGTGGGCCCACTTTATATTGCATGCACTAACAATAACCCAGGGCCCTGCCTATTTATTCAGTGAGATTTATTAAACTAAACTAATTTTTTGTCATAGGTGTGGTTTACACTTACAGTAACTTATCAAGCATAACATTAAAATCACTGACAGATGAAGTGAATAACACTGATTATCTCAACCTGTTGAGGGGTGGAATATATTAGGCAGCAAATGGACAGTCAGTTCTCGAAGTTGATATGCTGGAAGCAGGAAACATGGACAAGCATAAGTATCTGAGCGATTTTGACAAAGGCCAAATTATGATGGCTAGACAACTGGGTTTCCAAAATGGTAGGTCTTGTGGGGTCTTCCGGGTATGCAATGGTTGGTACCTACCAAAAGTGGTCCAAGGAAGGACAACCTGTGAAACGGCGACAGGGTCATGCCCCAAGGCTTATTCTGCATGGAGAGTGAAGGCTAGCCCGTCTGGTCCAATCCCACCGAGGAGCTCCTGTAGCACAAATTGCTGAAAAAGTTAATGCTATCCATGATAGAAAGGTGTCAGAACACACAGTGCATTGCAGCTTGCTGCGTTTGAGGCTGTGTAGCCACAGACCGATCAGAGTGCCCATGCTGACCCCTATCCACCTCTGAAAGCACCTACAATGGGCATGCGAGCATTAGAACTGGACCATGGGGCAATGGAAGAAAAAATGGCCTGGTCTGATGAGTCACATTTTCTTTTATATCATTAGGATAGCTGGGTGCATGTGTGTCATTTAACTGGGGAAAAGATGGTACCAGGATGCACAATGGGAAGATGGCAAGCCGGTGGAGGAAGTGTGATGCTCTGGGCAGGTTATGCTGGGAAACCTTGGGTCCTGGCATGCATGTGAATGTTACTTTGACACATACTACCTACCTAAACATTGTTGCAGACCAAGTACGCCCCTTTATTGCAATGGTATTCCCTAGTGGCAGTGGCCTCTTTCAGCACACCCTGCCACACTGCAAAAATTATTCAGGAATGGGTTGAGGAACATGACAAAGAACTTAAGGTCTTGACTTGGCCTCTAAATTACCCAGATCTCTGGGATGTGCTGGACAAATAAATCTGATCCATGGAGGCCCCACCTTGCAGCTTACAGGACTTAAAGGATCTGCTGCTAACGTCTTGGTGCCAGATACCACAGAACACCTTCAGAGGTCTTGTGGAGTCCATGCCTTGCTGGGTCAGAGTTATTTTGGTGGTACAAGGGGGATCTACACAATATTAGACAACATTAGGTGGTTTTAATGTTAAGGCTGATCGGTGTACAGTATGTGCTTTGTTTGTTCTTTCAGAAAAAGAATGTTGTGAACCAGAGGAAAGAGACAGAGCTGAAACAGACCACACAATCACACACACCCATATACACTCTCAGAGAGCATGAGCTTGGAATTTATTGGTTCGAGGGGCTGGTTTTGGAGTCCTGGCACCCTGCTCATGGGCTCATGAGGGGGAGCAGAGAAAGAAGAGGAGGAATGAGAGAGAGAAAAAGGAGGCCCCCTGCCACAGCAGACACTTCCAAGTGATCCTCTGCTAGCTGGTTAGCCTCGTCGTGGGACGCCGGTCGGTGGCACTGGACCCACTTTGCTGTTCCTGCCAGAAACCATGTGATGAATTACTCCTGAGTGAACACCTCAAATCATGGTTTTGTTTTGTTGAGAGAGGAGAGATCTCGCTGAGTGTAAAATTTTCCATGATGACATGTGAACCTCCACCCGGATTGTGGCACCACTGTAGAACCTGTTGTCTGTGTGTGAAGGTTGGTGGAAAAGAGGACTCAGAAGACAGGCAGATTTTGACAGAGCTTCGGGGCCTACTTTATTTTCCAACTAGTGCTTTTTTGTATGCTTTTCACAACTTGACAGTAAAAGCTAAATGAAACACTGTCCTGATATTTCAAGGCTTTCCCCTCAGTCAAGTTCACCAACACTTACTAAGCACATGCTCTGGGCAGGGTTTTTTTGTGTGTGTGTGTGTGTCATGTGTGACCTCTGTCAGCTTTGTCCCTCTCTCTCTGGTTCACAGTATTCTTTTTCTGAAAGAATAAATAAACTTCATATAAGTAACCCACAGCTGGTTCCTTGTCCTATCATGGAAACCTATCTTGGAAAACACCAGTTTTTTTGTGTCTTCAACCTTAGAATGTATGAACAGAAGGAATTATAATATATTGCTATAAACAAAACAAAACACAATGCTCTACTAAAATTGGTCTCTGAAGAATACTAGAATATCATTCTGGAAGTATCTGCTGGAGGTCTCCCATCTACAACTGCCAATTTTACACGTTTTCATTGAAAGCCAAAATGGTACTCAGAGACATTTAATACATTTAATACAGCAAGCATCTTGACAATTTATTTATAATAAGAGCTTTGAGGATCAAGGTCAGAACACACAAAGGTTTTACTCACACATATTTTACCCACATAATTAATTATTCAGGGTTAGAAATGCAGAGAAATTAGATGCAGACTACTCAGAATGCCACCACTGAAGAAGAAATATGTTGTGTTTTGAAAAGAGAGAAAAAAAGAAAAGAGAAAGAAAAACAATGTTTATATTCTTTTGTGCAACTTATATTTGCTCTCGAATGACTAGCAGGCTATCCAAATTTCTAATACTATCAAATGTAGATAATCAAGTGAAATGATAAAGCAGGGAAGTTGAAGTGCATACGCTGATTCATTCGTTCATTCATCCATTCATTGACTCTTTTTTTTTTGCTTTTCCTGGTGAGCTTCAGGGTGGCAACAGTCGAGACTTTTGTTTCCTTACCAAAGATTCCAGCTCCTTCTGGGAAATCCCCAAATGTTCCCAAGCCAACTGCAAGATATCTCCTGAGTGGGACCTGGGTCTGCCTTGGGCTCTCCATCTAGTGTGACATCCATGAAAGATCAGACAATGAGTGATTCTATAATGACTCCCAATGCAAACTATAGAGAAGTGTACACTGCCCAGATCAGGGTTACCAGGACCCAACCATGCAGCCAGGCTTGGGTGTCTGCAGGCAATCATCTGGTGTCTGCTGGTGAGCATCTGGTGACCAGGCCACCCACAAAACTGGGTCAGGCTCAGGACAAATTGTGATGTGGCACCAACTTGTGGGCTCACCACCTGCAAGTGTGAGGGTCAGGTGTAATGCTAGTTGGTGGTAGGCAAGTGAAGGACAGTCTTAGGTGACTAGACCCTTGCAACAAAAACTGGCTTTGGGAACGTGGAATGTCATTTTGCTCACAGGGCCTGAGTTAGTGTGCGAGATTAAAAGGTATGGACTAAATATTGTTGGCCTTACATACACACAGTAAGGGCTCCAGTACCAAACAGGGTTGTTCTCTTTCCTACTCCGGAGTTCTTATAGGAATTAGACCTCATGCCAGTGTAGAGACATCACAGTTTTTCTTGTCATGTCACACGACAAGAGGCTTGCCTTCATTAGCATTCGGGCCTCCGGAAATAAAGCTCTGACAGTTGTTTGTGCAGGTGCACCATAGTTTGCACCAAATAAGTTGATTAATCTGTTTGGTTATTTGGTGTATTGACTCCACAGTGCTCCTGGAGGATTTGGTTGTGTTGGGAATTATGGCAATACTTGAAGGGGTTTGATTGGGAGGATCTGAACCTTCCAGATCTGAACCTGAGTGAATTATTATTAGACCTCTGTGCAAGCCATTTTCAATAACAAACAAGAAGAAAGAAGAGTTTAACTCATACCTTCAAAAGGACTTCTCCCATGCTCTGAGAGAGGTTGGGGACATTGTAACTGTTAGAAACCATCACAATGGCAAAGATGCAGGAGTGCGTGAGATTTGGCCAGAGATTTTGAAGGCACTGGACAAGGTTGGGGTTGTGTGGTTACAATGCATCTTCAATGTAGCATGGCAATCTAAGGCAGTGCCCTTGGACTGGCAAACTGGAATCATAGTCCAATTTAAATCAAAGAGGGACAACAACCAGAGGGTGTGTTCCAAATATAGAGAAATTACACTCCTCAGCCTTCCAGGAATGGAAAGGAGGAAGACTCCATCCAATATTTCATATAGGATTGAGGAGAAGAATGCAGGTTCTGCCTAGGTCATGGAACAGTGTATCAGCTCTTTACTCTTGCACAGCTTTGTGATGGGTAAGGGGAGTAAGCTCATCCAGTCAACATGTGTTTTGTGGATTTGCACAAGGTGTGCCTCAACATTGGTTGTGGGAAGTACTGTAGCAGTACAGGGTATCTGGGTTGCAACTTTGTGCGATCTGGTCTCTGTATGAGTGCAGTGAGTTGGAATCTTTCAAGGACTTCTGTAACATGTGCTGTTTCTCCACTCCTGGTTGTGGTTTTCATGGACAGGGTATAAAGATGCAGACATGGTTGGAGAGGCGATCAGTATCGGGGCCTAGAAGTAACATTCCTGTTATTTGTAGATTATGTTGTTCTTTTGGCACAATCCAAACTGGACCTTCAACATGCACTTGAACATGACACCACTGAGAGTGAAGTGGCTGTGATGAAAATGAGGACCTCCAAGTCTGAGTCCATGGTTCTATCCAGGAAAAGAGTGGGATACTCCCTTTAGGTGATTGGAGAGATCTTGCCCCTGGCAGAGGAGTTTTGGTATCTTGGGATTTTATTCATGAGCGATGGAAAAAGAGTGTGAGATTGCCACACAGATTGGGTCAGCAGCAGTAGTGTTGCAGTTGCTGTACTAGTTTGTGATGGTGAAATGGGAGCTCAATTTGTGGACAAAGCTCTCATTGAGTAGTGATGTTTCATTGCATAAATACATATAAATACATACAGCTAACTCGAAAACCACACATTTATTTGCGCTGTGTTTATTGTCATTGTGCTGTGTTAGACAATTTATTGTCTAAGGACAATAAATTAATGGAGCCGACTATTAATCAACGACACGTGACTATATAAATGAAATGACAAAACAATTATTCCTCCAATTTTATTATTTTAAAGTCTGGGAAGTCTGAAAGGACGTTGCCATAGTAACTTGCTGTATTCTGTGTGTGTGTGCAAATCAAACCAAACAATGCAGTGCATTTTGGGTATTTCAGGTCTGCTAGGATACATCATTTGTACACTACATTTTGCAGTGCATTATGGGATTAAAATAGTCCACTGAATATTTTCGACTGTGTTTTCTGAAAGCACTACAAAATGGCAGATCATAATAAAAGTCACTATATAGTAAATAGGGTTTAGTTTCAGACACAGTTATTGTCTAGGTAGATATGTTGACAAATATAGACAGTAGATTTGTTGTGTTGTCTAAGTGGGGAGATCATTATTCAGTTCAGCAGTGGCAGATTCAATGGTCAGAACCCTAGGAGAGGAATATAAAGATGGTTATGTTGTTTTTCTGACTATGATGCTTCAGTATCTCTTTATTGAGGAACAAATACTTGAAACTAATAGATGTTTGTTTTAGTTAATGAGTGGCTAATTAGCGATCCAACTTGATTGTTGTGTTCTGAGCATGTAGCAAAGCATAAGAAAAAACATGGTGTGTTTACTAATAGTTTTAAATTTACTGAGTGCTTGTGTGCTAAGAAGCTGTGTGCTAAAGTCATGTATTAAATATAAACTGGTATTCTTTATGCCTTTTTCCAAAAAAAAAAAATACTATAACTATAATGCCACCCACACTGTGATTTACCTGAAAATCTCTGTAGATAACAACAGAGCCCCTACAGAAAACCTTTCTCCTTCATTCAGCATGTAGGATTCAGAACTCATTGGCTAAATGGTAGGATCATAAAGCTCTCACTTACTGTAGGTGTTAACATGAAACTTAATAAGGTAGATAGGTAGAATGTTTTAACAAAGTGATTGTGTGCTGATATGTTAATAAGGCCCAATCCCAATTCTATTTTATACCCCTTCACCTACCCCTATGCCTACCCCTTCCCCTTGTCCCTTGAAAGAGTGTCAAGGGGTAGGGGTGAAAATATTCCCCTAAGAATTGGGACACCACTACTATACCGTTACACGCCATCATACGTCATCTAGGTCCTAATTCTCTCTCTCGAATTGGCAATATTTGAGAAAAAAGTTTAGCGATTTCTAATTATTGGGGGGACTAGCCCCCCTCAATGTCTTTGGTGGTTACAGCCCTGATCAGACATGAAAATATGTTGTGGCACTATCGTGCAGTCTGTAATGATATGACGTTAGCAAACTTTAGCGATTTTTTGCAAACATTTCTTTGAATAACATCACTGTAAATATGAACACAAGATTGAATGTAACATAAAACAAATGATTTATGTTCATTAAAATCTATATTAACATCAATAATGCTTACATTTGTGGGTCTTTTTGTTTGCTTGGGCAGCCATGTTGCCGCTGTAGCCGGTCTACGATGAAATAATTCATACCCCTTCGTTTGAAGTGTGGTCCCAAAAAATCGTCGTTTGAAGGGCTATCTGGCCCTTCCCCTTACCCCTACCCCTCCAACCAAAAGAGAATCAGGACACCCCTACCCCTTCATGTGAACGCGCGAAACGGAGGGGTAGGGGAAAGGGGAAGGCCTAAGGGGTAGAAATGGGATTGGGCCTAAATGTTCTACCTAGTATCTATTGTAATTCATACAATTCAGCTGTGGTTAATGGAATAATGATATCACTTTGCATGAAGTTGAGAGGTGTGCGGTAGGTGTTTTTAATCCTCCTTCTACCCTACTCACAAATAAATTCCTCACACAGTTGCCTTTGTTGTCCTTTAAATCTAATTGAAGTAAAATCCTTGCATGGTGGCATAGTGAATTCTGGACTTGAACATGGTGGAAAAACCTCCCAGATGCTGTGGTAGACATGGCATGCTCCTTTCATAATTAAGCTATAAGGAGCTTCTGTGCCATGCTGCATGCTCTCAGTTTCAGAATCAGAGATTTCAGCTGAGTCACCAGTTTGTTCACATGAATGCATTTAAGAACTAATACTTCTTATAAATAGTGTCCTATTGCAAACAAATGCATTATTTTGCATATTTATTGCACCAATTTATTTACTTTATTTGTTGCTTGAGTATGGATGTTAATTGATATGCAGTTTGACATGTTCTTTGTTGCACAAAGAAAACAGCATAAAATAGAAGACTGGTAAAAAAGAAAGTAGTGATGCAACCTCTTTTTGCTACCAATTAGTGTAACCTTGAAGATTTCTGAACCTTGGATATGTGAGCCAACTAAAAAGCAAACAAAAAAAGTAGTGGTAGGATCCCTTTTCCCACTATCTTCATTTTTGGGTGCATGCTCTTAAACATTTTAAGTGAAACATCCCATGCCCACAACTGTTTTCTGAGATCTTCTGGTATCCCAGTTCCAGTGTACACTTTTAACTGGACCACAGCTTTAGTGTGCGAGCCAACAGATTTAGCTGAACAGTAGTCATACAAAAAGTCTTATTTAGACATTATGTTGTATGGGTGGACAGTATTGGTGGTGAGAAAAGATAAGTAAAAACAAAAAGTAAGAAATATGTTTATGTAGGTGTGCTATTCTTATGCCACTGTAATAGCTAAAACACCAAAGGGGAAGGATGAAGACTTCCATATTATGTTTCTCAAACAAGAGGGGACTTTGGTCCTTTGTTGGGGAAAAAAATGAGCTGCAAAAAAAGGCCTGAAAAATGAGCCAGACTGTTAGGAAGGCCAGTGCTGCATACATAAAGTTTCTTTATTCTCACCTCTAATAAGACACACACTATTGTTAATACTGATTCATAACCATAGAGAATGATGTGCATGTTGAACTTGTCAACAACCTCACTGTTCCTCTTTTTTCTTTATCCTATTATTCATTATCACAGCTCACTATTGTTCCTATCTAAGCATACAATTAAGTATGATCACAGGACACACACACACACAAAACCTCCTTATGCTGCCTCTGCACTGTGAGCCTCCACAGGAAAACGGCACTCTCAGAGAGAGCAGCAAATGTCAGAAACACAGTCATTAATGTTTTGTGCCTCACATACAATGTGCACTTACTGTGCACCCACCCCTAAAGCATTATCATTGAAAATTATATGTGCATGTAAATGCAATTTGTCACACAAGCTCATACATATACATACACTTTAAAGCAAACAACTACTAATACAAGTGGGACTTGCAGAGATCAATTCAAAACAAGGTCATTTAAACTCATAAATTCTACATGCATGTATTAGCAATGTGACCCCCCACACACACAAACACACACGCACACACAATTAAATGCTTCTGTGGATTTTTCTCAGTGCACAGCCAGGCAATTCAAAGTTGATCAATACTCCCAGCTGTTTGTGTGCTACACTGTAGGTGGGAAACAGCATGGAGCAGTGGGAAGCTAAACTGCATGCAGAATAAAGGACGCAGATGCTTGAAACTAAAAAACACAAGATGGCAAAAGCATTTCCACACCGTTCCATGAACACTTGGCTCAAAATTGTGCAGGCGAGATTGTCACCAATCACATTTTGCTTACTCGATTTTCCATCCCCCAGCCTTCGGGGGTGAGATGGCAGACTATAAAAACATGAGACACTTTCGTCCCCCAAGCAGGTGAATAACAGACTGTACATTTCCTTCTAGCACTACCATTATACTGTTACAGCAGAAAAACAACACTACACCTGCATGGCAGCTAGAATTTTTCACTGTCAAGTGCAATTACTCTTAGACTTTTGGCATGATAAGTGCTGCACACACTGTGTACCTTGTATTCTTTACATACTGTGCAACATGCAAATATCATAATTACAAATGTTAATATACTTTCCATGCTGTACCTATATTGCACCTATTGTGCACACTGAAAAAAAAGTAGATTGTTACAGTATCTGTGTGAGATTCACAACTCTCGATAAAATCTGGAGTCTTGTACGACACATAAAGAAAATAATCAAAAATAAAGAGGCGAAAAGTGAGGGATGTTTAAGAGAGACATCATATTTTGCAATTAATATTTAAATGATATACAGTATTGTACATCTCTGAAAAAGTGGATACAGCTCTGATTATTGGCCCATTATTATTTCAAAGAGTGGAATGTTCATCTAATATACAGTGCCAGTCAATGGTTTATGAACACTTTTTTTTTTTACATTTTTGTTTAAGTGACCTCATTTTACAATAAGTTTTTGAAAATCTAACCAAGGAATAGGTATAAGTGGATAAAAATGTCTATTATTAAATATTTATTGAAATGAGAAATGTTAGAAATTGTTCTATTTTAAATATATGATCTAGTTGGAAAAGGCCAAAATCAATCTAACAGAGCACCCATATTTATTGTCTACAGTTAATACTAGCACTGATAGTCTAAAAGTCTTTTATCTATAGCTTTAACAGGTTTACCCTTCAAGTGCACTTGCTTTAATAAAGCGGTCATCAAGCGGTCACGATTTAGATTTCTTATTTCTCATGCGATTCTGTATTTTTTGGTCTATGGCAATAATAGTGATTAAACTGTAATAAAATTAGGACTGGCAGTGTATAGTCCTACAATTTAAGTAAAGTGTCTACTGTTTATTAGTAGATATAAAAGAATTAAAGCCAGAAAATGTGAGTATTGTAACAGATGAAAGGCACTCTACACCGATGCTACATTCCTCATTGTTTGTAAGCTACTAATGATGATATTTTATTCTTTTTTTTTTAATGTCAGTTCAAATTCAGATTGTAGGGCCACTTATATCTCTGTTTCCTTCCCTCTTCTGATTCTTACTTTTTAAGCACCAACCTGCATCTCTGTAATAGGTTCAATTCCTCTTCCATTCCAATGTTCTCCCATCTGATAACATCTCTCTCTCTCTCTCTCTCTCTCTCTCTCTCTCTCTCATACACACACACACAGAAAAGTGGACACAAATGTGGATATGGAAAATGGCTTTCTCTTCAGTCCTAAAAGATAGACAGAACAGAACATAATACTGGCTCATGA
The DNA here is from genome assembly GCA_037576675.1 of Pangasius sanitwongsei. NCBI lineage: Eukaryota > Metazoa > Chordata > Actinopteri > Siluriformes > Pangasiidae > Pangasius > Pangasius sanitwongsei. Next base: position 20,517,773 of record CM075008.1, read on the forward strand.
AATTCTAGCAACTTTCTCTATGAAACACATAGAGGCAACTTAAGTCCAATAGTTATGTCAATATTTATGAGGGGGAAAGCTACTTGTATTCAGACATGAGTTACACAGCTGCTTAAATCGGTTTCTGTGTGCTCTACTGAGATTATCCAAAATGCTTGCATGCAGTTTACTCATCTGAGTTTGCCAAATTTTTATTGACTAGAAGCATCTGAGACAGGGTTTTTCAATAAAATCTAGAACACTGCCTTGACAACAGACACTTGCCTTTAAAGCAGAAAAAAAAGATCAGGGCTAGGAAATTTAGGCCATAGAAGGAAAATGTGTTTATATAATAGGCAGCTTTTAAAATAGTACTTGATCCAGCACATCCTATCATTTTGGATTTTATTTTTATTTTATTTTTATATTATATATAGATATTTATTTATATATAGATTGTGTGCTGAGAGATAATTTCATCCATAACTTAATGTAGTCACAAGATATTAAATCTAGATGATGAAATCATAATGTGTATGCAGGATGTAAGATATTTTATTATGCTTTTTTAGACAATACTATTAATTAAGTGTGTCATTTTTTATACAGTTAATACTGGCTTCAAATTACAGTCCAAATTACCTCAAACTGTCAGACATTTGCGTTGGACTACACACTGTTCTTCGCTTGAGCCGTTATCACACAAGAAAAAATAGGCTTAAATCCAAGGTCAGAATCGAAAATAATTAAGACATAACTGAGAGCAAAGTCTGCCCTGTGTGTGTAACTCTTGCGTAACTGAATAGTATTTAAGTCTGTTTGACTACCAATGAATGCAATTTCATTTTTAAATAAAGTCTTACTTAACAACAGATCAATATTTTTTCCATACCACAGCAATAGACTGGGGGCAGCCGTGGCCTAATGGTTAGAGAGTCGGACTTGTAACCCCAAGGTGAACCTGAAGGTCGTGGCTTCGAGTCTTCGAGTCGTGGGTTCGAGTTCGGCAGGGATTGTAGGTGGGGGGAGTGAATGACCAGCGCTCTCTTCCACCCTCAATACCACGACTGAGGTGAGACCC
>CM075008.1:20524539-20536425 GCA_037576675.1 Pangasius sanitwongsei
TATATATATATATATATATATATATATTGTATCATGCTTTTTTCAATACTTTTGTAGTGGTCATGGGGGTTGCTATATATGGAAGTGAGCTTACTCTCTGTCATCAGAACCTATATGATTTCTCCAAGACTTCGAGGTAATCTGGCTTGGTTTGGAGTTTGGCCCTTAACTCGAGGTATTCATTTTGCTCTGGAAATCCCTTTCCCCCAGTGAAAAGTAGAGTTTCTTTTAATCTGGCATCTTGCTGCAAGTCAGGGTATTGCATTCCTGGAGGATGTGCATGTGCAACGTGCATGTCCTTTAATTTTGGAACGGTGCCATAAAGGCAGTCTACAAACCCCACGGTTGGAGTCGGTCTCTGGCTGTCAATTACTGTGGGGCAAAGCACGCCATTCTCATGAAATCCAGCCACATCTCCAGACTGATTGACCGTGACAATGGTGTTAAGTTGAGAGTTTGACACAGCCATAGTCCATTCCTTTTCTTTTTCCAACAGAGTTCGATAATTACTGCTGTTTTCCTTTGTCTCTGAAAAACGTTCTCCATCTATTTCACCTTCACGTGGTTTGTAAATGGGATTGTTGCACATTTGAGTAACAGGGTGGGGGATGTAATCATAAACATGGCCAGAGGCAGGTTTCTCAGGTGTTGTTTGTTGTTCCTCAAATATCCGGCACTGCATCTGGATCCCGGTCAGATCCACCACTTCCTGACGTTTCTTGAATGGGAGTTTCTTCCTTCTCCTTAGTACAAATGCAAATAGGCCAGCGGCGACAAACACAGCAGATATGAACAAGATCAAGAGACTGAGGATGAGAACTGAAAGTGGTATGGCTCCTGTGGAAGGGGCATATCCTAATCCAGAGTCACTGGTGGAAGTGACATCATTAGCAAGTCCAGGAGAAGCAGCAGAAAATTTCAGTTCTGGGCAGATAAGCTCAAGTTCCAGGGTGCGAAGGTCCTTACCAAAAGCAAACTCCGGTGTCTTGCAAATTACTTCCCCAACCACAATGACAGAGCTCAGTTTCTCAATCCACTGCTTGAGTGGAACAATGTCACATGAGCATTCCCACGGGTTCTGGTGCAGGTCAATCTGTACAATTGAGTCAAGGTGCTCCAGCACTCCACTCACAGGCAGATACAGGAAATAGTTGTTGCGTAGATTCAGCCTAGACAGGGAGGTGCCTGCAAAAGCATCGACGGGAAGCGTGCGCAGCAGGTTATCATTCAAAAAAACCAGCTGCAGGTTTGCCATCAGGCTGAAAGCAGCTGGTTGAATCTCTCGAATAACATTGTACTCTAAATAAAGGTAGCTGAGCATCTGCAAACCACGGAACATGCCTGGAGTCAACCTTTCAATATCATTACCATTCAAGTATAAACTTTTCAAATTGGGCAGGTTGATGAAGGCACCTTCTTGAACATATGATATCCGATTGTTACCCAAATGGAGTAAATCCAAGCTGGAGAAATTCCAAAAATCTGACCTGTATATTTTCTGAATCAAGTTCCCACTCAGATAGAGTTTTTTGGCATTTAGTGGCCGTGGCAAGAGCTCAGAGATGTTGTGAAATCCTTTCTCTTTGCAATTTACAGTGAGTCCCAAGTCATTGATGTGTAGATTACACATACATCCTGTTGGGCAGATGATTGGAATAGGTGGTCTCGTTTGATAGCCAGGTACAGGGGGTTGGTTCGGACCAGGATAAAGGCTTCGTGGAGTTGGTGGTGTTTTCGTGGGTCTGGGTCGTTTTGTTGGCTTAACATGTCTCTCTCTGTACTCCACCGAGGAGGCAGTGTTATGAAAAGATGACAACATGGATGAGGGTTTGGTGGGCCACATGTTCTCATTACTGAAGGGTAGCCTCGGAATGCCGAGTTTTACCTCTATTTCAGCTTCAGAAAGCAGGGGGCATAGCTCGCTCCTTTTGATCTCACGGAGATCTTTTCCATGAAAGTGAAATGGATACTCACAAGTGATATCACCCACCAGAGCTGTGTATGGTATTCTCTCCAGCCATGTTTTGAGCTGTACAATCTCACATACGCAGTTCCACGGATTTTCTTCAAGCTGAATCTCCATCAGACTACGACCCACATACTCCAGTGTCCCCTTATATGGAAGAGTCTTTAACCGATTGCCACGCAAATCAAGGTGCGTTAATGATACAGACCTGAATAAGAAATTGGGGAGCATGGGTATCAAATTGTCATTCAAAATAAGCACTCTGAGCTTGTGCAGGTTTCGAAAAGCACCACTTTCTATTTTCTTTATGACATTGTAATCTGCCTGAAGGTATTCAAGGCTCTCAAGTCCAAGAAAAGTGTCATTTCTGAACACCTCCAGCTTGTTCTCATGTAGAAAGAGCTTTTTCAAAATGCTCAGCCCATTGAATGCACCAGCATGAATGTCCTGCAGCGCATTGTTCCCCAAATTGAGTGACACAGCATTGTTGAGGTGCAAAAAGCTGTTAAAATACAGCTTGCGCATGGAGTTCCTCTGCAAATTGAGCTTAAAGGGCCTTGTCCATGACTGGGAAATCTGGCTGACATTTGTAAATCCTTTGCTGTCGCAGTGCACATGAAAAATGCCCTCCTTGACTTCACAGTAGCAAGGGTCGAAGCAAGGCTCATCTATTTCCTCAGACTCGTCCAGCAAGGGGATCGGCGTAGTCCACCCTAAAGCTATTGTGCTTAGCAGGGTTACCCACAGCATCCTTCCTCCAAAACCTGATGAAGTCGCGGCTGAGTGCCACTTCACTGCACTGAAACAGACATAGAGAGAAGAATAAGAGACATAAATACTTGGGCAAGTGGCTGCAATGCTTGCATGAAATTTGTGGAAATGTTTGGCGGATATATATGCAACAATGACACACTCAAACGCTGCCTCACGCATCATCAGGAAAATAAAAAATGGATACATAAAATTCCACCAACATGAAATTAAATCAATTAAGCACTTGCATTACAATTCAGTACAAAAATCAGGATGAGCGTCATGATGACGTGATGTTCCATTTCTGTCGAGACTAAGTACACGCCCATGTTTACGGTTAAATCATTTGATTTTCTGGAAAGGTCACGCATGTTATTTGGTTTTCCAGTGACAGTGCATATTTTCATAGCACAACTGTTCCTCCAATTAATCATGTTGGTCTTCACATCCATCAGATCAGACAGGAGCTCTCATCTTCTCTCGCTCTATCTCTCGTTCTTTCTCATCCACCCACCTTCACACACGCGCACACACACACACACACATGGTTAGTGGGACAGAGCGGACATTTAGCAACTTAACACTTCAGGCAGTGCTCTGCACTGTGCGTTCTACTCTTCTGATTTTACAGCAGAAAGATCTCTATGTTAGCTTTTTTTATCATCTCACAATGGTCAGGAGATATAGATAGATGACAGATAGATAGAGAGAAAGAGAGATAGAGAGAAAGAGATGCTGTTGCTTCCCCCAAAAGATCTATCAGATCAGCAATGCGTATCTAAGTCTCTTTGCTTTTCCACACACTGAACACACTTAATTAGCTATCGGCACATTGGTGGAGATGCTGATAGATGAGATCTGCTAAATGTGTTACAGTCCCAGACACTAGAAAGTGTGCTATGGTCCCAAACACACTGACTTTTGATCTAGAAATGTGCTCTCAGAATGGATGAAAGACTTCCATTAAGCATCCATGCATAATAGGGGAAAATGGTAGTTGCCTTCTTAGATGAATAGCACACTTTGTGCCAGGCAAAGCCTATGCCTCGGCATTTCTGTGTGTGTGTGTGTGTATGTGAGGATGCATTCCCAAATCCCAAATTTAAATGATCGCCTCATAATACAACGTCACTTCTATTCCCAATGCTGCGGGTACCTACTCTGGGTTTTTTTCAGTGGGCTCCAACTTTACATCTCCTGTGCCAGGATGGATGTAGAGACAGGTGCTCCGGAGGTTTTAGACTGGAGGGAGACATGCACTGAAACAAAAAACAAAAAAATATCTTCTTTCCATAGAGTCCATCAACTGCAATATATCTCCATAACATAACTGCACATGCATTATAACTCCATAACACATTCCTGTATAGACTATAAAATCAGACCTTTCCAAAAATGGTGATGGTGATATAAGGATTTTTTTTTTTTTGGCCAAAAGACAATCAAAGTAATGTAGTCTTTTTTTCCTGATGAGATTAACATCATATAGAGAGGTCCTTCTGACGGCAGAAATCAATGAGCAGAGAGCAGGTTTGGATTAAAAATAGAGACTGAGATGCGTTTGTCCTCCCACGTCCGAGGATTCAGGGCAACACTCACCTCTTTTCCTAATGGACTTCAGTAGCTTCCACAAAAAAGGGGCATCAAAGAGTTTAAAGCTTCTTGGATCTCTCCATCTTGAGCATCATCTCCTGTGTTGATTTCTGTCTTTCTCTATCTCTCCTTGCTCTTCCCAGGCAAACGAAGCGAAGTGAAGACGTGATTGGAATGCAATGTCCCTTTTTTCCTCTCTCCTCTGTTAGGTTGGTTTATGGTTGCATTTCAGATGAAGAAGCGATTGAGATACGGATTAATTCGTGGCTGTATTGCAGCAGCGGCATCAACTCAGTGTGGATTCGCACGGAGGAGATGCGGTACATCGGCACGGTGCGAGAGCTCACTGTGAAATGAGCTTGAAGGAAAGCGAGCAGGAGGGAGGATGAGAGATTGAAGGAAGGAGGAGGAGGAGGAGGGAGTGCATCAGCCTCTCTCTCTTTATTGCTCTCTCTCTCTCTCTCTCTCTCTCTCTCTCCCCCCCTCTCTCTCTCTGCATGGTTATATATTTGGTGTAGATCAGCACATGTACCTTTGTGATTTTATTCTGGGGGCAAACTGGAGGCTGTCGTATCTGTATATCTACTTTTTAGTTTAACTGTGTTCTGTTATTTATTCAGAAACATTCTATTCTATCAGGATACACAGCTGTGTATGCTCTCTCTCTCTCTCTCTCTCTCTCTCTTTCTCTCTCTCCCCCCTACCTCGGTCTGGTTTCGATCTTTCTGCAGCAGGCTGAACTCATGAAAGGCTCTCTGTCTCCACACCAATCTCTCTTCAGCAGATCTTTATTTTTCAAGCCTGTCCTGTAGTGGGCGACCGAGATCTGCGACTCCACCTCTCCGCCACACACACACACACACACACACGCACGCACAGCTCTACGATCACATGCAGAATTCTAAAGGATTTATAATAATAATAATAATAATAATAATAATAATAATAACAATAATAATAATAATAATGAGAAGAAGAACTAATATATACATATTTTCTTAACTAAATAAAAATTCTAATTTTATTTTAACAAAAAATATTTCCATAATTCCATACCATTAATAACAACAACAACAACAACAACAACAATAATAATAATAATAACAATAATTTTAGATGATTTATTATTATTATTATTATTATTATTATTGTTATTATTATTATTATTATTAGGTGGCACAGTAGTACAGCGGGTAGCATTGTGATCCTGAGTGGAGTTTCTGTTTACGTTCTCCCCATGTCTGAGAGAGTTCCCTCTGGGTTCACTGGACTGGCTATGTTAATTCACCACTTTAGGTGTGGACGAGTGTGTGAATGTGTGTGTGTGATTTGTGCGATGATGTTCCAGCAAGGGTGTATTCCTGTCTCGTGGCCAGTATTCCTTGGATAGGCTCCGGAATCCCCCAGGACCCTGACCAGAATTGAAAAAAAAAAAAATCTGAAAATTGTTATTATTATTATTATTATTATTATTATTATTATTATTATTATTATTATTCCTTCTTTTTTCTCTCACTGTGATGATTATGTTCTTCATTGCTTAATTATACTAACAGAATATTCCTGATTACTTAAGCATTATAACCCAGATGTAAAGGTCACAAGAGAGGAAGGGCAACCTAATGCCCCAGTAGGACATCACCTGGAGGACTTCAGCTGGCCCTTCAGTGCAAGGCATGATATCAAGAGGCAAAGAGTGTATTTACTGTCAGAGAGAGAGAGAGTAGGGGAGAGAGCGCTCAGAGTGGTTATAACGGTGTGTTGAAGAGCGCCAGGTGCCTCTTGGTGAACAGCGGTGTGTAAAGCTGTCGCTCAATCTCCTGCAAGAGAGTCCTTTCTTATTTCTGCTCCTGTCAGGCTGTCAGTCAGGGCACTCATTGCTCCATCCATGTCTTCACAGTTTCCACCTTGTTTCACTCCATTCATATTTATAGTGGATTACTCCAGTCTCCATTTTTCTGTTAAATTTTTATGAACATATCTTTTCTTTTCTGGCCATTTTTTCCCTGGTTATGGGTTGTATGGCAGATGGAAGATGGGAAGCTACCCTTAGCAGAACATACAGTATAGTCTAAAGTCTGCATCTCATTTTATTTCTTTCGATCCTCCGGATAAAATGCTTTTGGGAAGGAAGAGGCACACTCCCACAGACCTTTTCCAGTCACCATGAAATGTGTCAGACTTACTTCCTCAGTCTGTCTGCCATCCTGGACTCTCAAAGCACAAAAAATAGAACACAAATGTACCAATCAATCTCTACTCAAGCTGTCCTTGTGCCAAATTGCTCTCACCAGTTTGCTTCCAGTGTCTCTTCCATTCAGTATGCATGGTAAAGTATGTTTCTATTTCTTCATTCTATTCTATTCATTCTTGTTAACATACAAGACTGCATCATCATTCACTCCATGTCCAAAACATGATATTACTATTAACTTTAAAAATTGCAGGGATGATGGCACAGGAATTGTAACAAAAAATGACACCAGTTAACCATGTGTTAGGAGATTACCCGTCTGACAGTTTTAAGGTAGTATTTGGTTCAGAGACCTCTTTTTCCCATTTTCTACCCCCATGCTTCCCTCAATCCTGTTATAGCTTTTCCTTACAGTCTTGGGATTTAAATTTCTGGTCACTAGTATAAACCACATCCCTGATCATTATCATCATTACTTATTATTATTATTATTATTATTATTATTATTATTATTATTATTATTATTATTATTATTATTATTAGCCTCATATGTTTCTCTCGTCAGTGCTCATAGTTCAAGAAATCTTTTATAGTCCTTTTTTTTTATATATATGTTATTTCGTAAAGTCTTGCAACAACTTTGAGCCAGATATAGTGTGTAAATGGCGGAAATCCATCATTAGAAACTAAATAAAATAGATACTGTACTAATCAAAAGCAACAAATGATAGAAATACAAACACCTGGAAAATAGGAGAAATACATGACAACAGTTCAACTGTAAACAATGAAACTAGTCACACATGGAAGTGAAATAGTGTATCCAGTTATATTCTGCGATTCTGAACTGTTCAGATTAGAGCTGGAAAACCAGGCAGTAAGAAACAAGGGGAAAAAAAATCAGGAAGCAGGAAGTGTGTGAACTAGCTATTCAGATAGATTTCAATTATATACAAGCAATATCTTGATTAGTTTGAGATTACTGCATTCTCAAGTAATATATAAGTAACACTGTATTAGTTTTTAATACCTGATTAAATGCTTAAATGATCAATATCAATATCAATAATATGAATGGGAGCTTAGGAGATAGGAGATAGTGTTAACAGTTGAACTAAATATATTTGTATGTGCATACATTTTTTATGTTCATTCATTTATGTGCATGTTCATTCATTCATTCATTCATTCATTTATCTTCAGTAACCACTTTATTCTCATCAAGGTCACAGCTAATCCAGAGCCTATCCTGGTAATACTGAGGCAGGAATGCTCCCTGGATGGGACACCACTCCACTGCAGGACACCATGTTCACATTCAATTCGGTATGTGTTCTTAAATAACAAATGTCAACTGGGCAATATTTTCATATTAGTTTTGGAATTAGAATATTAGAATTCATGAACGTAGTTGACAATCCAGAATTTTGGACCCAATTTATATATTCAGAAATTCAAAATTCTATCCACTCATATCCCTTGTCATTGTAACAGTGCAGTGAATTTATAATAGTGTCAGTTTGTATAGTAGACATGGGAGTATGGGACTGAACCATTAGTGTGTCCATGCAGAGGGATTTCTCCCTCTTTTTCTTCATTTCTTCCTCTTTTTCTTTGTCATCTAGGGGATAAAAATGCTTTTGGGAAGACAGTGGCACAGGCCTCCCACAGGCCTTCTCCATTCCTCCTGAGACATGTCAGAATTTTTTTCTCGGTCTGTCAGCCATCGTGGACTCTCAAAGCACAAAAAGGAACAAGAATATGTCAATCAACCTCCACTCACACTGTCCTCGGGCCAAATTGTTCTTACCATTTCCGTTAGTATCTAACATCTCATTCAGTGTATACAGGGGAGTTCAAAATTTTATTTAATTCATTATTTGTCAGACATTAATACACACATTTTACTTTTTTTTAGCTGTTTTAGAAATGCTTGCACAGCATTTGCATTTTTTTACTAATTGCTGTGATCATATATTTCATTCAAATAGTAACATAGTATGTGCCTAACTCAGCATTGATAATTGCTATCATATGCTGAGTCCATTGGTATGCTTTTCTGTGTGTTTTTCTTTTTTTTTTTTAAATAAAAACACACTGTTTTTAAATTATTTTACTAAACAAAGAACGGTGTAAAATAGATTAAATAAATGAGGCTTTTGGCCTCAGGACAGTGTGGATTGATTGGTACTTTCATATTCCTTTTTTAGTGACAGTCCAGGATGGCTGACAGACTGAAAAAAAATAAATAAAAAATTGATACATCTGAGAAGAAATGGAAAAGGCCTGCAGGAGTGTGTCATATCATTCCCAAAAGCATTTTAACATCCAAAGGCCCAAAGATGGGTAGTTGTCCAAAACTAATGCTCAGTTCCTATATAATATTTCATATATACATGCCATATTATTTGTATAATATGTATGCCATATTATAGTATAAATGGTAAAACTATACACTGCTAAGCTCCCATATTTATCATATTGTTTACTCAATCTATAATATCCTGAATGTGTTATTGTCCCTACTGCTTTCAGGCAACTAAGAATGCACTGTTTCTGCTTATACTGGTGAAGAATGATGACATTTTGAACTAATAACCTTGATCATTTTGATAACTCATTAAATAAAAACAGATCTTGGCAGTGGACTCAGACTTTGGGACTGAACTATATTTGGCACAGAATCTAACCTCACCTGTGTCAAAAAATGAACACTCACATTCATTTCACATCTCTCTGAAATATGTGCTCTGAAGACATATTGTACCATAGGCTCTGCCAAGTTACTGGTTCAGCAGCGAGAGTGTTTGGATAAAGAAACTCCCAAAAATAACATGGTGTGTGTGGGTGTGAAGCCACCAGTGATGTCGTGCTTTGATGTGGAAGATAGCCCAGTCATGGTGTGTCGTCCCGTGGGCAAAAATCACACCAAATGGAATGCTACAGGATGAGTAGACGGTATCTCCTCCACTCTACACACTCCTACATGTGAGTATCCCATGCTACTGACTGAATAAATAAAATAAAGTGTTTTTGTTCTGCTGTTTGATTCTGCTGTTATATGACCTGCTTCCAAAACTGTTTATAATGCATGCTTATTGTCTTATATTGCCTTATGTATTATATATTGCTTTATATTGACTTCCCTTCATCACCTACAGTACAATGCATAAGTGTACATTTGGTCCTTGGAGACAACTGGGGCATTAATAATTTAGTTGAGATGACTTCCTTAGAGATTTGCACTCAATGATTTAACAGGGTCATATTGGCTTGTGCACTACTTAAATGCTGATCAGCTAGCAGATGAAAGTAAGTTCCACTAGTTGTTTTGATCAGAAGGATGAGTTTATGTAATAAAACCCAGTTTTGAGCAGAACACACCTAACATTCCCTTCTGCTGATAAAGTAATTGAAGTAATAGCTATAATGGAGGCAAGGACAGCAACACAGATTCAAACAGAGCAAATTTAAATGGCAAGTCCACCATGGTGCTTGTAAAAGACAACAGAAACACAGGCCTGATGTTTTTTTTTTTTATAGATATTATCCCCTGAATTATTTTGAAGTGGTGGAAGTTATTATTAAAATTCATTAACCTGTCCATTTGTTAAGCAGTAGGGGTGTAACACAATGCCACTATCAGGTTTTGTATCTGTTTAGTGCTCCACACAGTACTAAACCTGCATTCAGATTTAAACCTGAAGTGGCTGTGGCCTAAACAAAAAGTTTCCCCCCTTTTTTTAAACAATTTTATTTTATTATATTTAATATGTAAAATTAAATATAAGTAAATTATATATATATGAACCCTACAATGAAAATACTGGAAACCCCAGATGTAGAAATGGCTGCAGTGTCAGGATGGTATATTAATTCTGGCTCTGACAGTTCCTCAACAGCAGCTACATCACTCAAGTCCATCAAAATATAAACAAACTACTAGCCTCATTTAAAACACTGTGACCCTGACCAGGCAGTTACTAAGAACAAATGAACACCAAGTGCATGTTCCTGAATATGATCTTTCTTTGTGTCATGATCTTCAGATCTGACCACTCACTTTCCCTCACATAAAGTAACGAAATGAATTTGCTTGGAACACTATCTGTTGATTCCGAACAATGTATTTGTATTTAGTTACATCTATATTAAGCATTTTATCTATCACATAGCCAACATTCACATTTTTCTCACTATTTGTTTGGAATACTTTCACTCTTAAACATCTATTATGGTCTGAACCACCAGCATGTGCCTAACTGTAATATATAACAAGGGAAAAAAAAGAAAAGAAAATATGTCAGAAGCCCTAGAGAGGTGCGTTCTGGTTGGATAGTCATGCACTGTTCCAGATTTTTGGCAGCAGATTCTCAGAAGTTGACCTAAAACATCAAAGATGATCCAAAAATTCTCTTTTATTTGCCATTCGGTTCACTAATGTGATTCTAGGTCATACAGATCCAACCATCCCTTACTGGGGTCACAAGACATTCTGACAGAAGTGTTCCCAGGAATATGAATATATTTAGCTACAAGCAGGGATTAATTAATTGTTCAATGATTAATGTTGTTAATGTAATGTTAAGATTAGATGTGGAAAGAAAGAAAGAAAGAAAGAAAGAAAGAAAGAAATGAACTGCAGTAACTGGAAAAGTCCCAGTTTTTCATTACAATAATTACTGCCATTAAAATGCAATATGCAGGAGAAAAAAAATCAGAAGTGGACAATTTAAGATGTCATCTGCAAAGTCTTTTATGTGAAGGCCTCAAATGCTTAAAATGTCACATATAACATCAGTGTGAATTAATTCTGCACCAAGTTAACACATCTGGCAGCAAAGTCTTTCAACGTGAGCCATTGTGTTATACAATATACTGTATGGCCAAAGGTATATGGACTATGTGACCATTGGACCCATATTTGGACCTTCCCCAAACTGTTGCCACAAAGTTAAAAGCACACAATAGCCTAGAATGTCTTTGTATGCTGTAGCATTGAGTTCCCTTCACTGGAACTAAGGAGACTAGTCCAATCTTGTTCCAGCATGACAGTGCCCCTGTGCACAAAGCAAGCTCCATGACAACATGGATTGCCAAGGTTGGTTTGTAAGACCATGAGAAGGGCATCCACAGTCTGGAACTTACGTCCGTTTTTGTAAACTTCCCTTGCCATCCATCCCCAAACATTCTCAAGGGGATTTAGATCAGGGGAACATGCAGGATGGTCCAGAAGTGCAACGTTATTGTCCTGGAAGAAGTCCTTCATCAGGCGGGCGTTGTGAACTGCAGTGTTGTCCTGCTGAAAGACCCAGTCATTACCACACAGACGAGGGCCCTCAGTCAAGAGGGATGCCTGCTGCAACATGTCCACATAGCC
>CM075008.1:20561804-20585227 GCA_037576675.1 Pangasius sanitwongsei
ATATATATATATATATATATATATATATATATTCAATTTTAAGTTGAAAGTTGGGGTTTGCTTTTCTATTTAATTGCAGCTTCATCCAAATGAAGTCACTGGTTATTTCTAATTCTTGAGATGAGTTTGACTTTTATATAAACCGTAGTTATGGACTGCTTTTAAGCCAAATGTTTTGAAACGTGTCTTCTGTCCCTTTCCTGCTAACTCTGGATCTGCTTTGGTTCATACACAACTGAGCATGTCTAATCATGCTAGGAGAACTAGAGCGGAGCAACCTCATGTTGCCCCAATCCCAAGATGCATTGCAGTGTCCTACCCTACTCACACAGCAGCATACATGCTGTAGCAGGGGGAATTATGACAATAGCTCAATTTGCAAAGACTTTCCCTGTGTACCAAACTGTTAATTCTCAAGTGTACTATTTTGTTGCGCATTTAACATCCCTTGTTGTATTTTAAAGACTCTGGGTGTTTCCTCCTTGCTCTCTGATTTCATCCAACCTCCAAAAAACATACCACTAAATAGATTGTCTAGTAGTTGGGAACTAAAAAAATCTGGTACTCATGAGTTTATTTGACTCACTAAAGTCAGAGCAGCAGAGGATGCTCTATAAGGCTATATGGCTCTATAACAACCTCAGTATATCTCTCAAGCATTGTGTAAGAGAAGTATCTGTTTATTTTAAGCTATGGTTGGCAGGTATGGTATCCAGTCCAGTGACTGATTATATGAGTGGACATTGCGACAAGGAGTCAAAAGTAAAGCCAGAATGTCTGTGAGGTCCTATAGAGACTGGCTGTAGTACCCATGTTAGTGAATGGGACAGTTGGCAAGCTTTCATTTTAAGTTACAGCTCCACATATTATTTGCTGAAATAGTGTTCTGTCAGTTGACACTGATATCTCCCCCAATATTTTATAGAAGTCATTTGATGGCAGAAGGGTGTGGTTAATGAGGTGATTGAACGTGCTATATATGAAACCCGAGTCTCATGAATGCACACAATTTCCAGCATGCACCTAAAGCAGTTCTTTGACAGTTCTTTAGCAAAACCATGTCTTGTTCTGCTGTAAACTGGTCTACCATACCCTCAGCAGGGAGTCCTTCGTAGTTTGTCTGGTATGTTGCTCATTTTGATGTCTAAGCTAGCTCATTGTACTGATATTATAACTAGCAAACCAACGTAAATAAAAAAAAAAATGGCACAAACCAAGGCCGTTAACACTAGTTACATTTTATAATCTACAATTTACTGTATGAGCTTAGGGAACATGCGAAATATATTTAACTCTAAGTTTAGACAGTCACTCCTTTTTAAATGAACTGTGCTGTCAGAATGACCAGAGAATGAAAAGGAGCATTTCCCCATTTCATTGCAGTTTACTAGTATATTTTAAGTTGATACCTTATATTAGCTACTTATACTTACATTACTTTGATTAAAATTATGGATAATGTCAGCTAATTAGCAAATAGTAGCTGAGTCAGTCATGATTCAAAGCTCTAAAACCTTTTCCTGGCAATAGTAAAATCATTGTAGCTGCGAAAATTATACAACTTCATTTTAGCATGGTGCATATTAATTAATTTCTCTGTACCACTTTGAGCTAATGTACAGTACTTGCTACTTTGAACTAACCAATACACCGTCGTAAGTTGCACCTCAGGTACTGGAAGCTTGTGTGCTCATGTATGGGTGTCCACCACTAATATGGACGTGAGAGGCGGACCCATTCTGGCTCCAAGATCTCTTCTGCACAGGCTCCTGTTTTGACAAAAAAGGCTTCAAACCTGCATAATAGGAGTGAATAGTGCCATGATGTCCCCTCATAGGGATAGTCATTGGTCCAGAATGTGATCTATTTAATGGTGACAAACACTGTATTGAAAGTGTAGACCTAAAACACCATGGTTTGTCACTGATGCAGCCTAGAAACAATGATGGACCAGGGTCAGGAGACTTATGGTGGCCTTTATTAAGTTTTATTGTTGTTGCTTCAGATGCCCTACAATGGACTCATGTCTCATCCGTGGTGTATTCTCACCTCACACCCTGTGTTCACAAGATATGCCCTGTATCCACCACAACCCTCACCAAGATAAAGCAGTTAAAGATGAACGCATGCCTGTTGCTACAGATTGAAAATATCAGCTGTGCATTTAACTAAGTTGTGTTCTATTTCATTTTCTTTTGTCATTTTCTTTTTCACATTCACAAATTTTTACAACCAACTATATGTTAATTGGCATAAATGTGGGGGCCCTCGGCATTTGGTTACCTCAAACCTATTTCTTGCCAAAACACAGCAAGTAAAAAAAATATCATTAGTCTCATTAGTGTTTTAATTCTTTAAATTGTGGTTTGTGTCCCACAATGCTTTTTTTGCAACACAGTTTGCTTTTTGCATCTATTCCTTGCTGTTCTTCATTTTTAGCCTTATTTTAGAGTAAATCCTCATGACCGAGGAACAGGTTTTCATGAGTCATACTGATTAAATTTTCCCAGTATGGAAGGAAAAGGCATTGTGTGAAAGGTTGCTGGAGAGAGAAAAAGAAATTGCAAGAGAAAAGGATGTGCCCTGAGAAGATGCTAATTAGGGATTCCCTGAGAGCTTGTACATTCCTGTATATTTCTGATGCTAAACCCCATTCTGTCATCGTTATTCAGTGCTGTGTCAGCTCTCTGTATATCCAGGTGTGTGTAATTAGGCATGTTCCTGAGAGAACAATTACAGTCACATCTATTTCAAGCGATGGACACTAAAAGCCAAGTGTATGCTAACTATGTAGCACACAGGATGTGTGTAGCATTCAAAAAAGTAAAGTTGGTCCAAGATACAAAAAAAGTAGATTTTAAAAATAAGTAAATAAATACATACATACTTTTCACCTGTGACTCTTATCTCACCTTGTATCTTGTAAATCTCCAGGCCAAACCAAACCAATTAGCCCCAGCCCTTTCCCCCATCAACTCCCTCACACACACACACACATATTCGTTTTGTGCCCACACAGATGTGCGCGCACACTCGCATCTTTCTTGTGTTGGTATCTCTGTTGTATACAGAAGCGTGCTGCTGTAATAAGTGCTTCCTAAAGCTGGCCCCCAAGGACTCTTCTTCTTTTTTCTATTCCCCAGAATGGATTGCATGTTATGCTCTCTTCTTGAATTTGCCTCTGTTCCAGTACATGCACAGGCGGCTTGTCCAACACAAGAAATAAATGTATAAGCATGAAAGGATTAAAATGGTTCTACATGATATCCACCAGGAATAAGACCTTGTTTACAGAGACCCTCAATAATGCATACAAGTAGGTTATTGCCTAAAACTCAGACAGTTCCTGACCTGCTTTTTTCCTCTTTATTTAATCAGTCTAGCACAATTTTTTTGAATGCATTACTTAAACCTGAAACATGCTCATATATTTGAATATCCAGTACATATTTAATTAAAACAGTAACACATGCACTCAGAGGTCACAGCCTGATCTAAAAAAGCAGAAGAAAGTGAGTCATACTGGTTGGTCATACTGGTCATAGTCATATTGGAAATTCTTCAAATAGCTGACACACTGAACAAAAATGCTACTGTACTGCAGAAGGAAATAATTTTAGGGTTTTAAGGTTGTCATTAGGATTGTTTAGTGTAAATATTTGAATGAGTCTTTGATTCAACCCTTCAAATATTTATGAGCCAGAGTGAGTCCGCCTCTCACCCGTCCCATTAGTGATGGAGCAGTCTTGGCACAGATGAGAGACCATCATAACGAACTTCACCTTCTATCTCTCATCAGGCTGAAGGTGTGTTAGGTATCTTACCGTGGAGAATATGCATGGTGCCACGTCCCCTCAAATACTGTATATAGTCATTAGTCCAGAATGTGATCTGTTTAATTGTGGCATACGCTGTATTGAAAGTGTAGACCTAAGACACCATGGTTTGTCATTGATGCAGCTTAGAAACAATGATGGACCAGGGTCAGGAGACTTATGGCAATTTATTCAACCGATGACTAAAAATACACTGTATGGCCAAAAGTATGTGGACACCTGAGTATTGAACATTCCATTCCCAAACAATAGGCTTTAACTTGTTCCCCCTTTGCTGCTATAACAGCCTTGCCCATTCAGCCACAAGAGAGCAAGAGTAAGCAGCCATCATTCCAGTTCATCCTAAGAATTATCATTAGTCTCATTAGTGTTTTAATGCTTTAATTTGAGGTTTATGCCATGTGCTTGTTTGGTTTGGTTTCTGTTCTAGTTCTGTCTCCATCCTATCCTGTCATTGGTTTGTTCCCTGATTGTGTTCATCTGTTCTGTCTTTAGTTCTGATTAGTTTGTCTATTTATACCATGTTGTGTGATTGACTCACTGCAATGTCATATTTAGTTGTTAAGTCCAAGCCTTGCTTAGTCCAAGTTCCTGTTTCATGTTTAGTGTACCTAGTTTTGACTCACACCTGAGTGACCATTGCCGTTTATGGATGTGATTACTCTGACATACTGTGAAGGATGTAACTATACAGTGTGCTAAGCACAAGACACTGTGAAGGAATGACAGCATGTGGCTCTTCTGGTGGAGTAACAAACGGGCACCTCTTGCTGCTCCTCATGCTACCTGCTAGCCACACAAGGACATTTCACGCTCTCTTGATAAAGTCTGGTAAACCCCTCTCTCTATGCCATTGGACTCAGTAGGTTTTCATGTCACTCCATTTTGGCATATTCTCCACTGTAAGATATGTTTTTGATACCTAACACACCCTCAGCCTGATGAGAGATGGAAGGTGAAGTTCGTTATAATGGTCTCTCATCTGTGCCAAGACTGCTTCACCACTCCACCACTGTTGCGCTGAGGTCACTGTGGACAAGCACATAATGCCATCCTTCTGTGGGGAGGAACTCCTGGTGCCAGCTCTATGGCAAAAAACATGGAGACCAGAATTATCAAAAGTAAGTTATCAAGATTTATCCAATTTAATTTTTGCCTCTTTATACTGACTTATATGGCCAAAATTATGTGGACACCTGACCAATCACACCCATATGAGGGTCTTCTTGAAACTGGTGCCACAAAGTTGTAAGCACACAATTGACTAGAATATCTTTGTATGCTGTAGCATTAAGATTTCTTTTCACTGAAGCTAAGAGGCCTAAACCTGCTCCAGTATGACAATGCCCCTGTGCACAATGCAAGATCCATAAAGACATGGTTTGCCAATGTTGGTGTGGAAGAACTTGAGTGGCCTACACAGAGCCCTGATCACAATTGTCCCGAACACCTTTGGGATGAATTTGAATGATGGCTGCTCACCAGGCCTTCTTTCCTGACATCTGTGCCTGACCTCTTGAGCTCTTTGGCTGACTGGGCAAATTGCCGCAGCTATGTTCCAAAATCTAGTAGAAAGCCTTTTTCAGAGGAGTGGAGGCTGTTATAGCAGCAAAGGGGGAACAACTTAAAGCCCATTGTTTGGGAATAGGATGTTCAATACTCAGGTGTCCATATACTTTTGGCCATACAGTATATTTTTAGTCATCATTTGAATAAATTTTAGTCAATGCTCCTTTAAGTACAAGATCTTGAACAGTGTCTAGATTGAACTACTTCCACCCCTTTTATCATAGCCGACTTACATTTCCCTGAATCACTGACTTAGTCTTTTGAACCTTTATTTTTCATTTTGTGTGTGTTAATCGAGTGATTTATTTAAAGTTTGGGGTTCTACACTTATTTTGTGCTTCCTTTATTCCTTATCTCCTAAGGATGAGATCTGGGGCTCAGTCAGTGTTGGCTGGTGGGGGCTGAATACATTGAGTCAGTTCTCTCAGCCTGGGAAAGTCTGCTTTGATAAATAACGATCTCAAACGGCTAATTGCTAATGCTAGAACCAGTCAGTTCTTGGTCGGAAAACAAGTTTGCAAGGAAGATTAATGAAAGAATCGAGTGAGTGCATAGCAGTGACATAAATAATATTGATCACTTGTTCGCTTCAGTAACTTAGTAATGAATGAAACATTTCTAATTCTACACCAGTTGGTTTCAGGTGCTAAAACAGAACCAAGTTTATTATCGGAGAACTGGTTGTGGTTGTTTTTCAGTGGAAAAATCACTGAATGGTTCCGCACAATGGCTCTATGACAGCCATCCTGATAGATATATAAATATTTGTCTTTTGTGCATTTCTGAAGTGAGCTGGCCTGCCGTAGAACCCACTCTGCTAGTGAATAATCTTATTGTTTGCTCACAGTGGATTATTCCCGCTCTCCTCTCATGCCCAGATTATTAAAATGTCTCCTTGAGTACATTATAAAAAAATATCTTGCAGATTTGTCAGATAGTTACTGTAATTAATTTTTACAGCATTTGTACTTTAAAGTTTAAAGTAATGGCATACTACACTGCATTTTTAAATAGGGTGAAAAATTGTTTATAGGACTACACATTCATTTTCAGTAAATGAACTGGTGGATCCAGAGCCTGTCCAGGGAACACTAGGTGCAAGGCAGGTTTATGGGACAGGACTACATATTACTGTAACAGTTGCCACTGATATTTTACAGTATAGCTGTTCATTACATGATGCAGGAAAAAAGCTAATGTTTAGTTCATAGTTCATGTTTTGTTACCTGTCTGTTGGATTGTTATAGCACCTTGTTCTCTGGATGTTTCCAGTAGGTCTATAGATAATAAGTTCCAGAATGCAGCTGTCCGAGTCCTTACTAATACCAGCAAGTCATCCACATTACACTGGCTCCTAGTAAAATTTCACAGTAATTATTAAATACTACTAATGACCCATAAAGGGCGGAATGGTCTCGCCCCACAGTACCTAAGTAAACTTTCAGATTATTATGATCTGCCACATCTGCTTCGATCAAAAAGTCTATGTTCTTTATCTGTACCTGGAATAATGAATACTACAGCAGGGGTGCTTTTTTTCCCCTATAATGCCCTCAGCTAAAGAATAGCCCTCCAATTAGTGTTCAGGACACAGACACGGTATCAGTCTATAAATCTTGGTTGAAAACTTATTTGTTTAGCCAATCATTTTATGTAAAACAGCTTTGCTTTTTGGTAATGGTTCAAAGTTCATTATGTGTAATGTGCAGGGGGGGTTATAGTAAACTGTGATGTTTGAAGCTGTCACCCCCTCACTCTCATGCTAGGCAAATGTTTTATATCTCAGGGTGCCTTCATGCCTGCGTAATGTTCTAGCTCTCCCTTTTAGTTATGCTGTCATAGCTAGACCTGACAGAGTCCTCAAATACACACTAATCAAAATATACACCCTTTTAAACCACTGTAGGATAAAAACATACGTAATAATCTGTTATCTCTCTCCATTAAGCTGTTCATGCATTCCTGATAATGAAGCCTGATCCTGACACTCCATGGCTCCTTGACACTCCATGAATTCTGTTACTTCTTCTGCTTGTAGCTTCTGCAGGTGTGATTTCTTTCTGCTGCTGTGGATAATCCCATAGGGATACACTAAAGATTGCTGTGTATGGTCCCACATGGATACCCTATACATCCTTTTTACACATTTAATACTGTTCCACTTTATCGTATACAATTGTAGAAAAGTGGTGATCTAGGTACCCAGAAGATGATGGATTATCTTTTGAGTCCTGAACACTAATTGGAAGACCATACCTGTGAGGTTTTGTAGGCAAAAGCTCTGCCCTCCTGTTTTAGTATTCTTTATTCTAGGTACTGATAAAGAACCTGTTCCTTTTGATTGAAGCAGACATAGCAGATATAATAGACAAAAGATTTGCTCAGATACAACTTTAGTAGTATTTTATAATCAATGTGAAATTTATTGGGAGCCAATATAGGGATATGATTAAACCTTCTGGTTCTTCCCAAGGTTTCCACCTCATGTCTTTTTTGTCACTATTATCTCTGACTTGTTCATTAAGGATCTAAAGGATCTAAATATGCATCTTAAAAAACTGAAAGATTCAATATCCTAGCAAAAGAAATGCAAAAATGTTTTTTTAGTGAAGCAATCATTTCATTTCATATAACAAACATATCAAATTACTGAATGAGAATTTATAGTTATAGATATCAAACAAACAAACATACAATAAGAAACTGCTAAAATGAACAATGAAAACCTCACAGAATCAGTGGTTCACCACAGGGAATACCATAGGGAAAACAATAAAGAAAAATGAAACTATATGGGTTATCTTTTTTTTTCTTAAATCAAAACTCACGATGCCAAAGTAATAGAAGAAATGAAAAATGAAAAACGACCTAGTTTTAGGTCGGTTTCACAATTGTATGGCAAATGGGCAGCGCAAAAGATACTGTTGTAAGAAATTGAACAATACAAAGATGTACTTGAAATGGCATGAATTCTCAAGTCTGTCAAAAATAAGGGGGGCAGCCCTCTCTCCAGAAAAGGAAAAAGTAATTAGGCCCAACAACAACTGAAGGGTTCTCTGGAGGCTTAGATGTATGCTCAAATGATTTCCCATCTACCCCACCACAACCTACATCCCCTACGCACACTTCACCATGCACCAGTCCTGGGTCATCTTCTGGGCCTTCCTCTGGAGGACCCAGTCTCTACCTGCGCATGCCACACCAAAAATACCTGTGGGTATAGTGAGGAGTTAATTGCTCTGGAAAAAGAAATGCTGCAAATAGAAAAACAGCAGCTCCAGCTGAAATGTGAAAAGCTCCAACAGAGGTAGAGGCACCATGAGGAGTTGGTTCAGCTGAAGGAAGCCAAACTTGACATCATGGCCAAACAACTTTCGTTGGCGGAGCTTCAGTTTACCAGGCCATCTATTTCCGTGCCAATTATATTGCCCTCTGAGCAAGGTGAGATACTTAGCCAAGTAAAAATAGGAAATGTGAATAGACTTACTGATTTCTGTCTAAATGATCTACAAAATGTTTTACATTTTATCGCACTGCCGGTGCCAGCTTTAGCATTTTCTTTTCAGACTCCAGTACCACAGACACAGTGTAGCAGAAAAAGAGATGGATGGACAATCTTTATAATTTGCCAACGTGTTTCCAAGCCAGACAAGTGAAGTCCTTCTCTCCTATCTCCTGGTAATTCTACAGAAAAATTTCCTTCCCCTCTCTCCTCATCTTCCTCATCAAAGAAGGTGTATACATGCCTTTTTGAGGGGAGAACAGCCAACATGATTTGATCATGTATATTTTAAACCCTGGAATAAAATGCAGGTTTGAACCAAATACCTTTGCACTGGGAGGTAGTGACACTACCTACTACTCTTATCATGCTACATATGTGCATGAAAAGTTCATTTAATACTAGGAACACACTGACTACGTAATTCAGGCTAGTAGATTTGTTTTTAGTTGGCATTAAATGTAGTGCACACAATGCAACTATGTTTTAGGAAATACATTTTCATGTTTTTTTAATATAAAAAATGCACTGTTGTCAGGCTTAGAGCCAACACGTCAGTGAGGGTTTTTTTTTTTTTTTTTTTTTTTAAAGGGAAAAATAGCAGCTTCTGTCTTTTTGAGGTAGAACTGCACACAAATTCCGAAGTACTTCATGAATTACGAATTGGTAGGTTACTTGTAATACTTGTTTATTTAAGAACATTCTTAAGAAGGAGATTACAAAGTACTTAGCATTATGAATGTTTTGGGAAACCCATCCCTGTATGCTTTATTTTATTCTTACAATACAGTGAAAGCAGTGTTACAGTATCTATACAGTAAGGTCTTTTGATATGGTATACACTGTCAGTACTGTGAATATTTTCCCAGAATACCAAGCATACTGCTGTGATGAATTGTAGAACATACTGTACTGTTTCATACTGTTTTAATGCTGTATTTTACTGTAGAATTCAGATTTTTTTTTTTTTTTTAATAAAAAAACGCAACTGAATCAATTCTCCAATCCATGGTTCAATGTCCTATTCAAGCTGTCTCTCTCTCTCTCTCTCTCTCTCTCTCTCTCTCTCTCTTTCACATCAAGAAGGCAGTCTCATCACTCACTCTTCAGAGAAGGTGTGACATAAATGCTTTCAGGTCACGATTTGGGACACATCCATTCATCTATCCATCCATCTGTTCATTTGTGAGAGATGTTCATCTTCAGAATTCTGATGGGGCACCTCTAATAGATTTTGTGCATGCGTGCATGCATGCATGTGTGTTTGTGTGTGTGAAAACAGAGACAGTTGACACTAATGTCTTTCATCTCATCCGGCTTTGAAACTGCATTGTGAAATATTTATATATATACTAGGGATTTAAATGTCAAACTTGTTTCTTCATCCGGAACAGTCCAGGAATGGTGTATCACCTCCAGCCAAGAAATGTAGAATTAATCTGGAAAAAGAGAAATTATAAAGAATGTTGTAAGTCTTATTATCCTATAATCACTTAGTTAATTATTACAAACTTTACCTAGAGGCAGATTGATGTAAGTGCACAGTCACTTTACTTGTGCTAATCCAATAATCACAGTTGGCATTCGCAGCAGGGGTCTGATCACAGGCAGTCAGGGTAGGAAATCTAGGAGACAGGCCAGGGTCCAAACCAGCAATTAACCAAAACACAAAGAACTAGACACTAGAACCTAGAACATTAAATATGGGAAAAGAGGAGCACAGAATCTACACACAGTGTTGATCATTTTTAAAACAGTGTTTTGTGGGGTGGCGGGGGGGGGGGGGGACTTTGTGTTTGGAAAAAAAAAAAAAGTATAAAAAAGTATAAGTATAAATAAATAAATTAATTAATTAAAAAATAAATCCATACAATGTCCCTGTATGTTTGCACTCAAAATATCATTGCATTATGATTTTATATAGCAATTTATAATGTATATTAGGTATCACATATTCATTGCGTTAGTTTAGTAGTTCTGGAGGGCACCTTATGGTGTGCAATCATGAATTGATCTACACTTTTTCATAGATATTCTATATTTGAGACTTTATCTGTAATAATACAAAACTCTTATCTGGTCTTATGGTCTCTGTCATGTAATAAATCTTTAGGAGAATGGGTTTTTAGTGCTGCCACTTAAAAAAAAATGTATGGTGCTGCTTTTAGTGCTATACGTACTTCTCATGTATCATCACTGACAACTGTGTGAGAAACTGTACAGTTTAATTTGAGAAATCAGAGAACATAATAAACTAAGAACTACAGTCTCAGGATTGCTGGAAAACTACAGGGTTGCCTTTCTATAAAATAAATAAATAATTAATTAATACACAGACAATGCAGTTTTATGATTCACAAATACATATATAATTAAATAAATCAGTCTTTTGTAATGCACCATAAATCTGCCTCTGTGGAACTTGCAAATCAGTATTCACATATATAGTTTCTATTAAAGGTCTCACTTTAGGGGTTGATGCATCCGCCCTCTGGAACCCTCTGCCCTGACTATCCACCTCAAAATGTTTCATTAAAACCCTCATGTGCGTTGGCCGCATGATTATTGGTGATGAAAAGCTGAAGCACATAAATCATGAGTTTTGATGGGACTTGATATAGGCTGTAATCACAGGTGCAGCTTTACAAATCTAATTACACATTTGAAGTTCATGAAATTGCAATCTTATTATTGCATTTACATACAATTACTTTTGCAGCAACAAAGCAACAACACAAACAAATTGGCATAGATAACATTGCAACGAGTTGTTAGACAAAAGGAGATTACTGTGGGATTACTGCCAAACCTTGTTTTAATTGCTGTAACTGCATGTACTATAGTGAATGGTGTTTAAAATGATGCTCCATGATAGGAACAATAATCCGAGAGTATGGTGCTCTGCTATTTTGATGGTTATGTCAGTTGTGTTTATGTCATGGAACCCCAGCAAGGTGGCTCTTGCACAAGGTTGTGACTAAGAATTTCATCTCTGGATGTCATCTTTTCATGAGTTCATAATACAGTGGCATGCAACATGCAATCCATGATGGATTGTTTTTTTGTTTTTTTTATTTTGTTCTCTGTATTTTAGTGGTTCACTCCTTAAAAAAAAGCAATTCAATTGGCATCACATGACACTATTCAAATGTGGAAACCTTTATATATAGAGAGGAAAACCTGGTAGTATTTCTGGTAATGTAATACATTCAGCTAAAATATGCTAAACAGCCAGTTAATTACTTATACTGATCTATTCACTACCTCGTGACTAACTAACTTCTAACTCAGTATACAAAACACAACTTACTTTTGTCACTTTTTTGATTTATTGTTGTTTTTAGACTTCTTTTTTTTCCCAACTTGTCAACCTGATGAAGGTTTAATGGAACTGTATTAATGTGCTTTTTATATACACACAGTGTACTGCTAAGGAATGCAAATATTTTTTATATTTATTCATTGTAGGAAGTGTTTATGCCCCTTTATTACTTTGAAATGTTGCCAGAGGAACTGGCAATTAAGTGTAGTTATTACAAATGTTGTCCTTTCTTTTATGGTCACTACTTTTTATGGTCAGAAATGTCACTTAAAACTATAGTGGAAAAGTTTTTGACCAGGAAAACACTACATTTATGAATACATTTGATAGGCTTCTGGTATTTAGTGTACTATATGCTTGGATCTGTTTAATGTGATCTGCCTGGCTTTATATTATCTAAGTAATTTGCTAATTAATTGTCTCAGGTGTGTAGTCAAACAGTTGGGTAAATAGGCAGGAATTTAATTGGTATATTCAAGTCACCCTTTCCATTCTAACCTTGCTCAAGATAACCTTGCTTCACTACAGACCAGCTAACTATCACCTCTGCTCTTCTTCTCTTGGCTAATTATTACCCTTACTCATTTACCCTAGTTACTGTTGCTTCTCCCCCCAGACATATGCTTTACTCATGTCTTTGCCCTTACAGATCCTCCATACAGCATCCTCAACAAATCAGAGGCTATATTACCAACAACCTTATCTACCCTCCTCAGTCAACAGTGGAGGGTGTTAGGTGGGCTTGGGAACTGCCTGTCTGCCATCCAGGAAGCTACTTCACACCTCTTGCACTGTCTCATGTTAACATCTCCTCATTTGAACCCCATGCAGTTACAGTTACATATCATCATCTTGTGGTTATCTATCACCCAGTTGGCCCTTGGAAATCTTCATAGAAGTGTTGGGCTCCTCTTCCCTTCTGAAGCCTCCAACCTCCTTTCAAATAAATTCAATTCTCTAGTATCTTTCATGACTTACGCTTTTGACTTGACCATCAACTACTGCCATCTGACATAAAATGAAAGAAACATCTGGAACTGTTGGAATCTGATCTTTGAAATGGAGAAATTCACAACTTGATGCTGATCTCCTCTCATATAGCCTCCCCTTCTCTTACAATTCCTTAACTGAGGATGTCTTTTCTACTTCTTTTAATGAGAAGATTAACCTATACTGCTAACCATTTCTTCCTAGCCCTATTGCTATACTGTACTATCCCTCTTCCCTTTCCATCGCCTTAATGCCTTGCTGTTTGCCTTTTTACAGAAAGAAATATCCAGCTTCTTTTATCCAGCCATCCTTCCACCACTCCACTGGATCCCATCCCTTCCGCAATGCTCCAGACTATCTTTCAAGACCCTTTATCACTTCCATCATAAATGACTCCATAACATCTGGTCACATAGTGACTGTCTTCAAGACAACAAGGGTTATTTTGATACTGAAAAAGCCCACATGGAAAATTGCAACTACTGAATACTATCACTTCTATCTATTCTTTCTAAAGTGCTTGAACATGCGGTATAAAGTCTATTCTCTACCTTTCTTACCCAGAACAACCTTCTGGATCCTAATCAGTCTGGTTTCATGGCAGGATAAACCCATGCAGACACTCTACAGCTGTGCCACAAGGTTTTTCAGTGCTTGGCTCTTCTATTTTCTCTCTACACCTGCCCTCTCAGTGAGGTAATATCCTCATGCTGTTTTTAATACCACAGCTATGTTGAAGACACTCAGTTCATCCTCTTCTATGCTGATGACACTTCGCTCCTTTATATGCCTCAGAACTTTTCTCTGGACTGGCACTCAGGTGGTGGAATTACCATGCCCCTTGTTGTCCTAACAGCTGTTTGTTTGCTTTCAAATGAAGACTGAAGACTTACCTCTTCACGAGTACTTACCCCAGCACTAAATCTAGAGGGCACGCAAATATGTTTCTAATGGAGACTATAATGCATATATGTAACTTGCTGCTAAATGCTGTAAATATGCAATAATGTAAAATATAAATGTAAATCTTTGTGATACATTCCTCTCCTGCTTGGTACATCTGGACAGCGGTGGAGATATAATGCATATCTGCATATTGTATGCATATTTTGTTGGTGTATGTATATCTTTGAAAGAGATTTAAAACTATGGCCATGAACAGACCAGAACAAAATTATAAAAGAAGAAAATTTCCCTTCAGTTATTACACTGGTTTATAGTGTAAACAAATGAGTGTTTGTCTTCTGTGAACTTTCTCTTAGCACATGAAATGTGTAGAAAATTATATTTTCAAGTACAACTTTTGTGTGGTAATGGAAAGAATGGAAAGAGCAAGTAGTTTTACAATCATTCTTTATCGACCACACATTTTGGCTGGTTTACACAAATGTGAAATGTGCTTTTCCACCCTTTTTATACTCCATTCATTACCCTAATGACTATTTAATGGAGCTGTCTGGATCTGGTGTTATATGCCAAAATACTGCACTACAAAAGGAGCAAATAAAAACCAACAAAGGGCTGCTTTACTTATTATTATTATTATTATTATTATTATTATTATTATTATTATTATTATTATTAAATATATGATTTATATTTCAACATTTAATCTAACTGGCAAAGGGGAGGCAGTTTGCCTGAGCTGTGGTTTATGAGACTTGACTGTGCAACTAGACAACATTTAGTCCAATTTATGCAGACATACTTAAAGTGGGACCAGTCTATGACATTGGATTCCAATAAATGTCCCAAAACTAACAAATCTTATCTATAGTTACATTTCAACATTAAAATATTCACATTGAAATATCTCATATGATAAAGTACCTCATATTCACTTGCTAATAAGACAATTTTTTCACTTCTGTGTCCTCCTTGCTGCTTTCCCCCTGAGCTGTGACCTGATTGGTCAGAAGACAAAAGCACCTCATATTCATATTCATTAGCACTCACTAATGAGACAAATATATATTTTTTTCCTTTTTATGTCAATGTCCTCCATGTTTCTTGCACTCTGAGCTGTGATCTGATTGGCCAGAAGATAAAAAAATGCATAATGTCACTGATTGCTTTTCTGAAAAGTTTGAAAGTGACCCACTGTAATGAAAAAATGCCAGCCCCTTTTAAAAGGTGTCCACATACCACCTACCTTGTGGCTGCTTCCTATATTCTGCTTACATTTACATTTATTCATTTGGCAGACACTTTTTAATCTAAAGCAACTTACAATTGAGCTGAGTGGAGAAGCGTTAAGGGCCTTGATCAAGGGCCAACAGTGACAACTTGGTGGATTCTAACTCACAACCTTCCACTTATGTGTACAGTATGGCCGTCTTTGACTTACAATATTGCATTCCAATTGTAATTACTTAAAAAAAAAAAAACCTTAGTATTTGAATGCATTTAAGTATTTGATTAAATTTATACTGCCACATACAGAGTTACTATTTGCTGTACAGGTTGAAATATGTCCTTTATTAAACAAACAATATAATCAGGAGGCAATACCATTCATTCTGATTAATTATTTATGTATTCACCTACAGCAATATTTTCTTGTCATTGATATTCAGATAGATTTTTTTTTTTAATGTGATCTGTAATTCACATAAAAATCCACCCTCAGGAACAAAATAAATAATTACATTGTGGTGTCGATATTCCAGCATAGGAATCAGTGTAACTATGATGTACTAACACATGAATAAAGGGTAATTATAATCTATTAAATATGGAAATTGGGCTAATTACAACATGTTACATGTGTACAATTACCCCACCGTATTCTGCAATGTTCACTGGTGGTGAAATAAATAAAATACCAGATATAATGCCATCCTGAATACCATAGTTTATACAAAAGACCTCAGCAATATAAAACTAGTTCATTCAGCTTTAGTAATTGAGTTATCCTGGCCATGGTAGGTCTATACAAAATAAACCTTATTTAATGTTAGCGCTTGGAGCCTTTTCCTTTTTTAATTTATATGCATTTTTTTTACTGCAAGCTTGGAGCTTATGTTTATTCCCATCATCTGTTGTAGGCAATTGGACTTTTAACACTCCTTTCAAACATTTTCATAGATTAATCTATCATTTAAAATGATCAAAACAAGTAGTTTAACCACTCAGTAGTGGGTTTCCCGAGGCGTTCATAATGCTAAGTACTTTGTTATATCATTCATAAGAACATTCTTTAATTAACAAGTAATTAATGCTAATTAACATTAATTAATGTTTCCTGAAATCCTTCATAACTAATGTAGTATGTAAATTCATTTATAAATGTATGAGTAACCTGACCAACACATTATTCACTTATACTTTGTTATTTGGAGGTGCGGTGGGTATCTTGGCCACCTCACAACATCAGTGTCTTAGATTCGAACCTCAGCTCAGGTTACTGTCTGTGTGGGGTTACATACTGTTTTTATTAATCATTTTAGCTGAACATGTTAGTTGTAACTGCATTTAAAAACTGTGTTAATGTAAAACAATTCACATGGAACCAACAAGTTAACAAGTAAAGTGTGAATTTATGTTCAATTAACATATTTCATTTGTGGGGAAACGATGTACACAATTGAATCAAGTAAATTCAACAAGGAACTTTTGTACTGCGATCTGTAAAGTAAATACGAAGTGCTACTAAAGTGATTATCTAGTCGGAACAAATTTCCCAATTAACCTAGATCTCTATTGGACGATGCAGCGGGAACCAACATTAGAGCTAAAATCATTTAAAAAAAAAAGGAAACTAGAAACTTATTTCAGTTTGGGATCAAATACTTTTATTCAGATTCCTAAATGAGAGGATTGTGAAATTCAGAAAATATTTTTTACTGAAGGGAAATGATAAAAAATTAATTTAATGCTATTTAATTTTGTCTTGTTAACATACCTGACAGTGTCGGATGTACTATATGTACTTTTTATTTTTAATGTACAGTTCATTAACAACGACAGAGGCGGACACATATGTGGCACTGCATACAAATGTCAGTTTTGTCTTTTATCTCCTATTTCCTTTTTCATTCTGTGTTGCATAATGGAGCAGGTTATTGTGAAAACTGTCTATCAAACCCCACTTCATTTGTTTAACAAAGACAGTCCAGTTTTCCAGCCTCTGATACTATAATACATTAATTCATATTTCCCAGTGTGAACACACTAGCACGTTATCTATATTCAGAAATGATCTAGAATAGTATACATGTACGTTATTTAAGACAGATAAGTAAAACAGAAGGTCCCGTTGTATTGCAAAATGGAGTACCTGTATATTGACTGTAATAACTGAAGCTGGTTTAATGTTACGTGACCTAGTTTTATGATTAAAAGATCCCTTTCAGAAGAGATCATAATTAAAAAAATGTGTTCTGATATATTTTGTGTATTGTAAAGTGACAGTCAAAAAAATCTAACAAAATAATAATTTCAACCACTTTAACCACTCTATCCTGGTCAAGGTCAAAGAAGACAAAAAATAAATAAATAGAAGTAGAAGAAGAAGAAGATAATGATGATGATGATGATGATGATGATGACAAACTGTTTAAATCAGTGAATAAAATGCCATGCAAATGATTGGCAAAGTATTCTTGAGAGGAATTGGGGGAGGATTGGTGGAGGATTCCTTTACTTTTTGATGAAGATGAATAGGTTTCTCTTTTCTCTCTATGAAATAAATAGATCATTAAAAAATCGAAGTGTGAAGTGAGCAGAACAGAAGAGATGACTGTAGATGCCTTTCTTTCATATAAAATAGAAACAAAATGAGATTGAGAAAAGAAGTGACAGTGAATCCAATATGGAAATCAAACTGCTAATTAAAGGCTCTAGCCATTAAATGATTTGCTGATGGTCTGATACTTAAAATTCCATATTTAAAAGATTATATCTGTGAAAAAAGCCCTGTTTTCTGGGAACTCCTGCTCCTAGAGGTTCTGCCAAATATTATCTCCAGCTCTCCAGCATTCTGGTTAGGATTATCTGTGGCTCTTCTGAACTCTGTGTATTCTGGATATACTCCTTAGATTATTCTCATTGTTTTGTGCAATTTGCACAATTCCTGGTTTTGATCACCATTTTTGATCACCATTTTTGCTCTATAAAACTGTGTTTATTTTAATCAGTATACATCTCTGCTATTCTGGTCCACACCTGACAGACAACATAGCCATAACATGGAGATGGCAAGTTCTGATTGCCTCACCAAGCCTGTGGTAGCTCAGTTAACAACTACTATCCACATATAGAGCCCCTGTAGAGGGGTTAACACGTCAGAGACAACAGCTAACCTTTCTTTCCCCCACTGTAGACTTTGTCTGGTCCAAGCCTGACACTATCCCTGTGAACATGAATTTTCTGTCTGGCTGGGAAATTTCTTGCACCAATTCCCTAAACTGAGGCCAGAATCGCTGGGGTCTGGAAGAACAGCTTCACATACTGTATAATGTAGTTGTACCTGATAAAATAACCAGTGAGTGTAGCTGCAAGGTAGGTTTACCTTGATGACCAGACTTCAGTGACAAAAAGGGTACAGCCTTTATATAATTAGTGTTTTCCCAAGATTTCTGAACATGTTCAAAACAAATGTTTACATGATTTTGAAACAATTATTTAAATGCATATAAACAACACACATTTTTACATGCTGATAGCTACTAGGGTTTTTTAAAAATAGTATTAACTATTGAGTGGCATTTAGTGAGACCAAATTGGGAGAAAATGAAACACACACACGATATAGGAAGTGCAACATAAATTTTCTGTTGCTGTCTACTAGCTACAAGTACACAGTATATTGATTTAAAGCCTACTCTGCTTGCAAAGGATTATGGGATTTTTGCCAGTTGTTTCCCTAGAACTCTAAGAGACGAATAGCATGTTTCTTAGCCACATTTGCAGGATCCTTCACAATGGGACTGCACTGACATCCTTGAAAGTGATACATAGCTATAGACAGTACTAGGATGATAGTATGGCAACAATATCCAGAATTACTGGCACCCTTCAAGAAGGCAAAAATGATTGCATAAAAGAAAGACAAACATTTGTCACTAATGTTGGCTCATTTTCATGAAGGGTGCCAAAACATTCTAGAGTAGATTGTAAATATTGTGTGCTACATTTGCCTCAAGATCCACTAACTTTTGCATCACCTATTGGGTTATGGTTGTCAACTGTGGCTTGGTGAGACAGATGCATTTACACTTGTATAACATTTGGCTAAAATGGCTGCATTTACACTTTTTTTTATGTGGAAAAAAACCAAGTGTAAACAGGGTCTAAAGATCCTCTTGAATTAAACACACCTGTGTGGTGGCACGAGTGCCACATGTGAATGAAGGGCAGAGTCTTGGAGAAGGAGTGGGTAATTGCATTAATGAGCATACACCTGTGTGTGAATTACCATGCACTTTTTTATATGTAGTGTGTTACAGTGAGGAGAATCCCGAGCAGAGAGAGCCTGAAGTGCAGAGCAGTGCGACTTCCCCCATTGAGTTATTTCAGTAAAGATGATTGCCGAGCTGAAAAGCACAGACAAAAAAAAAAAAATAAATGCAGCTCCACTCCCTCTCACACCCGAATCCTTGTTCTCCTCACGTTGACCAGCGTGTCACAATCTGATAGTTGATTAACAACTGAGCTTTTTAATGGAATATGTCTTAGGCCCTGTCCACATGGATATGGATGTTTCCCTCCCCATTTAAAAAAAAGACTCTTCACCTGAGCTGAGTTTTTGAAAATATCCTCCATCCTAATAAAAATGTAAAAACTTAAACCTTGCAAAACTACTGCAGTTTGCACCTTAGTGTCCTCATAGCTAGTTACAGACATGATTACTGCATACCCTGATACAGTTTTTATAAATCATGGTCTGGTCTGTGGTCTATATCATCTATGGTCTATACTCTATCTGAGTCTTCGAAGATATAGCACAAGGCTTCATCATGCATCAAGTCAAATGGGATAAAAGCGTGGCTCTGTGGGCTGGTCAGGCACAAGTGGGCCACCTCCCACAATTATCAGGAAATCTGAAGTGGGGCAGAAAGATTAATAAGGTTAAAATTTTTGGGTGCCCTTTTCATGGATGATTTTCAGAAACAGAACTGGGAGGGTGGCACCAAATTTTCTAGACGGGAATGATTGCTTCCCTAGTTGTCCTACAAAGACATAGTCCCAATAAGTTGGTTGCTTCCACCCTGTGTTGCATTCCTATTGTGCTACAATGACCTGCCAGTCTTTTTTTTTTTTTTAATCATCCCAACACTGGATTCGAGCAGCTACAATGTGTCTCCCAGTACACAAGGGGGGATAGGGTCTGGTGAATATCAGGACCAGGATAATGACATTCAGACTCCAAGCTGCCCAGGTTGTTGAATCACTTGCCCTTTTTCTGGAAAGACACTGCTACTACGCTTTTAAGGAGAGTTAGTGGAATGTGATTTGACAAACACTTGTTTCTTGTGAAATTACAGGAGACTAATTTGGTGGATCCTATCCTATTTTACAGGTCAATGTTGGAACAGTGGAAAGGTTTCTCTTTTGCAAGGATACCTGACACATCTGCTGTGGTGTGGTGTGCATTTAATAAAACACTTTTGCAATAAGGACTCTTGCCTTTGGCCAGCCTGTGATCATGTCTGAGGGCTGCTGGGCACACAAAACTGGGTCATCATATGAGCACTGATTTGGCAGCCATGGGTGAACAGACCACAGTCAGGTTGGGTTGGGTTGAATACTGGATGGTGGTGACCGCCTACAATATATCAGGTTTTCCTGAATGACTCATCTGCCATTGATCAGTGGTCATTAGTCATTAGTACTTTCCTACCCTTACTGTCACTAGATGTCTTCAAGTCAGCTGGAAAGAAGGCTGTCTACACAGTATGTGTGAATATGTGCTATGCAAAAGGAACATTTTAGGGTGGGAGGTCCATGTACAAGTATACAGTTAATAAATGTACATGTGACCTCCCGTGGAAGAATATGCAGGAAAATTATCTAGAAACAGCCATTGAGTGCACCTTGATCCTAGTGTTGTCTTTTTGTTTTGGGACTGAGTAATTATTCCATGTCTTTGTACAGTGCATGTCTTATCCCCACTGCTATAAAATTGGTTTTCTCCTTTCAGTTGTTCATGTTTTGTCAAAAAAGTAAAAAAAAAAAAAGTTCTAGTCTTGCTTGGTTATTTATTTATTTCTTTATTTTTAAATACTCTACATCAACATTAGCCATTTTGAAAGCACAGAAAAAGAATCTGATGTAAAGGCAGGAGTTGACCATGTTCAAGGGTTTAGCGGCTGTATGGCCATACCTGTTATGCTTTGGTGGAGAAATTGCAAGTATTTCTGGGTATTTAGGGGAAACGTACTGTGAACAGTTCTAAATGGTGGCTTATTATTGATTTTTTAAATATATTTGTACTTTAACTTACTTACCTGTTTTGTATTTTCCCCTTTTCTAATAGTGGCTGAAGTTCATTTTTGTTTTCTTTTTTAGTTGTAGTTGTTTCTATTGTCACAATATATGATGCACACACTCTTTTGCACATCTGCCTCCCCCTCCCTTTTCCACTTGCTCTCGCTTCCTGTCTCTGCATCTCTTTCTTTGCCCTCATTCTCTGCCCATCTCTCTTTTTATCATTTGCTTTTTTGCCTTGTCTCTCACTCGATCACAAACAAGTAGTTTGTCTCTTTTCTTTGTCTTAGTTTGTCTTTCCTTTTCCTCCTTCAGTCTGTCTCCTTTTTTTGTGCACACACAAGCACACAATCTTATTTCACATCTTACTACATCTTACATCTCCTATGTGTTTGTGCATTTCTTTTTTTCTTTTTTCTTTTTTTTCTTTTTCTTTTTTCCCCACTCTAATAAACAAACAAACAAACAAACAAACAAATAAATAAATAAATAAATAAATAAATAAATAAATAAACTCAACCATTTCTGACAGGTCTAATCAGCGTAGGACGAACAGCGGCCGCTCATTCTATGTAGGATATTTCATAAACATCCATTTGATTGCGTTGCCCCCTGGGAACTGTGGCTGATGCCGATTTATGATTACGAATGTCTCACTGCACTCTGTCCTCTTTAGAGCAACTGCCCAAACAGCAAATGCCTCTCTAACACACTTCATTCTCAATCAGCTCAGCCTTGTCCAGCCATTTTAGCCTTAAGGAGTTGAAAATGAGACTTGAAAGTGCTCTGAGTTAGTCCTGAGGTGTAGCTGGGGAAAACCAAGAGCAATTCAATGCGGTACATCTATATTTACACTTATTTGGCAAACTCTGTTATCTAGAGTGACTTATATAAGTGCTTTGCCTAGTTGAAGAACATGTTCATATATTAATGAACTATTACTTGGAGAACTGGTTAAACTCCATAAATGATACAGTCTTTTTTAATGTCTATACAATATGTCCGGATACCCTGATCTGATATCCAAATGTTGACAATTTAAAAATGAATAGGAAGATTGATGGCTTCCATACTTCCAATGCCAACTAACATTTATACTTCTGTATTTCTACATTTATGAGACTGCTTTTTGAGGTATTCTTTTTTTTTAATTCCTGCATCACTAAATAGGACCTCTCATAAGATCACTTGCAAATTCTCACTCCTTTTTAGCAAGACACAAATTGGAACATTTTTTAGCAAGACACAAATTGGAACATTTTTTTTTCCAGGTCATATTTCTTTATAAGGCATCAATAATTAGTCCCACTTTCAGACCTTTTTTTTTTTCTAGTTAGTGAACATCATTATTAAGGAATATAACACAAGTATGTTCCCTTGTGTTTACTAGTAAATGAAGAAGATAAGAAAGAAAGAAAGAAAGTATTAAGCTTCTTTAATGAGTGCGGAGAAACATGTCCAAGATTCTAACATATTCTAGCTGCTTTAATTTACTTTTAGTAGACAATGAATGAAAGAATGAATGAATGAATGAATGAATGAATGAGAAAAAAAAAATCTGCAATGCAAGCATAATTTTCTGGCACTATGGAAGGTACAAACTATAGTATAACTGCATACCCGGAACACAACACAATGGATTTGAAATAAAACAATCAAGATGTGATCGAAGTGTAGACTTTCAGATTTATTTCAAAAGGCTCCACAAAAATATGGCATTTACCATTTAGGAATTACAGCCATTTTAAGCAAAGTACTTCCATTTTCAGGGGCT
>CM075008.1:20585327-20612290 GCA_037576675.1 Pangasius sanitwongsei
GGTGGTGTATAAAGGCAAAATCACAAAAACTCTGTCATTGTCCAAATACTTCTGGACCTGACTGTATGTATATATAGATATACATATATATATATATATATATATATATGAATCTGTTCTTAATAAAATTAATTCACTCTGCATACACAATATTCATATATTGAAAACATAAGATCCAATCCAATTTTTCGCAGTTGTTAAATTGCATACAGCACAGCTTTCTTAGTAAATTTTGTAAAATGAATTCAATGAGTCAAGGCCATGAACTGAAAAACGCTCTATAGAAACAGGAAGGGAATTGATTTACAGAAATTGAGAACTGAACTGTGAGTGGTGAGCAAGGAAGTAATGGTGAGACAAATCCATTACAGCTCAGTTTGAAAACTTTAACTAAGACGAAAGCAGTGTTGGTTTGTGTCTGTCAATAGCTTTCAATTTTTCCACATGACAGCTATTATGATTCAACCACATTCAGAAAACTGCAAACCTATTAAGCACTCAAGGTCAGGTCCACAAAACTCAGCTTGATTTGCAATACACCACAATCAGTATGAAAGGAGACGGAAAGAGAAACTCATACAGGCAAAAATATTTGATTGAAGGCTATGTGACTCCTCTTGGAGAAAAACAGCCATTGTTGGAATCTGTCATTGTTGATTCAGGTTAAGTAAATATTTTGTTGGCAGTCCTACCATAATGTAGAAAATTATCTGACCTTGGTGCATCATGGAAGACAATAATAGGGCTCCATTACGTAAGCCTACATAAGTGCCAGAATTGTGAGAAGTATAAGGGTGCTGACACACAAAGCCTGACTGTTTCTATACTGCTCTCTGCCTTATATCTTCTGTGAAATGTTGCATTTAAACACACTTCAAAGACTACAGCTGATGGATGACATGCATGTGATACAGTCTGCACCTGTATGCATGGAAATAACGTTCCACACCAAAATGTGACAGTAGTCTGTATTCATAATCAACAACAATGAAAGCATTGTAGCACACAAAGATAAAGCCTATTTCCGGGATCGTTCATAGTCTTCTCAGTAACCACTTTGTCTTGCTTAGGGTTGTGGTGGATCTAGAGCCAATCCAATGTAGTGCAATTTACAGCAATTTAATGTACCCACATGTTTTTGGACAGTGAAACTAGAGCACCCAGAGGAAACCCATGCATATCCATATAATATTGCCATCTCACTCCCCCAGGAGCTGGGGTGTGATCCAGGGCTTGGGGACCATGTTGCATGTTCCCTGTGTAAGTGTGTGTGTGTGTGTGTGTGTGAGAGAGAGAGAGAGAGAGAGAGAGAGAGAGTGAGTGAGTGAGTGAGAGAGAGAGAGAGAGAGAGAGAGAGTGTGAGTGAGTGATTGAGTGAGTGAGTGTGTTGCAATGAGATTAGCATGATATCCTGGGTGTATTCCCACCTTGCATCCAGCATTCCTGAGACAGACTGCATTGCAAAACTGACCAGAATAAAGTGGTTACTGAAGATGAATGAATAGTTAAAAAATATAATATCCTGTGTGGCAAACAGGTACAATACAGAAGCCATTGTTGCTAAAAGATATTATGTCTATATCAACACATATCATAATTAGTACCTTATAATACAACTCACGACTCTGGTTTACAGTACTGGACAGGAAGAGACAATGAGCAGAGGAAAACAAATACAATAAGAATTTAACAGTGTGTGATATGCTTCACTGCAAAAAAAAAAAAAAGATTCCATTTCCTGCCACGCTGTGTAGCGTGACACAGTCAAGCTGGCTGCTAAATAGGCCTCAGCTGATGAATATGTATGAGCTAGGGTACAAGGTGGTAAATTGCATGTTCCTATGATTGCTGACTTCTTTTAAATTATTAACCACTGGGTCGAGAAGGAAAGATGGCAAACGATGAAAAAAATCCTTTCAACAAGGTTCAGGGAGCTATAGTGTGCCCTTGCTGCCCACTTGCCAACAACCTGTCCGTCTTTCCTCTGCCTTTGATCTCTTCTCTGTCTTTGTGTAAAGGTCGTCAGAGATTAAAGCATGTGTAATAAAAGCAATGCTCCAGCCGTTGTTAAGAAGGGCACTGAAATGGAATCTAGGCAACAGCACGCTTGTGTATGTAGCAATCTGCAAAGGCATTTAAACAGGAAAAACATATAATCAGAACTGCTTAGTCTTCAATTTAAAATCTGCATTTTGGTAATTAATGTTCACACTGCAGACACACTGTGGAAGTTTCGAGGATTTATTACTAGAAAAGCCACTGTAACTGAAAGTAGTATGGGTGATATGTAGAAAAGTGTACTGAGTTAAGCCATGTCTCAAATTCTTGTCAGATTTTTATATCAGATATTTATGTTTTATTCTACATACTTTCAGATGTTTTGCTACATGTAATAATTACTTTGGATATATAAGGGGCTAGGTTATTAAGTGTATATGTGCATTCAAGCAGCTTTTCATTCATTCTTTCATAATTCGTCTATCTTCAGTAACTGTGATATCCTGATCAGGGTGAGGTGGATGGGATGTCAGTCTATTGCAATGCATCATGCATTTGCATACACTAACACTCAACTAGATGCAACTTAGAGTAGCCAATCCAACAAGCGCATGTTTTTGGGAGTTGAACACTGAACACACCACATCATCATCTTCTCTTTCTTGTCATTAGTCTCATTTTATCTCACTAGTGCTCATTATTTATTCATAATCTTATCATTTGTTATGCTATATAATCTTTTCATATGCTTTTATTTCTTGTTATACTTTTTGTTTCCTAGATATGTTCTTAAGCTGACCATACACTAGTACATGAGTTATCCTAGGATATCTCAAAAACTGAGAACACCTCACACTTAGCATTATTTATTTTACAATTTCATATTTTTGTCAGAGTGCATAAACTAGACAGAGGTTGAGAGGTTTGTCTTCCATCTCTGAAGTCCACCTCACATTCATTCTCTGCAGTCCATTGCACCCAACCCTAATCCTAACTGAATGACAGAGAAACGTTTCAAAGGCATAGACTAAGGAAGGCAAGACACTACACGTGACCAGATCATATGAGTCCACGCATGATACTAAATATAAATAAGGCTAGAACATCGGAAGTAGCGTCTATACAAAATGAAAGGAAAAAAAATTAGAGTATTTTATATGCTCAATCCTTGATTTTCCGTGTGATTCTAGACAAATTTTAGTAATCAGTGGAGGCAGAGCATTAGGATCACACTGATGAGAATGGATCCATAAATGTAATTTAGGAGGAATACTTGAAATATATGGCATGAAACATGATGTGTGAATGTTAGAGAGATTCAGATAAATTTCTCTGGAAAATCAGTTTCATATGATGTTTCTCACACATATAAAGAATTCATGTCTCAATTTCAATGTCTTCTTAAAATTTTGAGGATCAACTTAAAGGATAAGTGCTTATAAAATTCATTCAAATGATAGATATCTTAACAAGACACCTGTCCATCAAAAATGATATAATCTATTCACCTAAGCACTCATAATCTTCACATAAATGCTCCTATGGCTCACACACACACACATACACACTTGAAGGCTTGTTTATCTCTTGTGCAGAACACACCGTGACCTTCCAAGTTACATAATTCCATTTATTTAGATGCCAATGAAATTATGATAGATCTGTCCATCCTTACATATACAGCACATTATTTTAATGTAGCCAGAGGACATAGACACGGCAGGTCCTCTTTCCCTCCGTATTGATCAGACGTTTATTAAAATTCTTCCTCTGAGATCACCCTCCTGACATTACCCTCCATACTGAGCTGGGCATCCACCAGATAAGAGAAAACGATTTACTCTAGTTATGTATTGTTAGTAACCAATTGTCCCATTTCTTCTGAATTGTAGTAGACACATTGAAACGGAGTTATAGAAGCCTAAACTCAACTCTCTGATTGGCTTGGATTCTGTTTCACTCTAAATAAGTAGTTGCCAAATGAATTAAAATCACATATGCATAAGTATGTCTTATATGTCATTTAATAAGCAATAATAAACAGTTGATGTTTTTTTGTATTATTCAAAGTGACATACAAGTTGCCTAGGGTTAAGGGCCTTGCTCAGAGGCCTACCAGTGGCTCTTTGGAAGCCCTAGGATTTGATTTCACAACCTTTTTAGACGGGATTACGCTTCCATGGTTTGAAATTAGCAGGGTGTAGCAGGTAAGGTTGTGATTTTGTGGGAGTCTGCACTGGGAATGGATGATTTGGGAGATGAGCCAGAAAGGTGATGATCCTAAAGGAACACTTTAACACTTTGAAAGGGAGGCACTGAAAACAACAAACTGCACAAAAACTGTAGTGTCACCTGACAGAATTCATGTCACATGCCTATCCTACAACAAAATATCAAAACAATACAGTGGGAAAAGAAGGACGGCAGCAGAACAGAATTGCTGGACTCAGAAGGAGATAAGACCCTTTTTTCCCCATGTTATTTCCTAGAATTAAACTGACATTTCATGGAAAACTAAGACACATTAAAAGGCTTCAGTATTGTCCCATCAGCTTTATTTATGTCCTTAACTGTGGAGCTTATATAATACATAAAAATGTAAAATATTGGCCAATCAGTAATTTGTAGACTCTTTTTACTTCCCCCCACCCCCCCCCCCCACACACACACACACACACAACTGACAGAATGTCACTCGTAGCCTTGTGCATATATGTACAGTACTAACTGAATCCTCTGAATTAACACGTTTCTTACCACATTTATGTACTCCATGTCCCCTCCTGTTCTTTTGGTTCTTGTTCTGATTCTGGATTATGGACTTGACTACATTCACTATATCTCCATTTTCCCCAACCCCTAAAATGGAAATGATAAGAATTTTTTTCCTCTGGTTCTCAAATGCTGCAATTACCATGAAAATTTCCCCAAATAATTCTAGTTCCATATGGACAAATCCATGTACACATCCACATGTATGCTGAGATATTGCAACAATATCACATAGCTGTATGATGCAGTATTCACAATAAATTCTCCTACCAGAGAACATCCAGGAGTTTCTTCATGGACTGAAAGTCTGGCCACCAAGCCATACAAGGTAAGCTTATCACATAACCATGCAACGCCCCATCTCGCATTTAGCTGAAGTGATTGCTAGCAGGAAAGTAGTTTCAGGAAGATCCCACAAGGGATTCCCAGGGGACTGTAACAGATGGAAGCAGTTTTCCTTAAGAAAGACTGTAATGTCCATGGGACCCCAGAAATATGCCATCTATGGTACTATGGTGTGCTGCAATAGTTGCCATATGCATCGATAGTGTAGATGGATACTTACCACTAATCTGCAATCCCTAAAGGTCAAAATCCCAGGAACTTGTCAATGCACTGAGTCCAGCTGAATTGCAAAACAATGTTCATTTAAGGGCACACATGGCCAGTGTGCTAGGGGCTCTTACATTCAGAAGAGTTTTCTGGATGGCTAGATCACAGGAGACAAACTTCAACAAAAGATTGGGGGCAGTTGTGGTTAGAGAGTCAGATTTGTAACCCAAAGGTCGTGGGTTTGAGTCTCAGACCGGCAGGGATTGTAGGTGAGGGGGAGTGAATGACTAGTGGTCTCTTCCACCCTCAATACCATGACTGAGGTGAGACCCTTGAGCAAGGCACTAAACCCCCAAAAAAGGCTGCCCACTGCTCCGGGTGTGTGTATTCACTACTGTGTGTGTGTGCACTTGGATGGGTTAAATGCAGAGCACAAATTCCAAGTATGGGTCACCATACTTGGCCACAAGTCACTAAGTCACAAACCTGCAGACAGAGACAACCAAATCTGAAGGAGCCAACCTGACAACAGGCAACGTTGTTTAGGATGACAAATTTTGCTGTGCACCTGGGACAGCATCTGCTAGGGTAGGAAGCTGCCAGGAAGTTCCAATATCCAGTGAAAGCAGCAGTGAGAACCAAGCTTTTTTCAATCATCTTGAGCCCACAAGTAGGGGCCTATTTCTAAATCCTGCACAGAATGGGAAGAATCAGCTGTGGAGGATGAAACAGCTGCTGAGGGTAGTCGTAGGCCAAATCATCCTGTCCCAGAGGGCTGTCCAGCTCTGTCAGGTAAAACCACAATTGGTAATGTTTTGCCTTGGTGTTTATGGATAGTTCCACCTGTGCCTGACCTAACTTAACCCAGATCTGGGATTCCACCAAGATGCGAACTTCACTTCTATGGATATATGTTTAGTCGCAACAGTGCATCTGCTGCACCATTGCACAGGTGTACTACAATGAAGATTAACTGCTCTCAGTGAGGTGGCTTTGGATATGCCCACCTGAAGAGATTCTGTTCAAGACAAAGAGAGCCCCTCCTCATGATTTTTAAAATGTTGTCTGAGTGGACCAAAACATGCTGATGTGTAAGAATCTGCAAGAAGGACTTCAGGGACAAATGGACTGCCCGCAACCCCAGTTGCTTAATGTACCTTACCCCAGTTGGCCACATTCCCCCAGTACCCCTGTGGCACAAGACAGCCTCCAGCCTTTGAGGGAAGCATCCATGATGACTATGTCTTTCCAGTAAGAAACAGCCCCCAACTGGAATGCCAGTGGGCTAATGATTGTGATCCCTCTACTAAGACCAGGACGCATTTAATCTGTATTGTTTAGACTCCAGGTCGATCCATCTCTGGAATGGCTGCAGATCCATGGCAGTAGCAATCCTAGGGAAATTACTCATGTTTCTGCCATGATCAGTCCAAGTCTCAGCAAAACTCAATGGCTTAACTTCACCAAGAAGCAGGCCTTCCAGAACACCTTCCACCTTCCTTTCTCATTTGAGGTCGGTGCTGCACTGGGACTTACTGTGCCCATTGTCTATCTTAGTAGTCATTGTACTGTCTTGTGCTGTCTGCACATGTATGCACTTGTGCACTTTATGTATAAATGTATGTAGTCCCTTGTAGTTCTGTGCTGTTCTGCGTTTGTCTTATGTAGCACCTTGGTCCTGGAGGAACGTGGTTTCATTTCACTATGTACTAACTGGCTGTATATGGTTGACTTGACTTGACTTGAGAGAATTTAGGACTAAAATATAAAATGATATTATCTTATTCCGTTGATCCCCTAAGACCAAGAATGGAAATAGGTGCAGCCGAAGGTTAAATGAATGTTTTAACTTTATGACTTAAATATCTGACTATGATATATTTAATTAATTATCTGACTCCAATTTATAATTGTCAGGAAACCTGACTTGCTGTTATGTGTTTTGGCCCTCATTGTTCCCCCATGTTGTTTTTTCTCTGTTTGTCATCACTGCCACCTGTGTCCCATTTCCCTGTTTATATTTATATTGCCCTGTTCCTTAGTTTCATCACTTTTTTCACTTTTTTTAGTTGTGTTAAGGCCAGCCCCTTGTGTCTCATGTAAGTTTTCTGTTTTTTGTCTGGTGTTACTAATAAACCCTTTTGTCATTTATGCATTTTCGCTCAAGAAGTCTTTTTGTGGGATTACTTCTTTGAGAAGGAATTTTGTTGTCCTTTTACGTTGGATCATTTTAGGCTTGGATTTTTATTAAACTCTTTTGAACTTCCACCCTGTTTTGAGTTCAATCTGGAGTTGGGTTCATCCCTTCTCCTGTGGCTCACTGGTAGAGCATCTGACTCTGACGCTGAGTCTCGGCCTTGACAGAAACACCAAACCAAACATGAAACCAGCAGAGACACCCAGCACTCTTCACTGCCATAGCTCAGCATGAGCTCTTGGTTCAATACCACAAGGTTTTACTCACCCAGCAGATGACCTTAATGACTAATACCCTGATTATCTCCAAGATATTTCCAGATGGTCCTCCTCAGGTGCCAGCCCCTCTGATAGAACTGCCTCCACCACAGTGCTTCCCGGGAGAAGTGCCTGTTGTGGATTCCTCACCAAGTGTTCCCTCACATTCAAGCAGCAGCCATCGTCATTCCCCTCAGATAGAGCCAAAATTGCATACATCATAACCCTCCTCCTCTCAGCCCTCTCGTGGGGAGGCTGTCTGGGAAGCTCCGCCTTTGCAGAAGAATTCAGCAGGTCTTCAATCAACACAGTGGTCAGAAGGAATCTAAGAGAATGCTAACCCTTCAGCAATGCAGCAACCCCAACCTCCCCACCCTGCCCCACTGAAGATCCCCCCCCCGGGTGATTTCAAGTCTAGTTTGAGGAATATGTGGAACATTTTAGTTAACTATAGATAGTTAGTGTGTATATATATATATAGTCAGTTTAGTTAAATATACATTTTAGTTAACTATGTTTAGTTAGCTAATATACTTTAGATGACCATGTTTATTTCACATTTCACATTCATGATCATTTTAATCTGACTACTCCAGCATCATCTTACTGCCACAATTTATAAATCTACTACAAGAGCACCAAGGACCCAGTCAGATATGGCAGTATTCAGTCACCAGTGGCCACTGGAGGAGACAAGGCCACCTGTATTCACCTTCTGAAAGGCATGACTTTAAATTCAAATGTCTGACCTTGAAGGGAAAACTTAGGAAACATTTGTTCTCAATGGGACAATGGGAA
This sequence comes from Pangasius sanitwongsei, assembly GCA_037576675.1. Taxonomy (NCBI): domain Eukaryota; kingdom Metazoa; phylum Chordata; class Actinopteri; order Siluriformes; family Pangasiidae; genus Pangasius; species Pangasius sanitwongsei. The sequence goes on from CM075008.1 coordinate 20,593,902, forward strand.
CATAAATTTATCACATTTTCCACTCATGGGAGGCTTTTCAGGAACCTGTTCAACCCTCTTAAATAACGTGAAATAATCTGAAATAACCTAACTGACACAGCTGTAACTGCAGCACTCATCTGATAAGGGATGAAAAGGATGAGAAAGATGACTGACCACCAAGCTGTAAGGAAGGTTATGATGAGAAATAGAAGCCTCCAAGTTACAGTCTTAGCTCCTGAATCATTGATTTCAGCTGAGCCATGTCTGCTGTCAAGCCGTTCATTCATTTAGAGAGCAACTCAGACTGCTTTCTGGGTTTCTTGCAGTGCTTATCGGTTGTCAGTGGGCCTGGGCATTTACAACCAACAGGCTGTTTAGACTGAAAATCTTGGACTAGATTCAGCTCTGATCCAGGATTTAAAACTGCCAGCTTATCATGATGTGTCAACTGCCATCACCCAGCAAACACAGGAGATGTCTGTATCAGACAAAGCTTCTTTACAATGGCATGGGACACATATTGTAGATGATGCCCAAAATCATTTTCCAAGAGATTCAGATATGTATGCATGGGTGCAAGTCCTGTAGCATGGTTATCAGTGGCTGCCTACTCAGTACAATGTTGGCTATGAGGGAAAGCCAACCCAAGCGTAGAAAAGCATACATTTCTGCAGAGGGAATACCAATTTGTTAACAAATTGGTTAACAATTAGTGGGAATCTCCAGCTAAAAATAGCAGAGGTTAGACTCAGAAGTGCATGATAGGTCGAGGGAGTATTCTATGCCTGACATGTTAGCCAGAAGCTTCATTAGCCAGTTAGTAGCAGAACAACTTGAAAGGAGAAAACAGATGGTGGACACCCTCAATGGGAAAAATGAGCCATAGTGTCTTGGTAACTTGACAGGGAGTCTCTCAGCTCACTTAAGAACATTCAAGATGAACAATGTATAACAACTCAATTAATGTTCAGTACACTTTGTGGATAAAAACCTACTCAAGGATAGTGGATGCTACAGTGCCAAGTAGCTTTTTTAAATAATGATTGTAATAACAGAAAAGAAAACATACTCACCCATGTAGAAAAAAAAAAACAGGAAACTATTCACAGCTTTGGAGGCCAGAACACCTGTAGCTTGGACAGTAGTCACAATTTGCAAAGCAGATGGCTCCATATCGTGTTGGCGCATGTTGTATGACAGCTGTATTTGTTGTAAATACTGCATCATATGTGGCTCTGTGACCTTGAATATCTTGGCAAGTGAACACTGAGTTATTCAGGTCTTATTCACTGGCCCTGACAGTTAGAAAGAGTGAAATAAGAATATTATTTTAAAGCAACATTGTGTATTCACTTGATTATATTTATTATTTAGATTTACATATTGCTTTATACACGTCATCAGAATTAGAAGGTGTATGTTCTTTGTGTGGGTAGTAGCTCACAAGCTCGAAGTGGATCTCCATGTCTGCTCTTCTCAGCCATGTCTTCATGCAAGTGTGTCTGCTTCTTGACTATGCATACAAGGCACAATATAATCTTTTTAGCTATAGTATGTCCAGCTTCTATTTTGTTTGTGTCACGTGATGACTTGGTCATAATTATTCTCGAGATGCAGAATTTGGGGATTATTTTTCAATTTTTTATCTATTTTTTTTTTTCATAAAACTCATATTATGTTTGATATCCCATTACCGCATCAACTACTTTGCTCAACCTTGCAAAAAAGAAATAAAAAATTATGGAAAAATAAAATTATGGAAACATTTTAAAAAACCTGAAACAGGGTGTCTGGAGGTATTGTAAAGTTTAAAGATTTTGTAATGTCACTTCAAATGTAATTTAAAGTTCTAGTGATTATACATCAAATACAAAAAAATAAACAAATAAAAAAATCACATGTCCAGGTATTTAGAAAAAGAACAAAAATGTTCCCATGAAATGAAATTCACAGCTGTTGCAGCAGCTACACTTACACCTTGGCCTAACAGCAAGTTAGGGGTGCTTCCATAAAATAAAATAAAATAAAAAAGTCTATGTCATATCTAATCACCATGTAGTGTAGTTCTAGCATATTCATTCACTGGCCACTTTATTAGGAAGATCATACTAATACTTGGTAGGACCCCCACTTTGTTCTCAGAACAGCCTCAATTCTTCATAGCATGGATTCCAGAAAACGTTGGAAATATTCCTTTGAAATTCTGGTCCGTGTTGACATGATTGCATCACATAACTGATGCAGATTTATCAGCTGCACATTCATGTGACTCTCCTGTTCTACCACATCTCAAAGGTGCTTTACTGTTTTCAGATCTGGTGACTATGGAGGCCATTGAAGTACACGGAACTCAGAGCCTGTGCCCACTGTAGCCTCAGATTCCTGTTCTTTTCTGCTCACCACAGTTGTAAATAGTGTTTTTGTTTGTTTGTTTGTTTTTATTATTATTATTATTATTATTATTATTATTATTGTATAAGTTTTGTATGTGCTAAATACAAAATGCAAAATAATTATTCTCATTGTCTCATTGCTACCTGCTACTGCTAGTTAGTTAACTTGCAGATACAAAGCCCTATAACATAGCTGATATGAAGAAATTAGCAAATGAATTTCATTGTAACATTATGATTATTGCTTACTAATTACTCATCCTTTTTTTTTGTTGTTGAAGTCTCCAGATTCCACTTTTAACACTGAATTGTTTAAATGTTACACTGAGCACTGGAGTGGATATCTTACTGAATTAACAACCTTTTTTATTTAAATACAATGTTAACACACATAATAATCTGATGGTCAGTACAGCCATTTGCATGTTATATTTATTAAGCCAGTGCAAGTAATAACAGCTTCATGGACATGTGTGACTCGTTTTTGGTGTAAATTCGATGCTTTGCAGAGTGGATGCACTGTGACGCACCTGCCTCAATGTTTCGGGTGTAAAATGGTCCTACAAGGCCACATTGATTAACGTGGGAGTGTGCCGTGCTTGTGCAATGCACTTGCTGCATCTGGGATAAAATCTTTATCATAGAAATACAGAGAAAACACATAAATTGTTGTCCATGTTAACATCGAATTTAAGTTTACATTTAAGATAATTTAGTACTTATTAAGGCCTTAAACTTGTAAAATGTAATTTCAGACAAATTAAAACAAACAGACATGAAGTTATATGTTTACAGTCTGTATCAGCCAATACAAGACATAAAATTTATCTGTAATATTCTCATTTACTTACAGTGTGCAAAATGCTAATTCCTGACATTTATCACTTCCTGTTGTCCTTGTTTCATCCAGCTTTGAATTTTAGTGTACTTTCTACAATAAAGTATGTAATATGCCATAAGTGTACATGATGTGCATTGTTATGCTAATTATTCATGTCAAAATCCTGTGTGTGTTAAATAAAAATGTTATGAATCACTAGTTTAACATTTGCAGGAGTGGAGGAAAACTTCAGTAACTTGTTGAAACAGAGAGAAAGATATGATATATCTAAAATAAATATTACAAAAAAACTGGTCTTGGCTGAGGAGCCATGCTTTCCTTTATTTAGCAGAGGAAATGTGTTGCTTCTACACTAACTTTTTTAGCCAGCTGCTTGCTGCAGTCAATAACACTTCATGTCTTGTTTTTTTTTCTTCTTCAGATCAGAGAACCCCACTTCCTCCATGTCATCTCTGCCCTCCTGTTCCCTCTTCCTTCTTTACTCCATCCCACTGGAAGATATTTTGCTAAGAAAACCTAAATCTGTAACCTAATGTTACATGTCACTACATCGAAATATTTATAATATTTTTCTAAAATGCAGAGAGAGAGAGGGAGTGTGAATGGTGTTTGAGTTAAGGAACCATTTGATGGAGGTTTTTCATTTCCTTCTTCCTTCTTATTTTTTTTTTTTTGTCTCAGATACATTTTGCATAATTTAAATGGTTTCTCACTGTCTAAAGGAATTTTGGAGTCTACATTCAAGAGTGTATTATTGTCCGAAGTGCTCAGGCTAGCAAGTGAGATATAAAATTGGCCATGTTCTGGTCATGTTTAATGCATGATGCTATGATTTTGCTATCTACGGTTATCCAATAAATCTGATACGAGTAATCTGTCATGGCAGTCGTCAAGAGCTTGAACTGCTGCCAATACTCTTGCATAGCTCTTTTCTCCAGTGTCATGACATATTAAAGAGATATTCCAGTTATTTCTGTAACAAATCACCTCCATACCACTTCAAGGCATTTCCTGAAATTCAGGTTGATTTTGGAGTGCTTAGTAAAGCTGGTTTCACACTGTTCTTGGCATGTGCTGTGCTTGCCATTCTGGTGTACACAATTCTATAAAAATGGCAATGTGCCAGGCTGTTTGAAGTAGTGGGATTGACAATCTGGAGAATGGAAAGTGTGTCTTCAACACTGGCAAATGTGCAAGAAATCTTGCTTGGGCCAAAAATAAAGATTCGCAAACCCCCAAAATACCTTTGTCAGATTTATTTGCAGAACTCTGCAGAACCAGAAAAACCTTTTTTAATTCATGTTTATAAAAATCTAATGATCAGATATTTACATGTTATAATTATGTAATCAGTGAATGAAAACATAGAAATGGATGGAGTGAAATATATTGCATGGAAACTGTGATGTGCTGTGCAAAAATCATTTTTTTTGTACTTTTTTTGACTGATATTGTGTGACTGACTTCATGTAGACATAGTGCATAATGAGTATCTGAATAGTGATTTCAGTATTAATATACTGGTGCCTCAAACAGGTATTAGAATTCCAGTGTACATATCTACTCTGTACCGATAACTTATATACAGTATGTTTGCCTGCTGGTCATCTGTTGGGAAGATGTGCTCAATGTCCCATACAAGCTTTAAGTAACTTTTGTATTTGCATAAACTATTGCCAAATCAATAGACTCCTGAAGTCCTACAGTTGATTTTGGGGGGCAAAAGTAATGGGTGTTTGGAATGCACATGAACATGTGTGTTTTATTGTCGCACAATCACTACAGTTATATAAACAAGTATTGCAATTTTCAGCAGATGGACTAGGCAACAAAAACATACCCTGGCTGCCAACAATTTCATTTAGGAGCTGCTGTTCAGCTGTTCACCTAATGTGATTATGTACATTTGCAGAGGCAAACAAATCTAAATGCATGAGCTATAAACTGTTAACTATGAGCTATTAACTGTTAACTAGCTATAAACATGAGGTAGGGATAAAAACATGGAAAGTACATCAAAGAACTTATTTGCTGCACCACTAATTTCAGGTGTTTTATTCACTTTAGTTACAATTTAATGTTGCTAATTATAATATTTATTACTTGGGCTTGCCCTACTTTTAAGCTTCCTGTTTCCATGGCCAGCTTTAGAATAAAACCAGTGCAAAGAATTTTTAGAGGAAAACTGTCCATTGGTTGATTCCTTTGAAAAATTACCATTTTGAAGTGTGCATAGACATAAATGCTTTTCGTTATTTCATTTTGAAATAACCCTACACAAATGGCCACTGCAACAGTCAAAGTATTCTGCAGTCAATATGGCCAACTGGCTTGGGGCTTTCAACTCTCTGGGCCAGACACGTGTGATTGGTCATAGTCCACTGAGAAACTGTCAAAGATCGCCTGTCGACAGTGTGTTTAGTAGCCACTAATCTGATGTTATTGTCCTCCAATGTTTTAATTAGAGAGGGGTAATTCTCCAGCAATTCGGGTGAATCGTGTTTTGGCGGATTGCTCTTTTTTTATTATTATTATTTTTTATTATTTTTATTATTTATTATTATGGTCTTTGAAATTCATTTGAAATAATGTGACCAAGTAATGTGGGTAAGGGTGCCATTAGCCCGCTGTCCCATATGCTTAGTCTGTGTTTCAACCAAATACAGGAGATCATCCAGTGCTTCCTGAACCTCTGTACCGAAGACCTGACCAGACACCAGCAACGTGTGGCGCAAAGTGTTTTTACCAGCCTCTGCCACTGGAGTTCGAGCAAGCCAAACTTGCCTTCTCATTAGTGTCATCAGACCCAATGATTTCCCCTTACCCTGTTACTATGGCTACTGTTGCTTGGAGGGCTGTCTGTATGATCTCTGTTCCCATTGAATCACCTGTCATGGGGTGCTTTCAGTTTTCCTCCATGGTGAGGTTTGTTTGGGAAAGTTAGAACATACTCAGGTGCAGACCAAAGTAGCCATTCTGGTTATAAGTGAACTCTAGCAATTTGATTGCAAAAAGATAGCAATTCAACCCTGTATCAACCCAACTGCAGGAAGTGGATCAAACAGGTTGTGTATTTTGGATTGTGGGGAGCTTTTTTTTAGGTGTGAACTAATAAATTGAGCCATGAGACATCAACTGAGCCAAAGGACAGAGCTGTTGTGCTGCAGAAATGCCATGCACTCTAGATTATTGAGACTGACGAACAAAAAGAGAAAATAAATGCTGGATGAAATAAACAAATAAAAAATAAATAGAATGTTTTAAACTAGTTTTTATATACTGATCTAATTATTTATTTAGTGTCAGCAGTGTTTTCTCTGTGCTTGGGTGATTTTTGAGATTTCTATGCATACTTGGTAAAGGTTTGTTTGTCTTTTTCTATTACAGTATTTTGGACCACTGAATGAAAGAGTTTTATGAGTACATTTTCAGCCCTACACACCCCTTTTGCTATTTTTTTGTCTGTTATGTGCAGTGTGAAACTAAACCAAACCAGCTGCGTGCTTCTCACATTGCCATTGCATCTTTAAGATGCTCCAGTCCGAAGTGAGTCTAGATTTGGGCATGGCACAAACAACTCCCCATTTGTCCAGCAATTCAGGAGATGGAGAAATTATAAAAAGGTTAAAATGATTTAAAAATTCACAGCACGATAGAATTTATTAACTTAAACTTGTATATTACATTAATTAATCTGAATATATATATATACACCCCACAAACAATAGGCCACATGCTCTATGGATCGGTCTATAAATTAGTATTAAATTTACTGTTACCCAAAATGCATGTCAATGCCCTCTCCTTGATGGTACAAATTTTTACCATGTTGATTTTATGCAATCTTTTACTAAGATTTTTGAGTACTGCTACATGTGAGGTCACAGCTACAACCACATGATGGCTATTAGTACTCAGCTGGGAAATGAGCATAGGAAGAAAACTCCTGTTCTGGAAGGAAACTGCCTTGGTCAACTGGAACATAAAGGAAGTTCTATTAAAAGAACACTTTGCAATTTTTAGGGCCATCTGCTGCCTGAAAAATAAAATGAGGCAGTTTAACCATTGCACAAGTTAAACAATACCTGGTCTATTAAAATAAATGTGATATAAAACTAATGTACTGATTTCTTTCTTAAAGCAGTCAGAATATAAGGAAGTGTATCTTGTAACTTGTTTTGATGCTTCTCATCAAAACCTGCAACCTTTTTAATAACTCTGTCTCATGAATAAATTTGAGGTCGCGTGTACCAGGGGAGCCATACTAACAAACATAAAGCTTCCTGTTCTGACTTAAAAGTAAAATTAGGAGTGTCCTTTTTTTTTCAACTCCAGATCTTTTTTTTTAAGTCATCCCCTTATGGATTGTATAATTAATGCATTTTTTCAAGGATGCCTGCTCACACTGTCCTCTTGTCTATGTGTGTGTGTGTGTGTGTATGTGTGTGTCTGTCCTCTTCAATGACAACGGCTGTCTTCTAGTTATCATTCCGATGCTAGGATGCGTCTCAAACAGAAAAAGGGCCTCTAGATCATAGGATGGACTTCCATTAGTGCAAATCAAATTAAGCCCTGCGTGCCAATCTCATTTCTCTAAGCTTGTCTCTCTCTGTGCCTCTTCTTAAAATTCCACGTTTGAAGATGAGAGAGGGAAAGTGTGTGTGGGTGTGTGTGGCTCAGTAGTGTTTTGATGATGTCCATGTAGGAGAAATCTGTGCCCTCAAACTCCTATTAGATGAAAACTGAATCACGTGAGAAAAGGGATGGAGGGATGACAGAGGAAGAACTACAAGGACACATACCAGGAGCACCAGATCTTTTATCCATGACAGACACTCCCATGATGCTTACACTCTCACATACAAAATATTTCACCCAAGCTAATTTGACCTCCAGCATTATTTGTAGTATTTCTAGACATCAAATATTAGTCTGCTTCTTTTATTCCATCCATCATTTCATCAGTTAGAGAAAGAGGATGCTAGGGATTTTTTTAAAACATTTTTTTTTTCTTTCCTCTTGTGGGTATCATCATCTGATGATTGCGGCTATCACAGTCTCAGTTCATTTTGTAGCTTAAACTCACCCTCGAAATGATGAGACCATTTTAACCTACTATCTCTTTCTCCATCTTTCTTTCTTTTAGTCTCTGTCTCTCTGCAGATCCACAAATACAGGCCAAACATATACAGACCTGCTGATAACATCCTCCCCTCTCCTTTTATTCTTTCTCTTTTTGTATCGCTTTCTTAACTTCCTTTTCTCTATTTGTCACCTTTCTCTCTTTCTTCTCTCATCTTATATTCATGAGCGCTTTATTGGCATGATTATATCAAGTATAGTATTGCCGAATATTGTATAACAACAACAACAACAACAATAATAATAATAATCATCATCATAATAATTCTCCATCAGAATCTTCAGAAACCGCTTTATCCTTGACATGGCAGAGGCGGAGTCTATCCCAGCAAGAGTGGGCACAAGGCAGGAGAATACACCCCTTGATGGGACATAAGTCCATTGCAGAGCACCATGTCTCACTCATTCACACCTAGGGGCAATATATTCTAGCCATTCTACCTACCTGCATGTTTTTGTACAGTGGATAGAAGCTGGAGAACTCAAAGGAAACCAAGGATTCTGGAGCTGTGAATTAGCAAAACTACCTGCTGCGCCACCATGCCAATCTGGGCCAGCTGGAGAACTCAGATTAAACCCACACAAACACAGGCAGGACATGTGGAATGCCGTATAGATGGTAACCCAAGCTCAGGATCAATCCAGGGACCCTGGAGCTATGAGGTGGCAACATTACCTGCTGCACCACCATGCCATCCAGGCTCACTAACTCTAACCTAAATCTAAAATGTATGAATTTGCTAATCAACCAAATAATCCACAATATGCCAACAATGTAATGAGAAACAGGACTCAAGTTGCGACTAACAGAAAAGGTGTTTGAAAATGACCGCCACACTCACACTGCCATAAGGAAGGGGGGATGGGAGGGTTAGAGGGAGGGGCTAACCTTTTTTTAACCTTGTAGAATCTGGAGAAAGGGCACAATGACACCAAGGTAGTAGCAGCAGAGACTTTCTGGAGTGGTTTGCCTCTAAATAATATCCATGACAAGGATATGCTCTTTGCAGCTTTGCAGTTTTTACAGCTCTTTTCTAGAGTGGCATATAATTTTGTTTTATATGTGTATATTATTTTTTACATTTAAATTTTTATTTTGACAAGAAAAGTCTTCAAGTCAGCAAGTAAATGAAACTGCAACCTTGTCTTTATTGGAGGATATGACTTGTTATTTGTCTGTCTAGCAGTATACCAGAAACACATAAGGGCAGAATATGGTCTAAATAGTAACATAGGGCATGCACTGTGAGCAGCAAGGAAGCCTTTGCAGTCTTTTCTTTGTGCAACACTGCAAGGTCAATTAACTGATACACAAAATTTGTTGATATGACCTTAGGAACAAATCCTTCATTCAGGCTCAAGATCGCCGCAATGCATGCGTGGTGAGCTTATCACCAGAGCATGTTCTTCTCCCACTTTTGTGCTGAAGTAATCTTTAGCAAAAAGGCAGTTTTCAAAGACACTATTTCATTTGGAGACTTATAAGGAGGGGCCTTAAAGGATTTCAGCACAAAAGGAAAATCTGACACTGGTCTCTTAGGGAATCATGACAGATGAATACATTTCACTGCTTTCAGAATGGCTGTGATACATTTATTAGAAGACAATCATGGGGCTGTAGTGCACTGTGGTAGCTGTCACATACACCTTTGGTGTATATGGGAACTTTCTAACAGTCCATGGAGAAAATTTTGCTTTTTGGGAATCAGGCAATGCACTAAGGATGCCAAATCACTGGAAATCAGGAGGGTGGAGAGTGGAAACCAGTGTCTTGAGGCTGTGACCTGGTATCTGAGGTTTGCTGAATTCTCTGTAACATAGGAAGAAGCAATGGCAGAGGATGAAAACTGTATAGCAGACGATGAGGCAAGTAGTGAGCCAGTGTGTCCTGTTGCAAAAGGCTATCTGGCTCTGCCAGGGAGAACTACTGTGTTGACTTGACTTTACTGAAGAAGTCCACTTGCGCCTCGCCAAGCCCTTCGTAGATCTGAGATGACTCAATGCAATAGATAGCCACTCGACATATTTGCATAATGATCTTTGTATTCTGCTAGTTAAGCTTGTTACTAGTTCAACTAGTAGACACCATCTGTCTGGAAGGCAGTGACGGGATGGTAAAAAAGAGAAAAATGCATATATTTTAGGGTAAAATCTAGACACTGTGAATAGCAGAAATGAAATGTGCTGTATTTATACAGACTGCTACTTCTTGCACTAGTTTTGACTACATGCTCATTTTCTCACATCACCATAATAACGTGACTTTAGCTTGCTAGCAAATAATTGACTAGGTAATAATAATGTTGTATGGTGAATTGGATGATGGACATTTGTTTTGTGGTGCATGTGATATAACCTGCAGCAATACCATCAACACTGATTCTTTAACTTTAGAGAATACCTATCCAGGTGTTTGCTGGCTTGCTTGCTTGTATAACATCCAGGTACGTCTAGGCTACCTGTAGGTCAGACTTCCGTCAAAATTTTTCTGGCTTGATGTGTGGCATCAAAGATTTAGCTCAAATGAAAATAAATGAATTCAATTCAATTCAATTTTATTTGTATAGCGCTTTTAACAATGGACATTGTCACAAAGCAGCTTTACAGAAATAAATGGATTCACAAAAAACATATTGTAAATGAATGCATTTGTTGTATTCGTTTAAATAAGTGAGGGTTTCATGAAGGGGTGGGCTATGATTCATGTAACCATCATGAGCAGCATGTAACCATCATATGAACAGCGATCAGCAGTAGGCAGAGAGAGATCATGTGGTAGTTTGTGATGAACAGACTCATAGTGTGAGCAAAGATTCTGGAAATCTTTGTATTAGATGCCATGGTTGAGTTCAAACCAAGCAACTGTAAAAAGGGGTGTTTAGTCTGGGAACAGTTTGTGGATTGTTTACTGCTGCAGCACTGCTTTTGTCAGCTTTTACGCTTAGAAAAAGAGATTACAAAATTAAAAGAATTTAACTGACTTAGAGAAAGATTGAGTGAACATTTTAGGGGGGCTGAGATGATTAATAAGGGGCTTAAGTCTCCCTAAATCACTTGAGGCTTCTTCAGCTTCTTCAGCTTCCAAGACTTTAGTGTTTAGACACTGGCCACATAAGCATGAGTCTTGCAGCATGGCTCCTTTAGACACTTGGTGTATAATGAAAGAATGGAAGAAATCTGTCCCAAGGGAAGATAATGAGTTGTCCTTTGTGGACGGAAAACCACCAAATGCCAGAGCTGCTTATTAGTGGAAATCTAGCTCACTTAGCAATCTTAGCAGTAAATATCACATGGCATAGCTGGGGAAAACCACTCAACCACACAAGTGACACATAGTCACAGGCCTGCTAGGTAGCAGGGTATGTGGAATACTCTGAGGAGAGAATGCAGAGGGAAAAGGTGTTTTTTTTTGTTGTTGTTGTCATTGTTGTTGTTGTTGTATCTTTTAAGCCAAAGAGTTGTCGTGGCAAATACTGACTTTGTTTAGCTTAGGGCTAAAGTTCTTTGCTTCTCTTTATAGTAGGGTTTCTTTAATGTAGAAAACTTTTAATGTCATTATTTTACACACACACACCTGCACACCTATGCAATTATCCAATTATGTCACCGTAAGTGGACAGTTGAAGATTATAAAAAAGACCAGGCGATGTTGTTCCAATCTTCAGTTGTATCTCCATTTGGTGAGCTTGATCCTACTGTAGCCTCCTGTTCTTGGCTGACAGGATTGAAACCAGATGAGGTCTTCTGCTGTTGTCCATCTGCCTTAAGGTTTGATGTCTTGTGAATTTTGAGATGCTTTTCTGCTCATCACATTTGTAAAGAATGATTATTTGCATTACCATAGCCTTCCTGTCAGCTCAAACCAGAACGGCCATTCTCCTCTTACCTCTCCTCGTCCAGCTGTTTTTTGCACCATTCCATCTAATCTGTAGGGACTGTTGCGCTTGAATATCCCAAGAGGCCAGCAGTTTCTGATATACTCAAAACAGCCCATCTGACACTGACAACCATGCCACTTTTAGTGTCACTGAGATCACATTTTCCCCATTCTGATGTTTGCTGTGAACATTAAATGAAGCTCTTGGCCTGTGTCTACATGATTTCATTGGGTGATTTGATAACTGTATGGATGAGCAGGTGTACATATGGTACTAATAAAGTGACCAGTGAATGTGTGTGTGTGAATGTACGTGCTTACAGTTTATTTTTTGCATCAACTCCATGTTAAGCAATGCACAACATTACTGACTGATGCAGTAAACCAATGTATTTTTTTTCAGGATGGTGTAAAAAATTGGTATAAATAATCTCCAAAATTATTACACAAACATTCTATCTGAAATTACACAAATTAGACAAAAAGATGAACATACAGTATAATATAATAAAATATAATAAATATAAATCTGAATAAATATAAAAAATAATTTTATAATAAATATAAATATAATATAAAATATAATAAAACAGTTAGGTATGTTTGGTCTTTTTGATTTTATTTTTCTGTTCCCCACTGTTCTGTTGACTGGCATGGCAGGATCTTAGCTCTGCCTAATATAACCATTTTGGTATCACAGGAGTTATACAAATCTTGCAATATTTTTAAATATTTTCTGGGACTCGGCATCAGTAACTACATGAAAGAAATATGAATATCTACTGAATATTTTCTATATGGTCAGTTATAGGGATCAGTGAGATAACAAATAGCGCACACTGTCTCTGTCTCCCTTCCGTTCTCACTGTCTCTTTTCTCTCTCCCTCTCTCTTTCTCTGTCTCTCCCTGTCTCTGATAACAAGGATTAAGACAATGCTAGCGGCTGTGGAATGATAGGACGATGGTTTTGCCCTATTAAGCCATTTTTATTCGCTCTGTGGAATGTTCCCTCACGACATACTGTATAAACGTAATGGGATTTAATGAAGTGCAGCCAAATGTCAATCAATAGCTGCAGTATACACAGCCTAGTGTAAATCAGCACTATTACAGCATGATTTAAAATATGCATAAAAAATATAAAAAAAATCCACTCATCTCTCCCTCTCTTTCTGCTTGTTTGTCCTCACGCTTGACTTGATTTGCAATGTTTTGTCTCCTGGTCAAAACACACCACCAAAGGCTCTTCTGATCAAATTTATACACTTCCATCATATATTAAGATGTAAAAATGTCATGCATTGCCAGAGAGTTGGCATATTTGTGTGTTTATATATGTGAGAGAGATGGAGGGAGAGATTTCAGAGGCAGGATGATGAGGGTTATACTATTCTAGTATCAACATATCCACTTTGACCTAGTTTACATTCACTAGTGCTCATGCTGTTTCCAAAAATGCAACATTCAAGCACTACAGAATCAGACTAAAAAGGAAAGAGAGAAAAACTAATTGACAGATGGAGACAGATCAGTGATCTTAGATAGGCAGGCTAGAGAGAGATACAAAAGGCAGTATCTGTGTTTATACTCAATACTTTCTTCAATCTGAATGCATTCATTCAAAATTCAAGTGAACTGATATTCACCCTAAAGGGGAAAAAGGCATTGTTCACTTGCCTCATTGTTTTTAATGTAAGCTCTTTCAGGCTATTATCATGACTTGCTCTATCTAGCTTGCTAAATGATTCTGCCTAGCTAGCTAGAAATTCTAATAAAAGGTATCTAACGTTTTGGGATGCAAAAAAAGAGAAAAATCTTCAAAATAAGAGCATTTTGAAGATGTCTTCAAAATGAAAATTTTGAAAATATTTAAGGCTTATTAACTCTTAAATGGTTTATGTACAAACTGTGAAACTGGAAATAAAAATGCTGTTTAAAAAAAAATGTGAAATTGTGTAATTGAGTCCCAATGTGTCAAAAAAAAAAAAAAGTAATGGATTCATTTTCATAAATGGTTTTATGTTCTTTCCCATTAAATTTTTAATGAGATCATTAATGAATGACCCCAAATGTATCATTATACCTGATTGAGGCGTTCTGTTTAATATACATTCACCAACCACTTTATTAGGAACACTTAACAAACCTGCACATTCTATGCAGGTATCTAATCAGCCAATCAAGTGGCGGCAGTGCAATGCAAAAAAACATGCAGATACAGGTCAAGAGCGTTAGGTAATGTTCACATCAAACACCAGAATGGGGAAAAAGTGTGATCTCTGTGACTTTGATCGTGACATGGATGTTGGTACCAGAAGGGTTGGTTTAAGTATTTCTGCTGATCTGATTTTCACACACAACAGTCTCTAGAGATTGGTTTAAAAACAAACAAACAAAAGAAAAAGATATTGAGTGAGTGACAGTCCTGTGGGTGGAAATGCCTTGTTGATTAGAGAGGTCAGAGGAAAATGGCTAGATGTTCAGGAAGGATATAATAACTCAAATAATCATCCTTTACAAATGTAGGGAGCAGAAAAGCATCACCGCATGCACAAAACATCTATCTTGAGGTGGATGAGCTACAACAGCAGAAGATCAAATTAGGTTCCACTCCTGTCATCCAAGAACAGTAATCTGAGGCTATCATGGGCACAGACTCACCGAAACTGGACAGTTGAAGACTGGAAAAAGACCAGGTGATTTATTTTTTTCTAATCTTAATGACTGTGAGCAGTTTTTTCCCCCCCACACCACTCTGTGTAAACTTTAGAGACTGTTGTGTGAAAATCCCAAGAGATCAGCAGTTTCTAAAATACTCAAACCAGCCCATCTGTCACAACCATTCACAACTATCAGTCAGAATAGGTTAGTACTGATTTGTAGTAACCCTTCTCTCTAGGAGGACAACTGGACCCAAAATATAATACCAAAATGCCCCCATTTAATATTATACTATATAGGCCTGACAACTACAGGTTTTCCTGAATTGAAATACTGTAGGTTTCACTTTTGCATGTATCTCAACCAGAAGTAAATTTATAACATTTTAACATCTGATTACCCCCAAAAGTAAAAAGGCAGAAAATTGCATTTAATGATTTTAAACACCATCTGATTCCACTGGAAGACAGCAAAGCATGTATAATCTACAAGCAACTGTCTAATAGTCTAATAGCAAGGCTAATTATTGATTTCATTTGCAAATTATAATATTGATGTCATCTGCAAATGTTAATAATGGCCATAAAAATTATGTTATAGGTTAGGTTACGTTCAACTTGATTGTCACTGTCAGAGTACGAGTACAGAGACAAGGAAATGCACTCTTTATTCATAGTCTTCAGATTGACAGGCTATTCAGAAGTCCAGCCCATCCAGCAATCATTCCATATTTAATCATAATATCATTTAACTTTCATGAAAGGGCAAAGACTTACAGATTAGAAGTCATGTTTTTTTACTGTACATCTAGATTATCTTACCTAGTTTGAGTCCTTAATAACCATGATGTCATCTCTACATTATCTTGGTTAAAATATTTTAATATTGTCCTTTGCTGACAGGCTATAGAAAACAAATGCACCACATTTCTAACCCAATAAACAACATCCATGACAAATTTATACGATTACAATGGGAACTGGGTCACAGCTTTGATTATCAGCATCATGCATATCAGTTTTTGTCTTCTCACTTGAGCTACATGTCATTCATGGCAATGGGAGCTTCACTGTCACCCTTCATTCAACAGATCACTGCCTGCTTCTACAGTGGTGGGTCTAAGATATGTGAGGTGGGTAAATTACTACCATTATATTAAATGTTAGAAATTATTATTATATATATTATAACAATTATATTAAATTATTATATAACAGTCTAATGGACAAAACAGTCCAACAGTCCAATAGACAAAATAATTTCCTATTATTTGAAGGATATTTGACTTTCATCAAATTAGGTGAATCCATTCATAGTTGGTAGAGCTCGTTTGTGAAAAGAGAGAAACACACACAAGTAAAGAATATAAAGTTTAATAATAATAAGAAAGGTATGCATCTATATAATTATAAAAAATGGCAATGGAAAATATGTACAAATAACTAATAGTCAATTGGATAATGAGTGGAATGAAGATTAATGGCAGATATACACAAAGAGTGTAGACAGGGGTTTGGATCTTTCGTGAAGTTGGCAGAGTAGTGGATCTACTTAACATACTAATTCTAGCTAAACTACCATGCCAACATTGAAGAAGGTTCATAGAGAAGCTTTATGGTTTGTGGCATAGAGTCCACTTCTCCGGAGATCACCGATGAAGTCTTGTGACTCTGTGTGGACAGAGATCGAGCAAGAATCATGTCAAAAGTCCAGTAGCCTCGGCTGAGTCAGCTTATCCACAGATCATGGACAAAGCCTTATGATTCACTGTGCTTCAGTGGGATTCGCATTAAATAAAAGTTTTCATGCACCTTCATCTTGCAATGGTGGAGACTTGGCTGAGGTTGGTGTAGGATCAGCCAGATTTAGAGTCGAAAACATGACTTTGAAGTTGATGATTAGAGATCCAAGTGGATGGAAATTTCATGCCCAACTTACAGACATTTGTGTGTTTCTAGAATTTATGGTGAAGAGTGATGAGGTATCTCAGTGTTCCTGCCTCTTCTCATCCAGTGCTGTTGATTTGATTGGTTGCTATTCAAAGTACTGCACTTTCAGGACAACTTTTTGCATGTTCATAAAATACCTAGATCATGAAACTGTTTTGTGCATTCACGGAACTTACCTCATGCATGATGTTACGATGCATATGACACCAAACATGACCTAGTCGTTGAGTTCTCTCTGCCTTGGGGAAAAAAAAGAGGGATTATACATTCATGGAGCATTCAGTGATCACATCAACAATGCAGTACATAAAAAATGAGGTTAAGAGTATCAACTGAGCTTAAAAGTCAGTTCATGACCATCCAAGGCAGGCAGAAAGTGGTGTTTACGCATACAAGCAGTGTCTTTCTTGTTAAGCTTTCTTGTTATGGTTTATGGCTGGATAGGAAAGGGGTTATATCTATAGGAACTATATTACTGGCAAAATTCCTACAACTCAACGGTTCACTGCCTGCTCTTAAATCTAAGGGAAAATAATCTGTTCTGTTGGCTAAATTTCCCATATTTTTATTAGGTCATTGAAACATCTTAAAACTTTGTCTGCTGTCATCTGTACAGAGTTTGTAAGTGCTTTTCTTTGTGTTAATGATAATGTGATGATATAGGTGCAACACAGATATTTTGACAAAGGTATCTGATTACAAACTGAACGTTTGCACATATGTTCATGTTGCTACAGCACAGAGCTATCCAACAACATGATCAAAGCATGACAGTCTTCATTGTGTGAAAAAATCCAAACTTAAGGAAGGTTGTAGACATCTTTAGGTGGACTGACTGTTTTACCAGAAGGTTTATCAAACTGGATCCTTACCTAATGTGTTTTTTGTAGGATTAAATATTCTTTATGGTAATTTTACCGCTTATGTATTTTTAAGGTAACCAGTTTTGTGTTGAAAGACTATTGGGTTTGATGAGGGTTTTACACATGTGCAAACTGCCAGGCAGCAGAGATAGATTGCCAAAGCAAGTAAAATTTAACAGGCCGAAAAAAAACAAATCACAAAACCAAGAAATAATCGAAAAACATGCGTGGGGCAGCTGATCTGCAAAAAGAGTAAACTAGGCAAATAGAGTCTGGTTCTCTTCTATCCATAGTGGGAGGCTGTGACGAACTCTGTGAAATGGAGTCCTTGGCCGAAGCTGACACTGAGATGATACAAATGCGTATCTATTCAAGACAATAATAGGATTTCTTTATTAAGAGCAGTGTTTTTAAGATTCATGATTCATTATTCATGGTCAATAAGTTTGCCACATTTTCAAGGGAAAATAAAGTTACTTAAAATGTTCTTCTCAGAATGATACTTGTTATCATTAAGCAGAGATATGTAGCCTCTTGAGTTTTATTGGTGGAAAATTTGAATCATAGTGTGTAATGTTTATTTTATACTGTAGGATCTGAAGCAAACAGGCAAGGAAAGCAAAGAAGCCATAAAACTAGGAATCCTGCTCCCAGACTTTGCAGACCCAAGTTAATTACCGC
>CM075008.1:20612390-20628919 GCA_037576675.1 Pangasius sanitwongsei
AGCTATTAAAATATTAAGTTTACAAATTTCCCCTTCTGAGCTAAACAGCTAATTTCCTTACATATTGGTGGAGAATATATAAAATTAACCTAAACAGCTAATTTCCTTACATATTGGTGGAGAATACATAAAATTAACCTAAACAGCTAATTTTCCCTACAATACACTCGTTTTTTCTTATTTTCAATCAGATGACTTGTCTTGTGCTTGGCCCACATGGTATGGATAGAAACATAAAGGTAGTGAACTGATATCAGACTGTCTGTTCTTCCTATTCCTGATTAAAACATGACTTTATGTGTCTTCATTTTTAGTAGTTCAATGTCAAGAAATCCCAGCCCACTTAAAAAAATCCACTCTTTTATTCCACTCACTACTTTTTTCCCTTTTTATTTCACTTCTGTTCTTTCCCCCACTAATCTGTAGCTGCCGCTCATTCCAATTCAAATCCCCAGTCACAGCAGAGGTCGGCCTTCGCCTCAAGTTGCCATAGCTCCCCAGCTTCTGTGGTCTATATTTCATGTGAATGATAGATAAAAAAATCCCTCTTGGGTCCATCAACTTAGAAACTTAAAACTCCAGCAATAAATGGCTATACACAGAAGATGGGTCCAAAGGTTTACTGCATTACTGATTAGTGTTCTTTTACTCTATCATTTATCAAAGCCAAACGTGATATATGCCAATTCCTGGTGTTAATTGTTAAGAAAGTACAAAAATGCTGATATGCTGATAAATGCCAGTCACCTGTAAAAGTACCAAGCATATGTTTAGCCATTGCAGCATGTAGGACTGTAATCAAGACCACCTTTGTCAGGTCCAAGACAAGTCCAAGAGAAGGACTGGTCTGAGTCAAGACTGAGTTTTAAGGGTGTCAAGGCCAAGTCAAGATTAAGTCCAAATAGGAAATGAGACAGTGTCAAGATCGAGACCGAAAACCATCAAGTCTTTTTCAAGGCCAAGCCTTAACTTCAACTAGTTGGTTATATTCATTAGCCTAGATTAGGCCATGTTTTCTAGAAGAAGGAATTACTTCTTGTCACACCCTGTGCATGCAAAAAAAAACCCCAAAAAAACCACAATCATTATTCATATTCAAACTCTCGGTCAAGAACAAGGCCATAATTAGTGAGATCAATGCCCAAGACTGAGACAAGTCCAAATTCCAATAAGCGCAAGGCAAGCCCAAGTCATTACACAAAATTCCTCAAGACTGGAGTTGGGTCCAAGACTGGACTCAAGTCCTGCAGCCCTAACAGCATTTTGGCTACAATATACACACACTAGCTCTTCCTCTTTTTATACATTAAGTTTGTCCTAATTGAATAGCTAGTCTTAATTTGTACTAATTTTGTTTTCCTTTTGGACTGCTTTGTTGCAAGGCATTAATATGAGAGTGTGACATGGTTTTCATTAAATTCATGTGTATAATTGAAATAAGTGATTTAAACTTGACAGAGTAAACAATAAATAGAATTGCAGTAAGTCATCAACAACTTTATGTTGTGAAGCAATCAAGTTTCATTTTAGTGAGTCTCCTTGTATGTAAATTGTCAATACGATATTTCTTGTGTAAATGCTCCTGTGAATGACTTAGGAATAAATTTGTTTGTATCCAGTTTGATAAATGATGCAGAATATCATGTATCAGGTAAAAGTTGTTTAGCAGTGGTGACTGATTGGATCCTCCATCTCTCTCTCTCTCCATCTTCATCCTCTCTGCATCTATTAATCCTAGTGAGGGACCTGTGCGCCTGTCAGTACTGAAGAGAGCATGGCCACTGTGCCTGTCAGTTGAGTTAAAATTTAATCACTTAAAATTTTTGCAGAGAATTATTCTTTATTCTTTATTCTTATTCTTTATTGTTTCTTAAGAATAATGAAATAAAAAAAAAATCAGTTCTTAGTAGTGGACTCTGATTGCTCGATCAGCTAGATCAGCAGCTCCAGCTGTGTATGTCTTAAACTTCCTATGATCACTATGTGCTTTCCCCTGAGAATAAACCAAGAACAAAAGCAGAAGAAAGGAAAGAAAAACTTGGCCTGTTTCTATCTCTGCTTCGGATTGCAATTAACACCCTAATTAAAAACAGTGGCACCTTTTTATCTGTTCTGCACATCCAAACACTGGCTCTTTCTGCTGGGAGAGAAGGAAGGAGTGTGGAGAGGATAAATGTCACAAAGTTAGATTGAGTTGCTCAATAAAAGTGGATAATGTGCAGAAAAAGATCATTACTTTTACTATGCTGGGGTGGATAAACAACACAGCAGACTCATTAGGTCAACAGTGGCTGTGTGTGAGAACATCAACTTTTATACGTTTAATTTATCTTTTTTTAATAAAATCTTTATAAATGCTAGATGGGTTTCTTAAGACCGAACTAAAAGAATGGGGAACAAGTGTGATCTCTCTGATTGTAACTGTGCCATGGTTGTTGGTGGCAGATGGGCTGGTTTGAGTATTTTAGAATCTGCTGATCTCCTGGGATTTTCACATACAACAGTCTCTAGAGTTTATACAGAATGGTTTTTTAAAAAAATCCTGTAAGCAGAGGGTCTGGAGGCTGAAACACCTTGTTGTTGAGGAAAATGGCTAGATTGGTTTGAGCTGCCAGGAAGGATATAGTAACTCAAATAATCACTTTGTACAACCCTGGTGAGCAGAAAAGCATCTCATCATGCACAAAACATCAAACCTTGAGATGGATGAGGTACAACAGCAGAAGACCACATCAGATTAAACTTCTGTCAGCCAAGAACTGTAATCTGAGGCTATCATGGGCACAGGCTCACCCAAACTCAAATGAGGCCATCTGGCACCAATAACCATGCCATGATCAAAGTCACAGAGATCACATGTTTTCTTAATTTTGATGTTTGATGTGAACATTAACTGAAGCTCTTGACTTGTATGGGCATGATTTTATGCATTGTGCTGATGCCACATGATTGGCTGATTGGATAACTGCATAAATGAGCAGGTGTACAGGTGTTCCTGTTAAAGTGGATGGTGAGTGTATATATTGTCCAGTTTTGTACATGCTCCATAACCAGAAGACCATATACCTGTCCACTTCATTTCTCTTTTTGCTTTGATAGTTCTTATGCCTTTTTTGGAAATGTTAAATATTTTCACAAAGGATAATGTGATGTCTTTGGTATAACAGAAATCAGATGCAGATCATTGCTTCTTCCTTCCTTTGGTCCCATTATCTGGAAGAAATCTGAAATCTGTCCTCCACCAAACCTTTTCTGAAAGGTCAATCTTGAAACATTCCTAAATGATTAGCGTACAAATGAACAGCTATGGCATTTAAGGCCCAAACTCCATCTGTTCAAGTATGGAAAACACAAAATACACACACGCACATTTGTCATAGTATCCTTGTGAGGACCGGTGACATAATTATTAATGCAGCTAATTAATGCTATGTCTACACCTAAATCTAACCCTAACCTTAACCTTTATAACTGAAATGAAACCATTTGGCTCTTTCAGTGTTTGAAAAAAAATAAAAATATTTTTTTCCTCGTGGGCACCAGCCAAATATCCACAGAAAATTAAAACTGTCAGCTATATCTATTATTGTGGGGACATTTGGTCCCCACCAAGATATAAACATCCCCACTTGCACAGTAATGCAGGTGCAAAAACCACCAAATTCCTTTAAAAAATGCACAAATTTAATGAGATGTGCCCTTTGCCTGATCATGCACTTAATCTCCTATTATGCTCATTTATAATCACATTGTGTTAATGTGTTAATATTCCACTAAATAAGTTCACTGCAGGAGAAGACCCAAACAGACACACACACACATATGCACACACACACACACACACACACATAGTTCACAAGTGGCAGATGTGGTACTTCAGCACAGACAATCAATATCAATTAGTGATTTTATTCTACAATAATGTTTGACATATAATTAAACCATGTAAAGGAAGAGAGCAAAACAAAAGAGCAATATAAAAGTTTGTAACTGGAAGTAATATGCATAATAAGCAATAAGCCTACAGATTAATCTGATATATATTTTCTAAATACTAACTGAACTGGCCAATTATTTTTTGACAATGATTTCCATGAAAGTTTAAGACCTTAAGTTTTAATATGAGACTATTGCGGGAACGCAAGGAGCAAGGCATATAATTTACTCGTAATAATAATAATAATAATATTAATAATAATAATAATTTACCATCAACTATAATAATAATTACTCTATGGATGTAACATTTTACTGCCTATATTTAAGACTAAACCAGGTGAGTGACCTATCATTATACAGTTCCTTTACAAAGAACCACCAGATATCAAAAGCTAATTCAGCATTTCACTGAGTCAGTAGTCACTCATTCATTCATCTTCAATAACCACTTTATCCTGGTCAGGGTCACAATGGATCTGGCGCCTATCCTGAGAATACTGAGTGTTAGATGGGGACACACCCTGAACGGGCCACCAGTCCATCACAGGGATGAGTCAAATCTGTTTATAGCTGTTTGAAAAATCCTTGTATGATTTCAGTTAGTGTCACCATAGATTCTATTCAATGTTAACAACTACACGTCTACCACATAGTGTTAATTGTTAAAGGCTAACACTTTGTTATTGACTCTTTCAGTATGTCCTTCCATGTGTTATTGTCTCTACTGCGTCCAATCAATAAAAACATACTGTTATGGCCTCATGATGAATGGTGGTGTTGGTGTTTGTAAAAATGATCTCTTGCTTAATGTATTATCTCCTGATAAATGATCTAATAAAAACAGTTCTTGATTGCAGACTCCGACTGACACACAAAATGTGTTTGCATTGCTTCAGAAACTGAAGGCCTGTTGCTTAATAATCATGCATGGGTCCAGATGATACACTTCCGTGAAAACCAAGGCTACC
This sequence comes from Pangasius sanitwongsei, assembly GCA_037576675.1. Taxonomy (NCBI): domain Eukaryota; kingdom Metazoa; phylum Chordata; class Actinopteri; order Siluriformes; family Pangasiidae; genus Pangasius; species Pangasius sanitwongsei. Next base: position 20,617,298 of record CM075008.1, read on the forward strand.
CTAAAGGTCCATATAATATCATTTTAAGACTAATGCGTGGCTGGGAGCAAAGAATTGTCACTGAAACCAAGCTGCAGTACATTCAGTATTGACTTGATTACAACAAGCTGTTTCAACACAAAATGCACCAGCTAATAAATGTGACATGTTTCATGATAATATCTGTATCAATTATACTGCTGAGTTGCTAGATTATTAGGAAAATCTACCCTGTAGCTACAATCATTGGCCATCATGGTGTACAATTACTGACTGTTTCTGCACATAATTTGTAAGTCCACTTCTACCACAGATAGTAGTGGAAAAGGATCACCATTTATACTTTTCTATACTTTAATATTATTATACTATTATTGAAACTTCAACCTCCAAATCAGGAAGGTCTCTTCTTCTCTCACTGTATGCTACATGTCAATGAAATGGGCTCTCACTCCCATGTGTTTTATTTATTTCAGTTAAAAATATCCAGTCAAGTTTGACAACAGTGTCAAACTTGAAGATGAACACCCTAGAATGTACCATAGTAAAATGTTACAATATGCTGGAATAATCAAAGACTCATTGAAAATGAGATTTTTTTTTTTTTTTTTGGTAATGCCAGTTTAGACCAGTATCAATTCCATTAGCTAACACAATTGGCTAGAGAGCAAGACAAATTCTAGCCAATTGTAAATACTGATTATTTACAGGATATTTTACTGTATTCAATATCATAGATATTGTCATAAAGTCATTAGCACTTTAATTTCTGTATTGGGAGAACTGGAGGCAAGGTTGGAATCCTCCACTGCCTTTTCTTTTTTTTTTTTTAACTATATAAATCTAATTTCAGCTAGGCATCTACACTGAGTGTAGTTTCAGGCCTATATTCAAAAATAATAAAAATTTTCTGAATTCACTCTGCATGTGTAATGTAAGCATCACGTTAAGCCTTCAGTCCACCCACACTGAGCACATTTCAGCTGCATGTCTGTATGAGCTGGCAGCAGAAAGAGCAACAACACACTTTGATTATAATCTGTTCTAAATTCGAGAGCTAGCGGAAACCCTTTCCCGATAACCAGACCCCTCCCCAAGGGGGAGCGAACTGTTTACGAATAACACTCACCTGTTGCTCGTTATTTTGCTTGTGTCCTTTATACATGTCTCTAACTTTGTAACTCACATTGCAATACTGGATTATATAATAGGATATAAGTACACAATGAGGAAATCTGCTCCACACTTCACCATTGAAGAGCTAAATGTTTTTGCCAAAGTGTCCTGTAGAGGGCTCAAATACAATGGCCTAGGTGTAAAGGATCTCAAAATCAGGTAGAGCTCACACTGCTAAGTTTTGTTTGCTATATTTATTTTGTACTTAGCAATCTGTCAGCCATAATTACAAAACCATTAAAAGGGGTTGTGATGTGACGATTCAGTGAGACAGTGAATAACCGGTATATTTGTGTTTCTTTTTCACACAAGCCCACCTGAATACATACCTACCATGCTGTTCCATCTTGCAGGCTTACAGTTAGAAACTATAGCTTATATTCTCCATGCATAGGAGGAATATTGCCCTCTAGGGCTTAATAAGTGGCATGTTTGACCATAGTACCTCTGTTGGCTGGATATTTTTGGTTCTTTTATTATAGTCCAATTGTGGTTCCTTTCCATTGGTGGGCAGAGTAGTGGGTGTTACAGTTAACTGATACAAAGGCCAATAAATAGCTCTAGGGACATTGTGCCTAAAAATTGTCATTTACATGTATACTCACTGAGCATTTTATTAGGAACACCTGTACACCTACTCATTCATCTAATCAGCCAATCATGTGGCAGCAGTGCAATCATGCAGACATGAGCCAGCAGCTTCGGGTAATGTTCACATCAACCATCAGAATGGGGGAAAAATGTGATACTGTGGCATGACTGTTGGTGCCAGACAAGTTGGTTTGAGTATTTCTATGACTTCTGATCTCCTGGGATTTTCACACACAACAGTCTCTATAGTTTACTCATAATGGTACAATAAAGAAAAAAAATCCAGTGAGCAGCAGTTCTGTGGATGGAAATGCCTTGTTGATAAGAGAGGTCAATGGAGAATTGAAAGACTGGTTCAAACTGACAGAAAGGCTACAGTAACTCAGATAACTACTCTGTACAAACTGGACAGCTGAAGACTGGAAAAAAACATAGCCTGGTCTCATGAGTCTTGATTTCTGCTGAGGCACCCAGATGCTAAGGTCATAATTTGGCACCAACAGCATGAATCCATGGACTCAACATACCTTGTGTCAACAGTCCAGGCTGGTGAAAGTGGTGTAATGGTGTGGGCAATGTTTCCTTGGCATACTTTGTGCCTGTTAATACCAATCAATCATAGCTTGAATACCACAGCCAATTTGAGTATTGTTGCTGACCATGTGCATTTCTTCCTGGCCACAATTTACCCATCTACCAGCATGATAATGCACCATGTCACCCAGCAAATGTCATCTCAAACTGGTTTCATGAACACGACAATGAGTTGATCATGACAATAATTCAGATGCAGTCACTGGATCTGTACCAAATAGAACACCTTTGGTATGTGGTAGAACGGGAGGCTCGCAGCATGAAACTGCAGAAATTGCATAATGCAATCATGTCAACATGGACCAGAATCTCAAAGGGATGTAGAATACAGTGTTCCTAATAAAATTCTCAGTGAGTACATATTGAAGATAATGATATATTGTGTACTGCCTATGACAAGTAACCCAACAGTGCATTCAAAAGACACATACTTAAAAAAAGATGTATGTACAGATGCAGTTGTATAGACTTATGAAACAATATAGAGTGTGGCTTGGCATCTGTGCACATTCATTTTTATGAGTCTATTGACTCATAAAGTGCACCGAAGAAAAAGTGTTTTGACGTTAAAGATTCTGGCACTGCTGCTTTTTCACCAAGTAGTCATTAAATTGATTCTTCCAGTCCAGCATGTAAGAAAGTCAGAGATGGAACTGAGTCTTCCACTGCAGCTCCACCTCGTCAATACTCACTACAAAGGAGAAAAAAGGAAGAGGAAGAGTAAGCAGGAGAGAGGAAAAAAGAGTGCAAATTAATTAAATGGTTGAACCCATGCATATTGCTTCCAATGGAATTTCCAATGGACTTCACTATCTATCTATCTATCTATCTATCTATCTATCTATCTATCTATCTATCTATCTACACACACACACACACACACACACACACACGTCCAGTGGAATTTGATTACACAATCCAACTACAGAGCAACATTTAACTGCTAATTAGTAAGTATGTGAATTACTAAGTACATGCTTTAATGTAGACAAATTTTTATTTCTCTAATAACAAAATTGTCAATATCAAGACTGTGTACTTAGTAATCGGCATCACAAATCAGACTCTTACTAAGAAGGAACTGAATTGACCAATTATATTTGTTATCATTGTTTCTCAGTAAAGTATGCATATTTATATTTAACATCTCGGGCTTAGAGCTAATTTTCTAGCATCTTTATGTGCAGCCAACAGTATAGTATGATCTATGCATAACCATGTCGCCTATTAAAATCCACAGTGTTGTCATTTTGAATTGGCCAATTATTTTTGTAGACAGTGTGAAACTAATTAGTAAGGTTCATAAAAGTGGTAGGTTTTATCATGCATAATTCACTGGGAAAATGAGCCCAGATCTCAACCCCACTGAACACCTTTGGGATGAAATGGAATGCTGATTATGTGACAGGCCTTCTCGTCCAACATATCGTCTTACCTCACTAATGCTCTTGTGGCTGAATGGACACAAATTCCCACATCCATACTCCAGAATCTAGTGGAAAGCCTTCCCAGAAGAGTGGAGGTTATTATAAAAGCAAAAGGGCCACAATTCAATATTAATGCACATGGTTTTGGAATGGGATGTGTATGTGTGTATGTGTGTGTGTGTGTGTGTATGTATGTATGTATGTATGTATATATAAATTAAGGAATTGTAAGGAGTTGATTCCAAGTGTTGAATCTGCATTTTGTAGCTGTTCATGGGAATGTTACCTAATTGTTAACCATCAGCTTCTGATATTAGCTTAAGAGGTTGGTCTATATATGCTTTAACTGACAACACAAATTAATCTTGTTAATCAGCTGTTTATCTTGTGATTAACAGCTGCATGTGCTGTGACTAGCATTGAAGACTTCTGAATGGACTGTTTTTATTCTTATCCCTGCATGCATACATGCAATATGTGCAATACTGATTCCCTGACTCTTCCCTGACTGAATAATTAAACCATTTCTCAAATTGTGTGGCCTTATCAATACAATATTCAACCATAGTCCTTAACAAGTGAACTACAAGGCCTGGAAGAAATACTCTCCATTGTTGATCAAACAAATAAAAGGGACTTTGGACTACTGTATGACTGTGGTATATACCATAACTGTCTTTTCTAACACTGCATATTACCATACATGTCAAGACTGTGGGGCCGAATCATACATCAGAGTTATTGCAAGCTGTGTTTTACTCTTTCTTTTTTTCTTTCAAAAGGTACATTAGATTTTTGCTAAGAAGGGAGGCAACATTGCTGAACATGAGGACTATTTGATTGCCTAGCAACAGGATGCTACTTCTTCTATATTTTAACACACATGGTGCAAGATATGCCAAAAGGAGAAGAAAAAAACAAGCATGGTCAAGAGCATTCTCAGAAATTAAAGCAACATTTACTATGATTAGTCAGATATTATCAGGAAAAAATATAGCAAATACATAGCCTGTAATATATATATATATATATATATATATATATATATATATATATATATATATATATATATATTACACAGCCAGTGGAAATAAGGTTCCCCCTAAGGCTAACTGGGCTTACTCTTTGAGAGAGGTTGAGGAGCTCGGCAGTCCAGGAGAAACTCAGTGTAAAGTTGCTGCTCTGAATTGACAGCAGACAGTTCAGGTGGTTTGGGCGCCTTACAACGATGCCCCTTGGTTTACTCCTGCTTGAGCTTCAACATGCACATCCCACTGGATGAAGACCCTGGGGCTGACCCAGGACACAATGAAGAGACTATATCTCACAGATGGCTTGGTTATGTATGGAGTATGCAACTGAACAACAGAAAATAATCTTATAGAACACTGGTTTTAAATGTTAATAGATAACAGTGTCTACTAAATGAATAAATGTTACTGTATTAATTTCACCCTTGTAGGCAAAGGAGCAGGAGGATTAACGTAAATTTTGAAAGTAGTCCAGCACCATCCAGTGATGTTTGTGTACGCAGCTGCATACGGCAAATTATATAAACAGTCTGAAATTATGCAGGTTTAATTCATATTCTTTCTTATATCCCATGTTTGAGTTAGTTTACCCCTATATATTTATTAATACATTAACTAGCGAACATGTACTAACTTGTAGGTAAGGGGCGGGTCATTATTTATCCATGAATTCATAAGACTCATATTGTAGTTAAGGTTAACTCTTCATTAGTTTGTGATCAATACGTGCCTTAACTCATCATTAGTTCATATTTAAGTAAGTATTAATTCAGGTGGTAGTGCATGATTATATAATCATGGTTATTGTAGTGTTACCATAATGTTTTTGCTTTTTAGTCTAGGACACCTTGGAGCAACACACAGCCAAAGAGCATAGCGTTTACTTCAAATGCATTAAATAAGCAAGTTCGCTATAGCAAAAGGCTTTTCCATTTCACACATGGTTAGTTTTTGCAGCAAAAGCTTTCATGTAGCACATGAAAGAATGGCACTTAATTCTAAACCAAATGAGTTAATGTATTCATTATGACAGTGAATAAGTAATCAAACATGCATTTGCTTCACCCAGCATTGCTCTTCTTGTCATTTTATTTGACTAAAGAGTGGAATAACCAAACTGTCTTTCCCGAAAACTGCCTCAGGGTTGTCGAATATGCTAACATGTCTGAAACACAGACTTCATTATTTCCCATCCTCAAAATAGCATTATGCCTGCATAATTAGTGTAAGAAAGAGAACTAATGTATTATTTATGCTGAAATAACTAGCATTTTGTGTGGGAGAAGGTGATCTCACACGCTAGCCTTGAAACCCAGGAAAGTGCTGTAATCGTATATAGTTGTTGTTTGTAAAATGTGCCACTGAAAACTGTGATTTGCATTTTGCATTTTTCAATGCAAAATCTCTCTCTCTCTCTCACTCTTGAAGCTATTGTTTACATTTTCCTAGCCTGGAAATTAGCCAAATCCCAGACAAAGCAGACCTGCTCAGCACTATCAGCTCTTTTCCTTAAAAAGACAACTTACAAGGCTTATGTAATTTCAGCAGTTTGGATGGGTTTGGGTAGAGGGAAGGGAAGGGCTTATACACTCAAATTCCTTCAAACTTTGTACAGTCATAGTGGCTGCTTGCTAAGTACCTAGCAGGGGATGTGAAAATGTTACTTAATCTGTCATACATAGTTAGCTACATATGGGCCCAAGGGTTAATGCAAAGAGTAAGTTAACGAGAATGCATTAACACAGTATTGCAAAGCAGTTCTTGATTGCATATTGCCAAAATAATTACAATGTAATCTGTGATGCTAATAATAATAATAATAATAATAATAATAATAATAGGAGCAATAAGTGAAGGTCAGAGAATGTTCAATGTATGAGAGAATATAGATTTAAATCATGAATGCATACACATAACAATTCTTGTACAAACTCCCCCACCAGTGACATGCTGTAGTGTGAGTAGGAAACTATCCCAGAATTTGCACTGCTCATCCTGAGAGTTTTTGTGACTCTTCAGTATTCAGTGTAACATACTCCTGCTGCTCCACAGAGAAAAGTGGCCACACCAATACTTCAATACTTGGATCTCTGAAAAAAAGCAAAAAAGCAACAAAAATCAAAACAAAGGTCAGTGTATGAACAAAGCCAAGTTACATCAATACATTACTGCACCTCAGCACCATAGCCTTCAGAAAGAATCAATGAAATGATTCAATAGCTATGATGTTACATGCTCCTGTAAAGAACAGCGTGCAGCCTTCTTAATCCAGGGGATTTGAAATTTAAACACACAAACTTTGAAAACAAGAACACTGGAACTTTCAGCCAGTTTCATTAAGTTTAGTACAAAGTGAAATGCTGTGTTTCATGGGGATACATCAACTTCAGCATTGTGATACTCTGATCTCATTTGCAGTCAATGCTGTATGGTACATTGTCACAATGCACTTGGATCTTCTGGGATGCATGAAGTTGAAGTTGCTAACCAAGGCTGCGCACAGCAAAAATACAATCAGCCATTCCACTTCCGTGTATTCCACACAATTTACACAACACAAACTACTGGCAAAATTCTTCCAAACAAATTTAAAATTTAAATAATATGCTGCATAATCAAAGCAATTACCAAACCAAACAATCTGTCTGCTCTCAACATATACTGTCTTGTACAAACACAGTCTTTGTGTAGAAAGAATTAAATAGCTACAGTAAGTGTTATTCACACATACCCAGTTCTTGCAAAGTCGGCACAGTACCTCATCATCCTCTTTCTAGTGTCCGATCCTGGGGAATTCCAAACACATTCAAACTCGTCACCATGCATTAAGCCCTTCCATTTTGGCCACATGTTTGAGCAGGAGCAATGGTTAAAGACATAACTTCCAAACTCCATGTATCTACAGGCAAAATCAAGCAGGGGGAAGGAGAAGAAACAACCCCTTATCAAGCAGCCTAGAATATCACTGTTCTTATGCCCGTTCATGATGTATTATCAGTCCATTCAGTGTACTGGAAAGCAGTGGTCTCTCTCACTAAACCCTGGAAGACTCATTGAGAATCCTTGGAGGAACTGCTCGCTACTAATCAAACTCTGATGCTGGAGGATGAATCAATTCATGCCATATGCCAGAAATAGGAAGCTTCATCCTTGCTCAGACTGAGTGGAAGTTTTGTTTTCAGAAAACAAGAAAATTGGATTAGAATATCCGGCATGTCCAGGAGGAAGTTGCCAGCCACAGTGAGAAGAAATGGTATAGTGATAATGGTTATTTTCAAGGTGTCACAGATTGATAATAATCAAACTTTTATGGACCTACAACATGTAACCAGGTCAACACCTCATTGGCAGATGGTCCAGGTGTGCAGTCAAGTTGTGCAAGGGTCAAGGACTAATTCCAGGCATCAGCTGCCACCATGCCAGCACTCTGTGTGCCACTTTGCAGAATAGCATATCTAAACAGCCTGTGGCTGCCCACAGAAAGCATATGGTACACAACAGATTCTGCAGCAGCACTCACTCCAAAGAGTCACAAAGGATGGGTTTGCTTGCAAAAGCAGCATTGTTTTCTGCAGCCCACTTCAGTGCCAGCCTCTGGGCAAGCACACCTGCATTGCCCTTAATATCATCACTCTTTGCCAATGACAAGAAGCCCAGGGCTTGTCTGTAGTTTATGGAAACCACTACCACATGTTCTGATTTGCTGAGGAAACATTGATCATCGATCATGTTGGAGCTTCCTCAATAAAGCCAAATCATCATTAGGTTAAGGGCTGGTCAGGGTCATGAAATCTGTTGAAAGGAGAGCAGATATTTAGATAGAGGCAGTCCTTATTCAATTTAGTGTTGGAATTACTCATATCAGCAAATCCTGGGAATGTTTTGTCCATGAGTTGATGGCAGGAGTGGGAAGACTGGGTGGGGCATCTTGTATACTGGTGCATACCATAGCAGCCTCTGGATGGTTGAAACAGAGCTCACCCACTGGGGATTTGGCATAAGAAATACCCAGAAAACCCATCACAAACCCATAGTTCCCTGTCATGGGAAGCCTCTTTATGCCTTGATAGCAGAAACATGATAAATAAACTAATATATATGTCCACAGTTCAGTGAGCAACAGAGCCTATTAATGGTATAGAGCAATGGCACCAAATTGCAAATTGGAGACTTGTTTTGTCTCCCCTAAGATAGGCCATTTTAATATATATTACACAACAGCTACACAAAACAACTGGGACAGACTGTGAGACACAGACAGCCAGGCAGCTATTAACGACACCTTGGGTACAGCATGGGTACAGAGTCCAGATGGAGGAGAAGAAGGCAAAGGCGATCCAAATGGTCTCATTGACTCATTCAGCATGAGACGGCAGAGCCACCCCTTCTCTCTCCCTCCTCATCCTAATTACTCAGCTAGCAGAGAAAAAAAATCAATTTCTAAAATTAGAAGCCCTGATTGCTTGTGGTGATAGTGGGCAAATCCTGCTTGATTAATACAGGCTGCCAGGGCCAGACAGATTGTCCTAGAAGTCTGATACTTCCAAAGCTACTGGAAAAGGACCCAGTTTAGCCAAATTGGTGATATTTTTCATTATATATTTATGTGGCAATATGTTAGCATAGGTTGGATAAATGCAGTTTATGGTTTATGGTGTGCTAATCAGAGAAGTCTTAATAAGAACAATTTAGGCCAATACTGAGATTAATATTAGACATTTCTCATGTATAGTCAATGCTAAAATAACCACTATAAAGATAAAGATCATACTTCACTAACTCCTGGAGACAATAAAAGGAAACCAATTTGCTGAAAATATTAAGATTAATACTAAGGAACAAGACCACTTGTTACACTGATTGGGTTGCCAGTCTTTACTCACCTCAGCTTTCATTTTACACAGGAGAATTAGCAGTGGCAGTTTTTGCTTCAGGCATCCTCTGCTAAACCACTACAAGGTCACTGAAGACTAAGGTTCATTTATCGTCATCTTAAGTGTGACAAACCCAACATGTGTGAGGGGACCACCAGTTCAGCAATTTAATGTGTGACAGATAGAAACCCGAAGCAGAAACCATTCAGGGAAGACAGAGTTGTCGACATTATAGCACACAAGGGGATATTACAAGCGCTGTTTTCTAGTTGTGTAGTTATACATCAGGTTAGATGCAGTTTTTCTAAACAGTACACCACAGTACAAAAATAAAAATAAAAAAGATGGTGCTTTGTTGCTGGCAGGCTGTGTAGTATAAAGAGATGACTTCTGGGACAAATTGTTTGCTGAGAAACGATTGCTGTATCAGATAGACAACGACCATATTATTGTGTCATGTGCACTGGGTTCTTGGGAATGGCCCCATAGAATGTCAGCATGTCCCAAAGTGCTCTTAACAGATTTGTTACACTCAGATATGCATAAGCAGCGACAGATGAGGGAAAAGATGAGGAAAATTTGTTTTTCAATCACCATCTCCTTTTTTCCCTTTCTCTCACTCTCATTTCATCACTGAATCACATTACAAGCTCTGAGACTCAGAAGGCAAACTTTTTATTTGAAGCTTGCCACTGCCCTTACTAGGTCCAGTTTCGCTCCCTGTGATATAGTTTTCATATAAAATGGATTAAATTTACTTATTTGTCCATCAATCTTCATACAGTAAGCCATCCTGACAAAGAGAAAAGAAGTGTTTATCATTTTTTGCAAATGTATTAAAATCAACTGAAATACCTTATTTAGATAAGTATCAGTACTTTATTCAGTACTTTGTAGAAACACCTTTGGCAGCAGTCACAGCTTGTTCATTGGTAAGTCTCTACAAGCTTTGTATTCATGGATTAGGGCAGTTTTATCTCATTCTTCCTGGCAGATCCTCTCATCACATAGGATCTGGAGTGTCTATGGACTGCCATCTTAAGGGGGTCCATTGGAGTTAAGTCTTGGCTTTGGCTGGGACACTCAAGCATTGTCTTGGCTGAATCTTTCTGGTTTTAGTCATGCTGAAAGGTGAACCTTTGCCCCAGCCTGAGGTTATATGCACTCTGGAGCAGGTTTTCTTCAAAGACCTCTCTGTATTTGGTTGCATTCATCCTTTGCTCTATTCTGCCCTGTTTCTGCCACAGAGAAGTACCCCCAAAGCATGTTGCTGTGACCACCGTGCTTGACTGTAGGGATGGTATTAGCAGTACCTGGTTTTCACCAGAGCACTCAGAGTTTAGCCCAAAAAGATACATTTTTGTGTAATAAAACCAGATAATTTTTTTTACCACACTCCCAGAGTCCTAAATTCCCTGCTATAAGCCATTTACTCAGAAGCAGTTTCTGTCTAGCCACTCTATTATAAAGGCCACACTGATGGAGTATTTCTGAGATGTTTGTCCTTGTCATAGGTTTTTATATCTCTGCAGAGGACTCCTGAAGATCTGTTAGAGTGGCCATTGGGTTTTTGGTCACATCCCTAACCAAGGCCTTTCTAATCTAATTACTGAGTCAGATCTAGGAAGAGTCTGGGTGTTTCCAAACTTCTTTATAATGATGGAGCCCACTATGTTCCTTGGAATAGTGAAAACTTTAGAAATGGTTTTATAACTTTGCCAAGATCTATGTCTCGACACAATTTAGCCATGTAGGTCTACAGAGAGTTTCTTGGGCTTCATGGCTTGGTTTTTGGTCTGACATGCACTGTGACTCATGCAAATTTATACACACAGGTGTATGCCTTTCTCAATCATCTCCAATTAATTGAATTTGCCACATTTATTTATTTGTTATATTTATATTTACATTTATACTTATTATATATATATATATATATATATATATATA
>CM075008.1:20637857-20655977 GCA_037576675.1 Pangasius sanitwongsei
AAGACAGGGATAGGTGGAGAGTGATGATTCGCTGTGGCGACCCCTGAAGGGAAAAGCCGAAAGAAGAAGAAGAAGAATTAGTCCATCTGTGTGCAATTAATGTGTATAAACACTTCTGTTCCTGAAAGGTTTTAGAGTTTGATAGAGAACATGCCTAAACAAATAGCATCATGAAGACTGTTCATGACAAATAATTCCAATTAAATCCATTTCAGTTTCTATATTGTAAGACTACAAAATGTGGAAAAGTTTATGGAGGTAAATATTTAAGCAACGTACTGTAAGTACTTTGAATTGCATTCATAAGCATGTTAAATCCCCTTAAATAAGGGATATTCACTGTCGTAGAAAATGTACACTGTCATTAAGAATTTATAATAGTAATAAACATGGCCTATTTGCCTTGGGTGAAAGTGATAGGTCATTTTGGATGCAACTTCAATGGTATGTTCCTCTGTTTAAATGACATTGTGCTCCTTCTGTTTCAGTGTTAAAAACCTGGAATTATTAGAGACATGACTCAGCCCAAAGGCACTACACTGTAAGACTGGCAAAAATAGCAAGTGTTGTACTTTGAAAAATAATCATAGAATAATTAGAATAGAATAGAATAATTAGTATGAATTAATTATAATTAGTAATAGAATAGTTAGAATAATTAAGAAACTGTCCATAGATTTAATAATAAAAACTTGCTGAGATGCCTGAAAAACAGGCCGTGGGATTCCTACGGGGGACACTGAAGACGTCATCTCTATCTAACTAAAGTGGCTCACTTTGTAAAATGGCCTGCATTTATTATAAGACATCTTAATAGAATGGCAGATTAATGACCTCAGTTAAATTGTTATCTCTGTCAAAATCACCCTCACTTTACTAAGCAACCGCTTTGGTTGTGCATAAATCCAGCTATCCATGATTAAACCATCCAGGAGGAATGGTGCACAATGTCACAAACTGCTTACTATGGGAATTCCGGCTCTTTTGAGTGAGTCAGCTCACCATTAAGAGGTAACTCTTTTAGTTCCCAAATGGTTCATTTTTTTTCCAAACAACGCAAAACATACAGTATGGTAATAATGCCATTTGAGACAAAGTGATGGTTTCAGAACCTTCCCATGTGTGCTATAGAATAGCAATTAAGTGCATACACTGGCATGTGTATGTAGTGAAATGGAAACACACACTCTCACTCACACTCTCACTCACACACTGCACTTACTCTGCACTCTATCACTCTCCTCCTGCTTGTCTTTGCTCAGCAGGGAAGTGCAATCTGTGTTATTTATGCATATATTAGGGGAGCTGCTGTTTTCATGATGCTGTTTCTATAGCAGCCATTTTTGCACCTTCTGCTCTGCTGCCAGCCAACTGGGAAACAACCAAACCAGTTACATGGAATATCTGCATAGGATCAAAAAACACCCTAAGATTTAACACTTATAAGGATTTGTTATACAGTGCTTAAATTAAGATGGACACAGTTGTTAATGTAACACAGGATGTTGCTGTGTACAATCACCTTGTTTGTTTTTGGGATCTTGGAAACAATCTGCTGGATGGTTATTATTAAAGGAGCCATATTAAGGCAAAAATAAAAATTCTGCTGCTGATGACTGGTAATGGATAGATACTAATTAATGCAATATACCATTATAGAACATGCTCAGTATAGACAGTGTATAGACGAACTTGCAATGGTGACCAATGATTGGTTATTGGGAACAATGGTGAGCAGAGATTGGTGGTTGGGAACAGTGATGAACAGAGATTGGTCATTGGGAACAACGGTGATCAGTGATTGGTCATTGGGAACAACGGTGATCAGTGATTGGTCATTGGGAACATTGGCTCACACAAGCACAGTCACTCTTTACACACATCAGCCAAATCTGCTTTCTCAACAGGTATAACCAGCTGCTGTGATGTGAGCTGGAGAACCATATCAAGTGCAGGACAGTCCCTAACACCTGCTCAAAAAGTAGCTAGATTTGTCGTTATGCTCTTTTTGAGGTGTAAAATTACACCAAATCTGGTGTAAAATCTTGTGTTGTGCAAATCGGACAGCGAACGCAAAGCACTCAGTTTGAGGATTGTTGTACATCAACAATGCAGGAGATTCAGATTAAGTAAGCATACCGTATTGCTGGTGCTATTAGAAGGCGTCATCCAACAGCATGTCCTGAGTTTGCTGTGTTACAGGTGTAAGGGGTCAAATTACATTTACTTTAAATCAGCCAATCGCTTGATCATCATTACTTATATTTTCATTTCTTCACCACAATGTACAGATTAATATAAAATACAATTTTACACAATATGATAGCTCTGCAACATTAGCTAAGCCAGTCATAACAGTACACAATATAATATCAATGACTATTTGATATAATTGATGTAGTAGCAAACTACCTAATATTACTGAACTATTGTGTTAATATTAAATGATCAATTTTGCTCTTGGCTCATTATATTTCAATAGAGCACTGCCTCATGTTCACCTAGGAATGCCCTTCACTCAACAAAATCAAGATATTGTCAGCTACAAACAAAACAAGAGAGCAGAGAAAAGTCTTTATAATCTATTCTTGTAATTCTTATAATGACTGAAAATGTTATATTTTGATACATTTATGCACTTAATCTTGGAAACATACAGCAGATTTTTTTTTTAAATTTTCAGTCTTGCACTTGAAACTTTCAAGTGCAATTCTCCATGTTTCTTCTGTACTTTATATCACTGTGTTAAAGAAATCTTCTTATCCGCCTCTTCATGGATTTTTTTCTGCTCAGTCGCTCATGCTGCGCTGATTTCCTCATGCTCGTCACTGTTTATTCCCTGAATGGAGGTCTGGACCTGATGTGCAAGATGATTGGTACATTCAATATATGTGCTAATTTCATGGTTGTGTATTTCTCTAATTTAGTTGATCAGGATGATTATCTTGCATGGCTGCTGACTTGGGCTTTCACTGGAGCGTGGAGGAAAATTGACTTTGCTTTTTAAACAGTGCTACTCTGTGTTAGGAAGTATTTTTTAGAAATATTTTAATACTTAAGATTTCTGTCATTATTATGCACCAATTCTGTAAGTGTCCTCCTAAATTGTGTATATCTGTGAGTGTTTACGTTCTTGCCATGTCTTCCATTACAAAAGATGGCAAGATATCTGTTAAAGTAATTAGAAAAGCCTTTGATAATGCTGGTTAGATTCAGTCAAGCATTCAGATGTTGTGTAAGCTCAACACTAACATGTCAAAACATCTAAAAAGGAAATTTATTTAATGACAGGCATGTTGTGACATATCTTGACTGGTGGAAGACGAGCTTGAAACACAGTGGACAGCTACTCAGTCTGTCTGAGAGTCCTCAGCCTTGGCATCATGCTGTGTAATTCATTCAATGCAGACATATTTAATTTAATCTCCCACTGTACTGTGTCCTTATATTTTAGCTATGCCAGAATCAAGTTTGTTCTTATGGGAGATGATTTTTATTGATCTTCTGAGTTTTAGAAAGCACTTTTTCTCTGTGTCCTCATAAATATTGATCTGAAACATTTACAGAGGATAGCAAATTAACTTCAAGATATTTAGAGCTTCAAGCTGTGCATTTGTACGTGTGTGTATTAGTGTATTTAGTACTGAGCATTGATAAATGATCCCAAAGTTTGAGAGAGTGTGTAGGCCTTGTAAGCAGTTTTCTATAGAGATTAAAGCCTTGATCTGGTCTTGATTCCATCACCAAACTAGGTCTAGCTTCCCAGTGTTCAGCCACATGGGTCCATGTTTGTACTTAACACTAACAAAACGTCAACTCAGCACTTCATTCAATCAGTACGGCTCATTTAGGGTCATATTTACAGCTACTTCCCTTTGGAGTCACTACCAAGCAGGAGATTTGCGACCGTGCACTTTTGTGGCAGTACCTGGAAAGCACACTCAGGCATGGAGGCTTAATTGGGAGAACTGGGAACAAAATATGTCCTGGAGTTTGTGCCAAGAGAAAACAGAATGAGAGATTAATGCATCCTGGAAATGCTGAAATATGACAAATGATTACAGAAAGCACACTTTCTGTTGAAGAGCTGACCTATGGCGGTATAATGGTGCGTGAGTGTGTGTGATCTGCATTCATCACTCCTATTGAAGAAACCTGCTAGACATTAGTCAAACCTTCAGAGGGAAGAAACACGTGGCATGTGTGCAAATGGCTTCACAAGTACAAAGAAATGTGCCTGGGAGTGAGAAGATGTGAATAAATGAAAATACATTTACATTACTTCATTTAGCAAATGCTTTTAAAGTGTGGCAGTATCCAAGAGAAGGTTAAAAGATTAAGGTTAAAGGTCCAGATCAAGGACCCTACTGTGACTCTCTGACAGCCCTGAGACTAGAATTCCTAATCTTCTGTTGCCTCCTTAACACGCCCCAAGATGTGTAACTTTAAACCATTACATGTTGAATCTGCAAAAAACTACCTTTCATTTGGCATTGGTAGAGATGAGTGGAATTTCAGTACTGGAATCGTCATCGTCACAGTGATATATCATTTCACTGATTATGAGTGATATATAACAGTAGCCACACCAGTCAAAATAAATAAAATAAAACCTAATTTTGTCCTTAACTAACATTAGCTAAGTTAGCTAGCTAATGAAGCATGTAGGTTCTGTATATATTACAAGCCATTTAGTTTGTATTTCATTTGTATGAAATACACTAGCCATTTAATGTATTTCATACATGCTGCCCAATCAGTTTAATATCGACGTACCGAGAAAGTCTGTGTTTTAAATCTGAATTTAGCACTCTTGTTATAAATTAGACCTAAATGCCAATCAATATAATCAGAATGAGCCATCCTTTTTTGATTGCAGAATTTTAAAAAAAATCTGTTCTGTAAGAACAGTTTCATCAGTGTGAATAGATCTCATTTCAGTCTCACTTCAAATACAACTTTTCTTTTCTTAATGCAATTTGAATATAGTTAGTTAGTATGCTAAGCTAAACATTTAGCAACTGGAATGCATTTGCTGGTAACAATGGATGAGTGTCCAGTCTTAAGTAAACCATTATTCAGTACATTAAGTTTGGAACTGGGTGGCAAAGTGGTGCAGTGGGGAACATTGCCACCTCACAGCTCCACGGTTCATAGCAACAATCTGAGTAACAGGGATGTGTTTTTAAGCTGGAAGAAGTCCATAGAAGTCTATCTCAATTCAGAGTCCCCTGATTACTAATCACACACACCTTTCTCCCATTTACCAACTTCATGAAATAATGTAGAATTCCACACATGCACCTTGAAGTCTTGCTCAAGAAGCCGTGCCTGGGTTTAATGTCTGTTACAGTTATTAATGTTCTTTAAACAATAACCTGTGCAAAATCCTTGAAGTATTGCTTAGTTTAGTTGAAGATCGCCTGACCTATTGCCTTGTTTTGATTACTATTATGGATTTCCCCTTGTCTGCTCGACTGCATTGTCAATCCAGCTTTCTGCCCCATATTTGCCAATCTGTTGCACATACAGGACACATCATCTTATTCAAGCAGCACAGAAAAATAGAAAACAAGTCCATTGAAATATAAAGGACAATTATTTATTGGTAAATAACTGTACTGGTGTAATAAATGCATTGAGTCACTGTATTAAAAAATGTGCTTTTTTTTATCTCTTTCATTCCTCTGTAATAGATGCAGATGTGATAAAAATTTCAGTGTCATACACATTTTTTTTCCTCAAAGAAACAGAATATTTCCAGTTCTTTAGTTGTGCAAAGTGCTTTATGTGCATTATGCTATGTAATGCATTATAACTATCTCAAGAAGCATTTTGCTTGCACAGCTGATTCAGAACTTTTGTCCAAAACATCCTGTCTCTCTGAAACAATTATGCTTCAATTTATGTATTTGTGCACACACATTATGCATTGTAAAATCTAATATAAATGCAATGATTATCAACATTTTAAAAAATCGTAATGTCAGAGACTCATGGGAAAGTTTAGGCTCCATATGCTGGAAGTTTAATGAATCCACAGTAACAAATCCAAAACAGCAATCCAAAACAGTGTCAAAGCACAGAGAGGCCATACCTATTCAGCAAAGGGCAAATCCAGTGCGGAGGTCAAGAACACAGCAAGGGTCGTACACACAAATAGCTGAAGATGAAACAGTGGTTCAGAACTGACCCAACTGAAGTACTGGCAAGACTTTATGGTGAGTTAGTGCATGAATGATTCCTTATATATTCCATAAACAGGAAGTGACTGGGGAACAGAAAGTGAGTGCACTAGATTTAGAGTAGCCAATCCATCCAGTGGCATGTTTTTGGGATGTTGGAGAAAACCAGAGAAGCCAGAGGAAACCCATTCAGACACAGGGAGAAGATGCAAAACTCCATACAGACAGTAACCCGAGCTCAGAGTTGAACTGTGGATGCTGGAGCTTAGAGGTAGTCAGACTTAAATCTTATGCTATGTAAAAAAAAAAATCCTTCAATAATTTTACCGAATGGTCTGATCAAATTTAAGCGATTTAAAACCTTAAAAAGTGCTTTGTGGTTTCATATTAATTGCAACTAATTAGAACAGCAGCCTGATGACAGTGCCAGATTCTGACAGACCTTTCTTGTTGTGGCTCATCTCAACCACCAGACCTGACTAATTGATCCTGAGTCCCTACTTCTGCTCTGTCCCTCATGTTCTTTATTTAAAGCCAGTGTTTTGGTGCTGTATATAATCTCACATATATTCTAAAGATTGGCACTTCTCAATAACTGTTCATGCCTAAGACTCATCATTGTGCTTCAGAGGATAACCGTACCTGGATAGCATATACTTGCACCTCCTAGGAACTGCTGCTGTAATTAGAAAGGCTGTCTTATTTACAATATGCTCATTCGGAACGCATTTAGTACTGATTTATACATTTCTCGTATACTGTATACTGTGATTAGTTATAATATTGTGTCCTCTGAGGAAGTTTTTCCAATTAGCTATTGTCACCTGGCATACTCGTTAGGAATATGTAAAGCGGCTTTGTGACAATGTATAATGTTAAAAGTTTTATAGAAACAAAATTGAATATAATTGTACTGATATTGTAGCCTTTGTGATTTGGCCTAAGTGAAGAGATAAAAAAATATTTGTCTATGTTTTAGAACCACTTTAGGTTCACAATAAACAGAAACATCCAGAAGGCCTCTTAGAGAATATCCCCACTCAACCTTCCAGATCATGTTATTCTAAGGCAATATAGACTGCCAAGAAATTCAATAACATAGTTGACAGATATGTTGACAAATGATCTGCAATGAAAAGCAAAGAGATCCTCAGGCATTCTAGCAACTCTTTCAATAAAGTTATTTTTTTCTTTGCATCTGGATCATTACAAACAGTGTTAGAGAGCACATTTATGCCAGTCAAATGTAAGCAGTGTATGTGAAAAACAAATGTGTCCAAGAAATAAATAAATAAATGCCAAAGTGGATGGGATTCTCACTGAAAGTAAAAAAATGGCTATCATGCAAACACATTTACACACTTATTGTTTGATCTTAATATTTTAGGCTGTGACATACCCAAATAGTGTGTAATGCTGCATGGATAGGGTGTGTGTCTCCCTTTCTGAGATGACAAGATGTGCAGCTTAATATGTAATCATAGGTGTACATCCTTAGAACCTTCCTGATTTTGCAACTTACAGATGTCATGTGTAATTATTATCTGAAGAACGTGAAATGCAATTCTTTCAGTGATCCATTGTGATGGAGTGAAACCCACTGGTTCTGTGTATAATTGGGATTATACGTTTACATACGCCTTGCAGAATCTGCACAATGTTAATAATTTAAGAAAAAAAATAAGAGGGATCATAAAAATTGCACTTTTTTAAATTTAGTACTGCGCTGAATAAGATATTTCACATAACATATGTACACATATAGTCCACAAGACAAAATAATAACTGAATTTACACAAATGACCCATTTCAAAGTTTACATGTGCCTGATTCTTAATATTGTGTGTTGTTACTTGGAAGATCAATGACTGTTTTTATGTTTTGTGATAGTTGTTTGTGAGTCCCTTGTTTGTCCTGAACAGTAAACTGCCCACTGTTCTTCAGAAAAATCCTCCAGTTCCTGCACATTCTTGGTTTTCCAGCATCTTCTGCATACTTGAACCCTTTCCAACAGTGGCTATGATGTTGAGATTCATCTTTTCACACTGAGGACAACTGAGAGACTCGTACACAACTATCACAAAAGGTGAAAACATTCACTGATGCTCAAGAAGGCAACACACTACTTTAAGAGCCAAGGGGATGTAAACTTTTGAACATGGTGATTTGTTGTAAATTGTTATTATTTTGTTTAAAAATCTTCTTTTTCCATTTAGTATTGCCCTTCAGAAGCTACATAAGATATTTACATGTTTTCCAGAGCACCTCAGGTGTCCTCAGTGTGAAAAGATGGATCTCAGCATCTATGCAGGCAGTCCTGGTAAAGAAAAGAATGTGCAGGAACTGGAGGATGTTTCTGAAGAACAGTGGGCAGTTTAACTGCTCAGGCCAAACATGGGACTCATGAACAACTATCACAAAGCATAAAAAGAGTCATTGACCATCCAGGTAACAACACAAAGTATTAAGAATCAAGCATATGTAAACTGGTTCATTTTTTTTTTTAAATTATTAACATTTTGCAGATTTTGCAAGGCATATGTAAACTTATGATGCCAACTGTATGTGTGTAAAACAGGCACCTGGAGTTCTGTGTATGTGTGTCAAATGGGCATTTTGTTTCGTCTGCTATTCTTCATAAAACTACATAACAGTAATCCTCAGGCACTAAATCAGCATGTCAGTTGCAAAATGTGGAATACCATGAGTAACTAGTTAACATTTTCTGGGTAGAGGTGAAAATGTTTGATAACAGGTGTGTTATTCTAGTTTTGGGTGATATGGAAAAGGTTCTTGATATGGCAAGATAGTTCCTTAGGGGAAAATACTTATTCCTCAGCATCATTCACACACTTGCCATAACTAGCACAGTATGGAATGACCAGGCATAGGACACACACCATTAAATCTGACACATACACGCAGTGTTCTATAGCTTGCCATTTTCCAAGGCTCTTTCTTTTGTCACATCATTTTTCACCATAGTCTGTCAAATGTCTTGGTGTTTTTGGAATATTTACTTTGGCTTATTCTGTGTGTGGAAGAGCTTTGTCAGGTAACTTTTCAAATACCTGTTCTTTTTTTCAGACAGTGCTTTCAATGCTCATTTCATCTTTACCTCATGACCCAGGAGTGTGCAGACTACAACTGAAGAGTGGGTACCTGGCGACAAGTATGTAGTGGGGACACAGTCACAGGCAGCAAGACCTATGTGATACCCCTATAATAGGCCCAAACCTGTTAGAGCATGACAATGCCCCTGTACACAAAGTTAGCTCCATGAAGACAAGGTTGCTGTTGAAGAACTCAAGTAGTCTGCACAGAGCCCTGACCCCAACCCCACTGAACACCTTTGGGAAGGCCATATGCTTTGAATTGGAACACTGACTGCCATAGGCTTCCTCACACAAAATCAGTGCCTGACCTCACTAATGCTCTCGTAGCTGAATGGACCAATAGCTACAGCCACACAGCTACACTACGGCCACAAAATATAGTGGAAAGCCTTCCCAGAAGAGTGGAGATTATTATAACAGCAAAGAGGGATTAAATCTGGAATGGGAGGTTCAAAAAACACATATGAGTGTGATAGTCAGGTGACCACAAATTTCTTGCCATATAGTGTAGCATAGTTTGCAAACTAGCTGTCATGCTAATTAGATATCAGCTATTATATACAGATGTAGGAACTATTTAGGGTTCCCTAAGGAACCATTTAGTTTCCCTAAAGACTCCTTCAGACCATGATTTTTAACCAATTTTGTTGTTGCCACAATAAACTGAATAATAATTTTTCACCACACAGCTCCTTCCTCAAAATTATGACATTTATGGTTCTTCCATGCCGTTACTCTAAAGAACTTTTACAGAGATTTGACTTGGCCAGTCAGGCTCCAAGTGGTCATCTACCACACTATTACAGTAATGGAACAGCTCTTAAAATGGCAATGGAATTTAACTAATTGTGAAACCTGCAAGGGGATTAGAGTAGAGTGTGTCAGCTATATTGGAATGCAGCCTCAAACTCAGTTTTTGATCATATTTTATCTTCTTCTTCTGATTTATTTTCCCCATCCTTGCTCATGCACGTTACTGATACTATTACATACACTGCCTATGAAAAATTATAAACTTTTCTTCAATTATTTCTTAAATCCAAGGTAACATTGTTATACATATTTTGATATAACCATGAGTCAGACCTTGAGTAATAACACATTAATGACATGTGTTAATGTCATTAGAATAAAACGTCATGCAGTAAAAGATTTGCCTGATACAACATAATGGTAAAAAATTAGACAGAAACTGTGTAAATAAGTGATCAAATGCTAATTTATTCTGTATCTATGTTCCATTGGCACTATGCTCATTAAATTGGTAAATCGGTTAAATATTTTTTGAAGAACTCTAGGGGCGTCCTGAGGCATTAGCTCAACTATGACCATAAAAACCCTTTCATAAGTTCAAAAACATTTTGCAGGTAGGAATATCTATCAAATATATTCATCAATCAAAATTATTGAAACTATTACAGTGATAGAAGAGCTCCTGAAATGACAATGGGATTTAACTTTGGAAAAAAAATGGTAAGGGAATTCAATGAGACTGTGTCAACAGTATTCATATGCAGCAACAGATTCAATTTTGATTATTATTTTTTTTTTTAATCTCTCCTCACTTATTCCTGATTTTTTTTTTAACTGTCTCTGCTCAATCCTTTTACCTCCTTGATGACATTATGAAAAATGGTGCTCAGGTTCAAACAGACCACTCTACTTTTGTAAGGTAAAGTAGGATGGACACTTGATCCACTGACATACATTACTGCATGTTCAAAGCAAATAGGATTTCATCAGTCACTGGAACTTGTCTGAGAGGCCCAGGGCAATTCAAATGAAATGAAATTGAAACATCTAGCACACACATACACATGCATTAACATTTTGCACCCTGACTGTGTCGGTGCTCTGAGTCTGCTTTTGTGAATTGTGCAGCATCGACTGGATCCTCTAATGCGTTGGACTGTGAGTGTGAGATAAGTGGCTGGATTAGATTTGGCCCTTTCTATTATGGATGTAATCTGAAAAGAACTCTTTCTCTCTCAGCTGTTTTCACCATACCTGCCCTGTGTACCTCATCTAGGTAAAATGCAGCTCTACTACATGCACATATCACAATCTCACAAAAGACATTAACATTGACTGCCCCCTTTTTTCAATGGCCTTGATTCAGTAATGATGCTCTATTTATTACTGCTAAAGACATTTAGGAAAAATCATAAATAAGGGATAAGGGATCAAACCAAACCAATCAGATATGAAATGACCCTATGCAAAATAATTATATTTAATTGAACTTTGTTGTTTCTTGTATGTGGACTCTCCTATGCGGATCAAGAACTTGTCATGATGAAGGGGCTACAGTGCTCCTTAATGCTCCCAGAAGGGCTATCCAAGGTGAACAGATCTAAGGGGAGAGGTCAGACCAAGGGCAATAACCCCCATGAAAAGTACAAAAAAGTGTTTGCTGCCCAGATTAGGGTTACTGAGACCCACCCCTGGAGCCAGACCTAGAGGTGATGTCCATAGTTTAGCATCTGGTGACTGAGCTACCTATGTAACCCAGTTGGGCTCAGCCTGAAAAGGTGACATGGAACCATTCTGTGGACTTGCCACCTGCAAGATGAAGGGTGGGGATCAGGTGTAATGCCAGATGGGCAGCAGGGATATGATGGACTTAGATAGAATAGACCCTTGGAAAGGAAACTGGCTTTGGGAATGTGGAAGGTCACTTCACTGGTGGGCAAAGAGCTTGAGTTAGTGTGTGAGATTATTATGGACTAGATAAAGTTGGCCTTACATCCACACAGAATAAGGGCTCAACTTCTTTATCAGGGGTGGTTTCTCTCTCTCCTACTCTGGAATTCACACAGGAGATAGACCTCAGGCTTTGGGTATACTCACTAAACCCAAGCTGAGGAGTTTTCACCAGTAAACAAAAGAGTTGATTTCATGATAGATCAAGGGGGTGGAAAACTTTTTGGGTTTTTATTGCATTGCTTATGCACCAGCAGTTCAGAGTATTCAGTCTTCTTGTAGAAAGTGGGGCAGCTGATCAAGAACGTACCTCTTACTGACTCCAAAGTTCTACCATAGGAGACTTCAGTGCGCATACAATGCGATACTTTTAGGTTTGTGATTGGAAGGAATGGCCTCCTGGATCTGAAGCTGGGTGATAAATTGTCATTAGACTTCTGTCCAAGCCACAGATTGTCAATAACAAAAACTTTGTTCAAAAACAAGTTTAGTCATTTGGTCAAGTTCATAAATAAGTCATATGACTTGAGGCCATATGCTTTGAACAGTCAGGTAAAGAGAGGGGCAGCCCTATCAACTGATCACCAGGTGAACTTGATTTCTTGCACAGGGCACTGGCTAGATTTATGAGATAAAACTCAGGAAAGCCTTCCAGGTTGGTTGGGTGTGTCTTGCAGAAGCTTCATTGAGAGACAAATTTAACTCAATTTAACATTGAGTTTGAATAGCCCATGTTCAAGTCCTCAATTGTTGGAAGTTGTGGTGCATGCCATGGCAGTAACCCTGGTGGACACCAGTGAGGAAGCTGAAAAGGATGCCTTCAAAGTAATGCCTTCAAAGTAATGGTCATGGAGGGCTCTTCTGATTCAGTTGAGGAGTATGTGAGTTGCAGAAGTGAAAACAGATGTGGAAAAAGATGGCCTCAATGATGTTCTGACCATTCAGCACCTCAGGCAGGGGAGATGAGCACAAGGTTTTCTAAGCAAGTACAGGAAAGTGATGACCTCTAAAGGGGATATTGTTGAGTGATAGAATGAGCACTCTGAGGAACATGCCCTAGCTCCCTCCAGGGGACAGTGCCAGAAATCTCTGATTTCTCTGGTCACAGTGCCAGTCCATCTCTGTGGCTGTGGTTAGTATGCTAATTAGAAACCTTCGTAGTGGCAAGGCTACAAGGGTGGATTTTTGTGTATGCTCCCTATACCATGCTCCATGTTAAATTGTGTAGGATTTTTTTTTTTATTTATCATTAATGCTCTTGGTATATCAATGACATTCAGTGATGCTCCAGTTGCTGCACCCAATGTTATCATCCCTTTTGTAGCTTCAAATGGAATAAGTCATCTACAAAGTACAAAACAAAGCACCATGTTGCCTAGCATGTGACATGGGCAGTGAGAAGAGAGATTCAATTAAGGTGTACAAGCTAACTAACATTGTTTACTATTTTGATTCTCTTTCAGGTCACATCATCCATGCCTGTGTTGTTAAAATTACAATTACAATTTAATTGCTCTCATTGTAAAAGCACCATAATTTGCAGTAAAAACAACTGTGCAGTGGTACACATAAAATGAGCATGCATTTAATTTAATCATTAACAATTTCCTGCAAAAATACAATTTTTAAATGTATTTACACTACTACCAACTGGGGAGGGTGAACATGTATTCCTCTGAGACACAGGAAGCCAGCCACCACATCTTTTTGAACAGCTGTTCATGCACTTAGGAGCACTTGGAGGAAATGCTACACTCTTCCACATACATCAGCTCACAGACACCTGTGATTGGCTTGTGTCAGTGTGATTGACAAGTGAGAGAGTATGCAATCCCTCCCACCCTGAGAGCATGCCCAATTTTGTTCTCTTGGCCTCATGATTTCCGTATAACAGGGCAAACTCTTTAAATTTCAGCCACAAATTCCCCTCAAATGGTGTTTTTGCTAGCAGGCTAAAAATGTCTAACAAGCCAAACTACACGTTAAAAAATGCTAGTGCCTACATAAAGTCTAAGAAATACAATTTCGAAAGCTTCAACCAAAAATTATAAATTAAGTTAAATATGAACAAAATCTTATATTTCTTGCAGGGCATTTGATTCAAAGACTGTATATGTATGGGTGTATGTCATAACAGGGTGGAAAACTGAAACCAAATGTCTCCAGTGGCTGTCTGCAGTACAATTTTTAACCCTACCCATTCCTGTATAAGTGAATGGAAACAACCCGAACTTATATTTTAAGTTACATATTCAAGAAATATTTTGGGTCTAGAATTGTAGTGTCATTTTTACAACAGTTTTATAAGTTCAGTTAACCGTGATATCTCTCCCAATAATTTTCCTTATGATAAATGCATTTTAAAGGAGTTAGTTGATGATAATTAAAAGTGCATGGTTGATGAGGTGATTGACAGTTTTAAGGTGAGCTGTTGAACACCTAGCAATGACAGTCTAGCCTGATAAGCGTGCATGCACTTTCCAGCATGCACCTGAATCTCTTACTGAAATTCGCTAGTTAACTAGCTAGCTAGTCGCTAGGTAACACAAGCAAACTGAAACACATTGAAGGGAAGTTGAAAATTTTGTTTGCTCACTAGATATCATAGTATTATTTCAGTTTGGACATAATAAAATTGCCCAAGTCCTGTCAGAGTAAAATAGATGATCAACATCCTGTTCATTTAGGTAGCTAGATTAGCCAGTTACTCCTTTTTAGTGACTGGCTAATTTAACTACCTATACTATAAAGGATGAGCAGTACATAAAAGAGCACAATTCACCACCATTCAGATGTGTAACTTACTGCAGATGGGGAGCACAATGGCTTAGTGGTTAGCATGTTTTCCTCCTTAGCA
Organism: Pangasius sanitwongsei; assembly: GCA_037576675.1. Lineage (NCBI taxonomy): Eukaryota > Metazoa > Chordata > Actinopteri > Siluriformes > Pangasiidae > Pangasius > Pangasius sanitwongsei. The sequence goes on from CM075008.1 coordinate 20,652,719, forward strand.
CTTCCAGGGTTGGGGATTTGATTCCAGCCCTGTGTGCACAGAGTTTGCATGTTCCCCCCATGCTTCGGGGGGTTTCCTCTGGGTACTCCGGTTTCCTCCTCCAGTCCAAAGACATGCACTGTAGGCTGATTGGCATCTCTAAATTGTGTGAGTTTGTGTGCAATTGTGCCCTTCGATGGGTTGGCACCCTGTCCCCTGGGACCCTGCGATAGGCTCCAGGCTCTCTGTGACCCTGTCTAGGATAAGCAGTACAGACAATGGATGGAACTTACTGCAGATGTCAGAGCTAGATGAAAATCATGGAAAGCAGCCATTTTTTCCTTAAAGATATGACTATAATTTAGCAACATGTTTTACATATTAATTAATAATGCTGTACTTGCCACTTTGAGCTAGCATTGTTCAATTCATCATCTTAATTCCAGATAGGTTCACAAGGCATCTGGTTGGTACTAGAGGTGTGTGACTGGGATCCCATGGGACATGAAAAACAATTCCACTGAGCACCTTTGGGACAAAGTGGAACACTGACTGCTGACTGAGCCTTCTCACTTGAAATCAGTATCCGACCTCAATATTGTTATGCTGCATTCAACTAAAACTTGTAACTCTGAATTACCAACCTCTGATTAGCAAAACCCAAAGAAAATGCCCTCCTCAACTCGGAATTCCTACTTATGAACTCAACCCCGAGTTCAGCAAGTAATATCAAATCAACATGGCTGCTCAGAATCAACAGTAAATAAAGTAGGAGCTTGCTTTAGATCAATGAACATACAGACATATTAACTGGTTAAAGCTATAACACTGACTATACATTTCCTTGTTTTGAGGAGGTAAATATTCATCAGTCAACAATTAGCTGGCTAGCATGTTGCCAACAAAAGATGAACATTGTTTTGATGTACCCATTTTTCTCCACTTTGTAGCTAGAACTCAGAGAGTTCTGGGTCATATATCTTTGTTTAGCAATTCTTGAGAGGTTTATACAATATAGTTAATGTTTGAATTGGGTGTACATGAAGTACATGGTAGCTTTACTTCCAGAATCTCAATATTCAGCTCTATGTTTTTTTTTTTTCCATACTGAAAAAATACAGGAATTATCTGTTAACATGGTAGCAATGCTTTAAGCTTCCTTGCATGTGTGGAATGAACTCTTTGCAGTTGATTGTTCTCATTGTATTTATGTATTTATGTATGTATGTATGTATGTATGTATATATGTATGTTTGTATGTATGTTGGATTTATTTAATATTTTGAGGGCAATATAATAAAAAAAACTTTCCATTTAGTACAAAAATGCACATATATAACCATATGGACCTCCAAACCTAGAGTCTTAGCAGCCTCACTGTCTCACAGGATTTGGCACTCTTTGGTGAGCAAGCATTTCACACTCAACTCAGCACTAATCCACTGATCTGAAATCTGCTGCATAATTCAGGGGAGCTGTAAAACCCACATCATGGGTTTTAAAGCTCCATGGCCCTGACACTAACACATGGCATCCCGTGAGAGAGACAGGACCTCGTTTGGCCATCTCCTAATAACACACTTAGCCATCTAACACACTGCTTAGTGTGCCTTCATGTACACACTTGCGCAGGATTTTATTGCCCTAGTGCAATTGAAGTCTTGTGTGTGTTTTATTGCACCCATATTTCATTTTGGCCTACTTTCCCTAAATTGCCTGTGGGGTTTGGTGAGAGGAGTGGAGCGTGGCTGCTTCTAAATGAGATGGGGAAGAAAAGAGTGAGTGACTGAGTGTGTGTGTATGTGAGAGAGAGAGAGAGAGAGAGAGAGCGAGAAAGAGAGGATGCAGTCTTGGAAAGCATGCTTAATTATGGCAGTGACTTGTGAAAAAGAGGTGAATGGACTTTGAGAGAGAGAGAGTGGGAAAGCAGAGAGGAGGTGGAGTGACAGTCTGGCCATTCTGAGTAAGTGAGGGTCATTGTGTTGTGTGTGGGAGGGAGAGAAAAACACAATGCTGGCTATAAAGGGAAATCCTGCCTGTAGAAGAGAGTAAATTGTGGTGTTTTAAAGCTCTGAATGAGAGTCTACTAATTGGTCATAGTCCTCAAGGCCATTTCATGACCTTGCTAAGGGCAAGTAAAGGCAACTAGATAAGCGTGTAATGCCATTCTGTTAACTTTCTACAGAAACATGCAACTATTTAATTTAAGAGAGATATAAATGCCACAGTCCTCATGGATGCTACATAAAGATGTAATTTATGAAACATGAAAACAATATTCACAGGTTAATATTTGCCCTACCACTTTTGACCTAGGTATAACAGTCAATAAAATGCCCCTATTTCAAATAGATACCTGGTGATAAATATCTTTTTTCAGCAAAGCTACAATTGTAGCTTTAAATGTGTCAGGAGCTTGAATATAAAAATTGAAATCAATAAAAGTGAAAAAAAGGAGAAATCCTGCTATTTATAGTACGTTTATAGTGCAACTAACTTCCATCTTGGAAATTGAACAGCAAATGAATAAAAATACTCTTTACATTACAAATTAAGTTTATAATTCAAACATCATAATTCACTGCTAAAATGTGAAGCTACAAATGGATTTGATGTTGGTTCCATGCAACAGGACACAGGACACAAGTCTTTATGCCAAATGATTGGTAAATTGAAAATCTAATATCATTTAGGTGATTTAGAAGTATCTGAGAACCTATGAAACAACACAGCTAGCATCCAAAGAAAGAAAATGTTAACATGCCATGAAAGAAAACAAAGAGATGTTCAGGCTGATAAAGGCAATTAAATATGCAGTATTTTGCAGATACATGTTATAGTGAAATACGCATTAATTTCATGTACACATTCATTTCATGAAAGTATATTTTTTATCATGGCCATGTCATGCTTCGTCAGGTATAATCCTTAATTGTACAACTAGAATGCATAAAGTATTTAGCTGAAATCCTTAAAATGTTTGTTACAGGCACAAAAGCATGCTAGGATTACTTATTAAAGAGAACCAGTGACTGATACATATTTATGACCAAATAAATATAAGCTAAAAAAAAGGCCTTTTTAAGGATGTATTAAAACAATTGTACATGGCAATAATTATATAGAAATTTGTAGCCCTTTCATTTCAGGAAGACAAACAGTATCCGCCATGGATCCCAGACCCTTATCCCGGGAATATTGGGCACACATACACTGCCCTCCAAAAGTTTGGAAACGCCTGAACAAAATAGGGTTTTTGGGCAATATCAGCATAAATCCT
>CM075008.1:20657174-20686411 GCA_037576675.1 Pangasius sanitwongsei
AGGATTTATGCTGATATTGCCCAAAAACCCTATTTTGTTCAGGCGTTTCCAAACTTTTGGAGGGCAGTGTATATGCCTTTGACAAAAGAAGAATGTACTGAAATCATTCTCATGGCTGGATCGGGAAGCTGTCGCAAGGTTGCGATGGACTTTAACAGGAACCATGGCGAGCACATCACACACCACACTGTTGCCAAACTTATTAACACATTCAAAAAGACTGTAAGTGTTGTGGACCAACCAAGAAGTGGATATCCACGAACATCCACTGATGAAGTCATAACCAACATGGTGCTGGCATATAGTCTCCTATGTATGTAGACTTTTGGGACACCCTGTATTTTTCTATTATTTCTATTTTATATCAGAGTTTGTTTGTAATCAGACCTATTAGACAACATTAACAGTCTCTGTTTTTTTTTAACCATCTCACTTATTGTGGATTTACAGTTATCCATTTTATCTGACCCCTATTTAGTAACAGCTGACTGGTAATTGATTACAAATTCAGACCCACACACCAGTAACATTTCCAAATTTATTTCAAAGTCTGTGAATTTACATTCATTGTCTCTATGAACTAAGAATTCATATCCTATGCAAGCCAGTCTCACAGATAAAACCCTCACAAGCAACTTATTTGCAGCAACTTCTACAGTATACTCTATGTTGACAAGCAACATTCTGGCACAAGCAAGCCTTTTTTTTTTTTTTTTTTTAAACATACTGAGCATAGCCCAGTTCATGTGTAAAGTTTGTGCTTTTGACATATGATTAGATTTACCAGGGTCATGAAATAAGCCTAACTTCTCTTCTCTGCAAACACAATCAGACTTACAAGTCACGTGGTAATGCGGGTATTTCTTTAAATGCAGATAGTTTTTTTTTTTTCCCTGTTAATGCTTTAGGCTACTGAGAATATAGAGACTTGCTGCATTTTGAAAATGCTTTCATTGCCGTACAACGATACCATGTGACTTGCAAGCCTGATTGTGGTTGCAGAGAGAAGGAAGTTTCATAAGCGTGGCAAAAGTCTAATCAAATGTCACAAAAAAGCAGAAAAAACTATTTATTACATATTAATACAATTAATAGCATAGTGGTAGATGTGGGCTTGGATAACATACGTTGCTGTGGAACATGGCATACAGAGCATTCAAATGAATGTTTGACATGATGCTGTGCAATGTACTGTATGCATGTGCCCGAATGTTGATATTCAATGTATAGAAAGTGTTGCATGCAAAGTATTTTTTATTTATTTATTTATTGTGAGACTGGGCTGGTTCTATGAACTTGCTCATGTTGATAGATGTTATGCATAATGTAGCATAAAGGCCAATAAGTTTAATCATCCAATTCAAATGAATGGTTAAAGCTTGTCAAGAGCCCTCTATTAGCAGAGCCCCCTAGAGGCAGGGCCTCTGGTCAGTAATCTATCACTTCCCTCGGGCTGTATGTCACAATCCTGACTTTGTGAATGACGGCTCATGAGTTTCTTATCCTCTTCCTATATATACTCAATCACCAGTGTGGCTGGATTAAGCTAGAACTTATTTTTGCACCATTGTGTCTCATGTTAAGATATTAAATCTGCACGATAAAATTAAATTACTTATTTAGGCCTAGCTATCTTAATGTATTCTGTTTTAATTTTTGCTTTCAATGAAAAGCGGTCTACCAATGTAGTCCTCGGCTTTCATCTGAGAGTGACATCTCCCTTGATGCTGCAAGTGATTTGGAAATAATTTAGGACCTTCCGACCCCACATGCTGATTTGCATGAGTGATATATCGGTGTGTCGTCCTGCTATTGCATGTGTGCCTATTTGATTAAACTGGAACCAATTTATTCATAATATATGCCTGCTATGTGATGGTAGGAGGCCTCCAACATCAAAAATCATCTATTTATGTGGAATTCAGGAAAATCTTGCATGATGCAAAATCTACATTGAAAACCAACATCCATCACCACGATCCTAAACTAACACATTTTACAGAAGACTAGAAGATGCTTTGCTTTTTTGGCAGGTGTTTCCACTTATACAGCAAAGTGACTGAAAATGGTATGGGTTTGCTTGGTTTTAACATAAAACCAATTTATTAGCATAATTTAGCATTAGGGAAGGATCAGTAATCAGAAAAAAAGCTACTTTGAAAACAAAGTTTATGCATCAAACATAATATTTCATATAAACAGTTATTCTGTTATTCTTTCAAATTTGTTCATTTATGTTGTTGACAATGAAAAGTCTCACAGCTATAAACCTTACTGACTGACCTTGTATGACAGCGGCCAGTATAGTACCTTGCCAATGTTGCCGAACGGTCTACAATGCCTAAAGCCGGTGCATAAATGAATTATGTTGCATTTCTAGTGTGGGATTACTCCAACTATTAATTATGTACTGTAATACCTCATATATGTGCCAGGTTTATGTGCAGTATTCACTTCATTGTACTGTAAAGTTGCTATACCAGTTGTTGGCAAACAACCAAACTAAACTAACCAAACTAACAACCAGACTAATACAGACCCAGAGTTACTTTTCTATAGAGTTTTTCTATATTAAGTCTAGTGCTTTAATATGATATAGGATCATAAAGTTGTGATCAATAATTTACTGTAATTTTACTGTAATCCTTAATATATATGCAGGCTTTAGGCACTCTATTCTTTTCTGCTGCATTCGCGAGCTACAGGCAAATGCAACCAAACTACTACTGCAGACACACCTGGTAATGATCAGTGTAATAGCTGAGAAATTGTAATTGTTGAGAACATTAACACATTCACAAATACTGGAGAATAACTGCTGTCTGTACTCAAAATCAAAAAGTCAATGGACTGTATCTATTTGAATAATGATTTATTAATGCAGAAGGATTACTAGCAACAAGGAGCACTATAAGGAGAACATATTAAGCTTCATATACTGTACAAGCTGACAATAGTTCTGGGTCTGTGTTTTTGACTCTATTCTGCTTCAGCCACATCCAGCAGCCTAATAGCAGCCCGGGTAAAATTAGCATAGAGTAGCTATATATAGCCCGAAGCCTGCACATATAGAGTATGACGTATTACAGTGCATTTTTAATCATAACTGTAGTAAACCCTCATTTGTGTGAGGTTAAAAAAAAGCCTAAAAAGGCAGCTATTCAGTTTTTGGACTATTACTAGCTATTAGGTAAGCTCTCATTTCACTTTTTTTTCCCTCAAGAATCATCTGCCTTTTATGCTTGAAATTGGTATAGTCCCATGTTAGAAAAAAAAAAAAATATATATATATATATATTTCTTGGTGGAATAACAACTGCCTTTAGGCTTCCATTATAAATCAGCCTTGATTAAATGTGTTTTATTCTTTTCTTTAGTACAGGGGAATTTTTTTTTTTATCTATATTAATTGCACAGATGATATAAATATGATAAGACTACTTGGTGTCATGGTTTGCTAGGAGGGTGCAGTTCAATAGCTAAATGTTAAAGACATTTATAAACCATATATCTTCATAATTTTATCACTAACCCCCTGCTGTCACATAGATTTTGATAATATGTGGGGTACACTACTGAATATTTAAATTGCCACTAATGGTGCATCACTTGACTACGCAATTCCTCTTATTTTCCTCCAGATACATCATCATGACTCATCATTGTAAGAAAAGGACCCCCACCCCCCAAACCCCACCGAAATAAACATCACAGACTTAATTTTCATTTTCATTTCCCACCCACGTATGAACAACATCGCAGGCAACAAAACGCAAAAGATAACATCAAAAACACTTAGAAGTGTTATTCCTCAATACACAGAGTCTCTGAAACCTGTTAACCTATTCTGTCTTGAAGAATAAAATCTGATAAACATCCACAAACAAAGCTCTGAAACACACAATTTATGTCAGGTCACCTAAAGTGGCCCAATTAAACTGCACCACTGATTACGAACGTAACATCTCAGATCCGATGAGCTCACACAATATGGATCCTGGACCCAGACGGATAATTCATGCTAATTAGCAGCAGCCTCTTTTTGGGATAATTATGGCTGCTCCTGTGGAGAGAAGAGCAAGTGTCTGTGTGTGTGTGTGTGTGTGTGTGTGAGTGTGAGTGTGATATGTGTGCACCATGATTAGTTCCTCAGTAGGCCAATTCCTTCAGGTCACTGTCACCTCTGGATTATTGACCTCTGGGCACAGCGGGCCAAGTCCATTAAAGTGCTAATAATAATTAGCATCACGTTGTGTTTGGCAGCAGGAGAGTGTGTTAAAGGAAGAAGCATGATTTAAAGGCCTTAGTTGTTTCTTTGAACCTGAACCTTGGCTTTGGTGGTGATGGTCGTTTATTTAATCACTTAAACAATATAAATTAATCCATTATTTAATTTTGCATATTTGAATATGTGCTTCAAAGTGAGATGATCATTTTTTGCTTCTTCTGTTACATTTTTTTTTCCTTTATTCAGTTGCCGCTATATTTTTGAAGAATGTTTCTGTTTCTCATTGGATCTGCCCAAAAACCTCCATCAGCCAGTGAAAATTAATGTAACATCCAAACTATTACAGCATAGTCAATCTTGATTTTAATCCTTGTTTTAACTTCAAGATGCTTAGGTATTCTTCTTCGATGTGAGAAATGTAGCTTAGTAGTGTCTCTGACGGAGAAAATTAGCATTAGAGGTGTACATCCAGGTGTTAGACAGGACTAGTGATAGTGAGCAGAGTATTCGATCCAGTAGAGGAAGTTCTGCATGCCGTAGGCAGAAATAGTGACCCTGTAACTCCGGCATTGGAGCTCTTACAGTGAGGTGAATGGGTGACAACTTAGCAGCATAGTTGCAAAGCCAAGTCTAATGCTATGGCTGACCCAAGGGATCTCCACTCCTCGTCTATTGGCCGGTTTGCCCCACTCAGTGAGGTACCTGAGAAACCTGTTGAAAGCACTCTGGCTATAGGAGAATCTCCTTTATAGCACACAAAACTAGCTAGAGCTTTAGGGGCACAATCAGCTGCAAACCAGGATCCAGAATGGCAGCCATTTAAGGTATTCTTAGGGTAGGTGTTCTTAGGCAGAATGTCTTAACTCCAGTTCTGGTGACCTACTGCCTTCCACAGTTTAAAATTCCCCCTGCCCTCAGCACACCTGGCTCAACTTATTACCATACAGCTTGTCCTACCACCATTGTGTAAAGGGCTATGAGCTACTTCAACAGTTGTCTCTTCAGTCTGACATTAAGAGAGAGAATGTTGAGACTCACAATAATTTTGTTGGTGGTGTCGACCCAATATGGTCTTCTGCTGTTGTAGCCCATCTGCCACAAGGTTTCACGTGTTGTGTGTTTTGAGATGGTTTTGTGTTCACCACAGTTGTAAAGAGTGGTTATATGAGTTTTTGTAACCTTCATGTTGGCTTAAACCAGTCTGTTTTGAACATGTTGTCAATTTCAGAAGTACAAAGAGAGTTCAGAGAAATCTTAGTTGACAGCACTTTTCTCTCAAAATTAAATTCTATTAAAGACTCACACAATCAGGCAGGTGAAATAAAGGACTAAGAAGGAAATGATGTCTGGAGTGTAATAACTCTGCAAATTAGTTTTCAAAACATATTTATTTATCGCAAGTGTGTTTTGCAAGAGTTGCTTTAATAATTGGATTCAAAGCCTTTATAGTATATTGGTTCTCGAAATTACAACATTGGCAAATCTATAAGTAATAAATGGTGTGTGTGTGTCAGTTTCTTTGTCTGGTACAACTGTGCATGTATTTGCTTATCAAAGATACCTAAATTGTCAGAAAATGTTTTTCTGATAATCACTGGAATAGTATTCTAGAGAGCAATAAGTGGTTTTGTTTCTAATGTTTTGTATGTTGATTATTTTGGGAATTTTTTTAAACACAAAATTAAAAGTGATATACCACTTTTATTATTATTATTATTATTATTATTATTATTAATTTTTTTTGTTGTTTTTGTTGTTTTTGTTGTCGTTTTAGTGTGTGCACTATAAAATTGAAAAATTGTGAATATAATCAATTTTATCTCATATTTTTCATTATGAAATTATGTCTGAAATATTTATTGACTGATTTACAACAGTAAATAGAAAAGTTTTGTAGTATAAAAAAATAAACAAAGACAGGAAATATTCACTATCTTGTATATTCAGTATTTCTTGGTCACTATGTTATATTGATCAAGTTAACTTCTTTGTACAAAAGGTCAGATTTTCCTTGAGTCTTATCCCTTCCATTGAAGCATGTGTTCAGACGACGTCAATGGATTTGGTCTAACATGGATTTGGTCTAACCGGTTTTACACAAACCTGTGGATTCCACGCTAGCTCGAGTGTGCGCTGTCATTAAAGCAAAACAGGGACAAATCAAATACTAAGAAATACTAAGAAATTAATCTAAATATTTCTAAGATTCTACTTTTCATCCAAATCTTTATTTTCTTTTTTTTTTTCAATTAATGTTGCTTCTTTCTAGAATCTCTCTTTCTACATGCTCAAAAAAAAAAAAAAAAAAAAAACTCCTAGGCCTAATAAGATAATTATTTCTCATGATGATAAATATTACAACAAATCTTATCTTGGATATCTTGAATATTACTGTATATTTTTATATCTTCAAGATACTTTTGAGATAATTTTTGCAATGCAGGGTGTATTTATACTGTGTATTGATGTGTGTATTATACTGCCCTGCACATATTTTACTGAAATTACTTAGCTGTTGTTACAACCATTTTTTTTAAAACTTTTAAAAAACTAGTTAACACAGCAGCCTCATTGTGCAGGTTGTGACAGACACCAGACACCAGATGTGTCATTTTGATGTGACTACTGAAACATAGATGAAGAAGCTTGTTGATGCAGAATTAGTGTTTGGGTAGGTAATACCAAAACAACAACAACAACAACAACAACAAAAATATGCTATTGCTAACTGAGATTTTCAAAGTATATTCCTTTTCTCCATACCTAACAAAACCCAGGAGGAAAAGGCAGCATACCCAAAAGAAAAGGGACCCTTACAGCTTCCAGGCAGCTATCAAAGATACAATTATCTGGCATTTACAGAGTGCAGAGTACAAAAAGAACATAAAGCTGGAATATACAAAGGTGTGTTGGCTGTTAACTGGAACTAATATAATGGAGGCAAATGTACTGCCATTATCTACAGCATTCAATTTTATATCCTTGTAATGCAATGATGTCATTCCCGACCCCCAATATAATAGACATTTTTATTTCCATTATGTTTGTACTGACCTAAAGACATAATTTCAGATTCATACTACTGTAGTCTTGTTTAGTTTTTGTCCTGTTTGTGTTGCTGTAGTTTAGCACTGTATTGTTTCCTGCACTGATGCTCTTGCTAATATAGATATAAAATGGAAGATATCTCATTGGGCTATAGCTAAACAATGGTGCTGGCATTTTAGAGGTGGTGACTTTCAAAGTGGGCTTGACTTGATAAAGGTTGTTTTTTTTTTGCAGTTAAGGCTATATAGGGCTATAAGGGATACACAGCAGTACTCACACAAGGATCCATATAGACTACAGCAGAGAATTTCTAAGTTATGTACTGGTTTATAATTTTACAGAAAGTTATTCACTTTTCAGTTTTTCTGTTGCAACACAACTGTCAGATATAAATTGCTGAGATTAGTTTCTCAACATTCTTGAGGCTACATGTTTAGAATGGATAGAATGCCTCAGGATGGTGGCATGTGTGTATATTTGCGTACAGTAGATTTAAGTGTTTGGGATTTGGAGAGAAATAAAGAAATAAAGTCAGTGCATGCAAGTTCCCCCACACCACCCCATTTCTACGCTCCCTCCACTGGCTTCCTGTAGCATGCCGCATCAGATTTAAATCACTGATGCTTACCTACAAAGCCAAAAATGGACCAGCACCCACTGACCTCAAAGCACTGCACCATGCTCCCTCCGATCCTCTAGCACTGCTCAACTGGTCCCATCATCTCTCAGGGTACAAAGAAGACATGCATCAAGACTCTTCTCTGTTCTGGCACCTAGGTGGTGGAACGAACTTCCCCTAGATGTCCAAACTGTCCGAGCTGAGTCACCTGCAGTCTTCAAATGGCGTCGAAAGACCTACCTCTTTCTGAAGTACTTAAATTAGCACTTTAAAAAAAAATGCTTCTCTTCCTATATTTCCTCCCCAACGGAGCTTTTAGACTGATGGTGTTCTTAGTTCGTGACCTAGTGAACCAGTATCAGGATGTATTTATTGATAGAGACTTCAAAAACACTTCTGTAAGTCACTCTGGATAAGGGCATTTGTCAAATGCTATAAATTTAAATGTAAAGAATGAGAGACAGAGATAAAACTACTAGCAAACCAGAAATATTCTCTTTGCCCTTTGTGCGTCTCTTCTTCATAAATCTATGTATTTTTCTGTACACTAAGTATTGATTTACGCTCACTTTCTCCCAGAAGGCCAAAGAACTGCTTTATTTAACTTATTTTGCATTTTGGCAACATCATGCACTTCTACAGGAGTCAATGCCTTTGGACTTAGGCATTCTGGGGATTTAGGGGTATACATAGAAATGTCAATATTGTGTGGGAAAATGTGTTTAAAAATTTTAGAATATCAGCACAGCTCAAAAAAGGGCAGCATAGCAGTACAGCACAAAGCCTTGACTCACAGCTACAGGATCCTTGGTTCGATCCTGAGCTTTGGTTACTATCTGTGTAGATGTTCTTTGCATGTTCTGTCTGTGTGGGTTTATTCAAGTTTCCTCCTACCTCTCAAAAATATGCTGGTAGGTGGACTGCCCCTAGGTGTTAATGTGTGTACATGGTACCCTGCAATGGACTGATGTCCTATCCAGGGGGGTAGTCCCCACTGATGCTTAATTTTCTCAGGATAGACACTGGATCCACCACAAACCTGACCAGAATAAAGAGGTTACTGTGGATGAATGAATGACACCAGTGCAGCATGGCTCATCTTCATGGCACTGGTTCCTTTATTTTATTTCATTTGACGATAAGATAAGATAAGATAAGATAAGATAAGATAAGATAAGATAAGATAAGATAAGATAACAGCAAATCTCTTCATATCTCCTCAAGAGATATAAACATATAAGTTAACTGAAACAGTGTACTACTATTAGCAATATTTGTATGAAATTGCATGAGGGTGGGTGATGTAGTCATTCACATTCCACATAAATAAAGTTGTAATTAAAACTACAGGACAAACTCCAACCTAACCAATTAACACACATGCTGACAGAATCTGTTTTTGGACTATAGAAAGTCCTTACGGGCAAATATGCAACTGTTCCTATGGCTGTGGTAAAGATATGTTTAAAAGGTAGGCCAAATTCCAAACGGCTGCTGAATTTCTACCTAGAGGCACTGCATAGGTTAGGGCATAATGGATTCAACACCCTATGTAATGCAATATCTGCCAAAAAAGCTATTCAGGAATTGTTTTGTGTGTCAATTGAGTAGTTATAGAGTTATCTACATCTCCTGATGTTTAGCTATTCTGTGCTTTTATTATTTACTCATCATTGTTTAAAAAATATTTGTCTAGCTAGGTGTCTAAGCTGAATATGTATTAGCTAATGTATTAACCATTGTGCTACCTTTGACTATACAATATATTATGGAACAAGAACTTCAAGTGTAGCCTGTTCTATTTTCACAAATACTTCCATGAACCAAACATCCTCTGTATTATATATTATGTCCTAAGGAAATTGGAACGTAGAGCAAATAATGTTGCATATGCTATTTGCTCTTTTTTTTTAATTCCTGTTTCAGCAAAGTCCCACTCCAGCAACACTTTAGGGGTTAAAAGGTTAAGCTGCTACAAGGCTGAATGGATAGGATAAATGCATCTTAGACTAACTGTTTAACTGTGGTATTACCCACAACACCCTATACCATAGATTATGAAAATATCAAATCTGTATGGGACTTAGAGCTAAAAATGCCTCTCGGTGTAAAGCTGTTCAGTCAGCTCTCTTTGGTATCGTAGCTGTGCAGTTTTTTGTTTTATTTTTGCTGAGAGCCATGTTTTTAATATAGAACACCAGCTATACTTTCATATGAAATGTTGTGATTATCCCATGGTGATTTTTCGACACTCTCCTAAAGCAGAAATGAGATGTAATGCGCATTCATGCTGAGTGCGAGAGGCTGGTGTGGAGTTAATAGAGTTATCCGAGGTCTCCCGCGTGAGGACAGTGAAGGTGTAATTGCACCAGAGAGACGTTCAGTCTGAAAGGAACAAGGAAATATTGAACTTTATACAGCAGCCCCCACTCAGCAGAGCTGAGATTTAATGAAAGACATCACACACACATATCACATGCAAAGGGTTTTCTTCCTCCCTCCCTCTCTCTCTCCACACACACACACACACACACACTTAGATAGGTGCATGCCAAAGTATGCACACACATATGCTCAGTCAAGCAGACATTACCAATTTGGTATACCAACACTTACACAGAGATACATGAAACATACACACAGTATCCTAATATTAGTAGGATACCCAAAAAATAATTAAATAAACCTTTCCAAAAGTCCACTTAGCTCCATTCAGCTCAGATGAACACTCAGGCCCTGATTAACTACGATCCCAAATAGTGGATGTGCAAGCGAGTAAATTTCCAAAGCGTTTCCAAAACAGTGGGCGCATTGTAAAATAGGATTTGGTGTGTGCTCTTTGTTCTTGATAGCCGTGGCGAGTTTAGGCACTCCTGGAAGGCACAAACCGAAGCTAAACCTAGCCACACACACACACACACACACACACACACACACACAGCAGTATGTCTGGTATATGGTCAATTAGAGGTTGTGAGATGCATCAGAAAACTGTCTAAAATACAATATGAACACTAAACAGGAGTGTATGTTCTGCTCATATGGTACATTTGACTTGAAGCCTTTGTCTCTATTTGAATTATTTTGAGATAATGAGGAATAATCTTGGTAAAGTTCTTATTAAAACCTAGACATTTTCAGATTTACTGTAGTAAATCACATGTAGTCAAATGTAGTAAAGTGCTAAATTAATATATTTATATATCTACCTGAAGTATTTTCCACCCCCCAAAGTGCATATTCATTAGGGCAAACTCATGACTTTGCTCACTTGAAAGATGAATTGACTTACCATAGGAAATGCATGGTGACATGAAATGTGTGAAGTTCTGAAAAATTGAGATTGAATCTCTTTAGCATAGCTGTATGCAAACCTTTGGCCTAACTGTATGTTTTGCTTTTTATTTTACTTGTAAAATAACATATACAAATACAGTGCCCAAATGTCTGCCATTATTTACAAGCGGTCGAGGTGGCATGGCATTAATGTTCATTGCAATGTTTATGACACTAGCTATAGATATGTTCTAGACCAGATGAACTTTCTAGGTTAGCAAGCTGTATTTGGGACAGCAAAGCCTGGATGGTTGGTATCTTTTACTCCACCTAGATAAAACAGAATAATCCTAGATCCCAAGGCAATTAAAAACAAAGCAGCCTGAATGCAGTCTCAGTCTAGAAGAACGGTCTGGATGGGGTATGACGTGCACGTGTCATGTGGCACAGACAGTTGTAGAAGCAGTAGTGATATTCAGAATTTGTCATTTAATTATTTATGGCATGATATACCGTCAACCAAGCTTTAGGCTTTATTAATAATGTTTAATAAAGTATAGGAAATAAAATACCCGTTCATTTCCCCTAAAAATGATCATTGAAATAACATTATAGAATAAAAATGATAGAAATAACATGATAGATATCTTACCTTATGGACCCAGTCTCCTGCAGCAGACTTCCAGTACATCATTGGCTGTCACCTTGATATCCCTATGATCAAAATGTAGCTAGATGGCCAGTAGCTTTCAAACAGAATCAGGAAAAATGCATGGTCCATCATGATGCCCATATATGTTTCGTATTGTCTACAATGTATACTTTTAATATACAGATCTCTAAGAGGCTTTGGCCCCGGTTTCTACATAATTTCCTAATATTTATCATTTACATCCAACGTTGTCCTGACATGTTTACCATTCCAGACTGCAATGTCATGTCAATTTCTTTTTTTTTTTTTAAAAAAAAAAAAGAAAAACCTCATAGAAAAAAAAAGAAACAAGTAAAATAATTTAAAATACAAGATCAAGCATTAAAAAAAAAAGTCACTGGTGAAAAAAGTAAAATTCGGTGTTAAAACCGAAGATATGCCAGACATGAATAGATGATGCATGTAATGAACTAGCATACATTGTAATGGCATTTTAAATTAGATACCTAATACAACTTTATAGAAAGCTATACTGAATTAATGATGCCATTAGAACAAATTAGTTTATCTGTGAGACTGTACATGTTCATTTGTTAAGAAAACAACATTTTAACAAGTAAGTAATTTGTATCATTTATTTAGTTATTTATATTTTACTCTAGTAACCATTATTATAATATGTAACACGTGCATAGTATTTGGGAAGTTAACATAATCAAATGATGTGCAGTGAAGCCATAAGAAATCCAACTTGAATTTAATTATAGTGGTTTAATTGGGTGTCAGCTTTGCGCAATTATGCTGTCTGGCACATCTGATTTTACTCTAGTTCTGTTTGGTTAGCGTGCACTGTCTGTGTAGTTACCGTTTACTGTCTTTTTTTAACTCATATGATGCTGATGCATGCTTACATTGTGTCAGAACAGAGCTCAAATCATCTTTTTTTATTAATTGTTTATTGTGATTAGTTGTTACAAATGTTGTTTGCAGACAGCATAAAAAAATACATATATTTCCTCATCATGCAGTGATGGAGCACCCATATGTTACAGCCAATATAAAACCTCAGAGTATGCAAACTTTTAAGCTTGCAAAGGTGGTTTTGTCTTTGCTTATCACTCGCAGATGTCATCTCCACATTAAGTATTCTGGGGCTTTAAGAGAGAGAGAGAGAGAGAGAGAGAGAGAGAGATCTTTTAACAGTAGCCTTGTGTGTGAAATATTTAAGCTCCATATGTTTGCTATATTTGAGCAGCAATGATAATAGTAACTTTCTAAGAAGTTGTGCTTTGAACCATATGACATAAACAGAAGAAAGACTTGGTGGTAACCATTTGCAAGACAATGTTGATATGGCACAACTGCTACAAAATAAATTACAAAAAAAAATAAAAAATCTTAGCATGCCTTATGTCTGTGTTCTTTTCTCACTAGGAGCTGGACCAGTCAAAATTTTACGAGCTACTGTATGTCCCCCAACCTGTAACAACTGGAACACCCTTTGATAATACGTTTTAGTTTAGTTTTAATTTTTGATGAAAGGTAAACATTTTAAATCAATAATGTTTTAAATCACCCATTATCTGTCCATCAGGAAGAGAACAGCAGTGAGGTATAAGATTACTGTCCTCTAATGCCCTCTGTGATGGGACAGATCTGCACAGGAAGTCTAGCAGGCAGGCTAGCTGTTAGAACACAGCAGCAAACACAAGCAGAATAAACTAATAACGAAATATAAAGAGATATTCTGAAAGTATAGCCGGAAAGGGAGAGACAGCATGACTAGATAATGTGATGGAGGCTTATTATTAATATTATTATTAATATTATTAATGTTAATATAATGTATATGTAATTACAAATCTTGAATAAAAAAAATAACAAATATAAGATGAATAGACAAATAATTAAACACCTTTTTTTGGTATGTTTTTATGTTTTCCTCATGTTCATCCGTTCATTGTATTCCTTGCACAAAAGTACTGAGCTCACTATTTTTAGTGTCACTAGAGGGCGCTTTATGTTTCACCACCATTGCGATTATGAAATCAATCAGGAGATTAAACAGCCCACTCCAATATAAAACTAGAATAAATCTCTCTCTCTCAGTGGCAACAGGATTATGCCGACCTCATAAAGTTGGTACAAACAGGTTAAAACTTGAGAGGTGTTTGAGTACCTATGAATAATTGACTATATAATAGACAGAAGCTTTGGGAAAAAAAAAAAAACAGAGTGCAGACATGCTTTTTTCTCTCACACACACTCTTAGAAGTCATGCTACATTACCGATAAAGGTCAAACTGTAATTTTGGTGATGAGACTTGCAAAAATTAAATGCTAAAATGGTCTGCAGGACAGAGGATAGCTCATTGGTGCACTGGACCATCAAAAGATCATAGATGATGCCTTCAGTGACCCAAGATTCCTAGTGTCTGTACATTAATGCCGCAATGTCCATTAGAGATGCAAAGATCAATTAATGGACTTGCTTTTTGTTGTTATACTGAAAGTGCCGGAAGAATTAAGGCTAATGCCTGATGTAGTTTTTAAGCTTATGCTTTGTCATGCTGCATATGCATTCTTTAAACTTCTTTATTGTGACTTACTTCATTGTCCTGTGCAGAACTATGGCCTGGTCCCCAGACAGTAGGACAGCCAGGAATTAGCCACAGGACAAGGAGGCATTAGATGGGCAGTAGAAAGGCAATAGGGGGTTGCAGTGGGGTCTGTAAAATGTCACAGGTGAAGAGTATAGAAGACTATGTGATAGTGATAGAAGACTATGATCCTCACACCCAGTAATGTGCAAATGTCTTTTTTTCGTTTGTACAAACATTGTTATAGATTTTTATTTTAGATCTCCAAACATTTTCCAGTACAAAATTAAATGTTACAGAAAAATGTTTGTATGTCAGTAAAGAAAGCAGCATCTTACATAAGAGACCACTTTTCAGACAAAAAAACACAAGGAAGGCTGCTGGGTTTGGATGCAAAAATAAGAAGCAAGTTCAACAGTCAAAGTCTAAAGAAAAGCTGTGGCTAGTTCTGCAAGATGCTCAGTAAAACTAGCTAATTTCCTTATAAAACTGCACAAATTGTACCTGAGACTACTAACTTTTTTTTAAAGCAAAGGGTCATCAAATCAAATATTGACTTTGTTGCATTAATTACTGTGTACTTTCTTTAATTACATTTAATAACATTAAATTTCATTATTTTTGAAGGCATCTTTGCTCTACAGCATTTCTTTGCATGTGCCTAAGACCTATGCACAGTACTATATATATATATAAAAAAATTTTGTACTGCTTAACAGGGTTGTGGGGAGCCTGGAGCCTATCCCAGGGCACTCAGGGACACCCTGGATGGGGTGCCAACCCATCGCAGACACTCACTCACACAACGGAGTACCCGAAGCATGGGGAGAACATGCAAATTCAGGGGCAGGAATCTAACCCCCAACATTTTTTTTCTTTTACTGATAATTCCATTTATTAGCTAAAATGAGCTATCCTGACAAGATTTTAAAGCCATATTCATAAATGTCATTGATTTTCATTGTTAATTCTAGCTATTAGCTAATCTTGCTGGAGTTCTGAGAGGTATTTCATCCAGATTCATGAATGTTCATAAGCTTTCTTTCAGCATTAGTAACCTGGGATGCTATGTTATTTTTGAATTCATGCTAGCCTAAGAACAAGAATATATATATTTACAAATAACAATGTGTTTGAGTGAAGATGTGTTTATTACCCAAGTTAAACTACCCAGCACTATTTTGTAAGTAATTTTAGCATGCTCCCTAGTCCTACTTTTATCTTATTTAGCTGCCTGACTACCTAGACTGAGAGTTAGCAAATACAAATTATTAAAAGGGATTACCTAACATAGGTTTGACAAAAACCTATAAAGCATTTGCATTAAATTAGGTTGTATCACATGAAACCGTATTACATGAAGTCTACCTTGTAAACTGTAGACAAGTCTCAACAACGCACAAGATTCGACTCTCTATAAAACAGATGAAGACTCGAGTCATTTGCTATTGGTAATTTATTAGCCACTAAACATATCTTGTCACTTAGACATAGGAAAGTGTCTTCATTAGTCCTGGTGGGTGTTGGGGGCAGCTGTGTGTTAATTAGTCTGCCCGCTTCAATGAAGAAGCCGTTCAGAATCTGGTAGTCATGACACAGATGTTGTGGTACATTTAGCCAGGCTGCAGGAGGACGAGGACACCATGAGAGGGGTGGGAGGGGTATTCACAAAGCAGGTGGCCTTGAAGATATGAGGCTTATACCAAGAGGTTTTGATGGGTAGGAAGACCTAGATGATCTTCATACCTCTTCTTTTGATCTGCCGAGATGGCACAGTTCCCATACCAGACAGTGAGACAGCTGGTCAAGATGCTCTCTACTCTACCACTGTAGAAAGTGGTGAGGATAAAAGGGGGGGGAGGTTTTCTCACCTCATCCTTTACAGGAATTGAAAATGCTGCTGGGCTTTCTTGGATAAGCAGGTGGTGTTTATAGTCATCCATGATCTATACACCAAGGAACATGGTGCTCTGACTCAATCATCACACAATCATCTCTCATTTTATCAGCATTAAGGTGGGAAATAGCCTTTACAATTGTAACATTACTCAAGATTGATTTAAATAACAGACTTCATACTTCCCACGTAGCAATCTGCAAATGTTTGCCACTTTAATCAAGTGCTGGTTTACTCATATCACCAGTGAGTATAGGAGATTTTCAATTATACCAATTATACAAGTCCTGTGTTACACTTTGTGTGGGTCAGTTGTAACATGAATCAAAAACTCCTCTAAACTTATACATACACCTGGAAAATCAATGTCAAACTGTTGTACATTCATTACTCCATGTGATATATCTTTGAGGGTAGCCTGGATGTCTATTATGCAATTTGAAGGTTTTCAAACATTAAACTAACTAATTCTGAACTACAAACTTAAGGACAAAGACATTATTGTTTTCATTTGTAACTTTTAACAGCAGCACAGGTCAGTCAGTCAGCTCTTTGAAGACAAAGAAACTGCTACTGTCACCATAATCAGACAACCTCACTATCTTACATTACACTTTAATACTATTAAATAAATATAAATATTAAAACTGTTAAAGCTAACCTAATCAGTAAACAACAGCACCAAGAACTGTTGCAGGTATACTGTAGATTTTTTTCACTGTTTATGCACACCTTGTGTTACCACCCTTTGCAGCTTTAGCACTTTGCTCATATTACCCATGGCTTTGAGGATAAATCTCCCTACCCACACACCTGATAGTGTGTGTCATCATCCTGTTGAGTTGTTTGTTCCTTTGTGTTTTTTTGTTAACTGACATTGCCTCTTTTTTTTTATTCTTTTCTTCTTCAATGGATTTTATCTTTATGTCTGTTAATATTTGTATTTTCCTTTTTTCCTACCTGAGTGCCCTTCTTGGGGTCAGCCTTGAGGAATGGGTGGGTACCAACAAGACTGAAGTTTTCCCTATCACCTGCTGAAGTTGTTGGTCCATCCCCATCCTGCCATGCAGACAATTCTTTTGAGGCCAAGTCAACATCAGTGAAAACACCAGGGTTGTAGGTTTCAAACTGCTGCCTGCACATCCACTCATCTCATGTCTGCATCCACTCATCGATACACTGATGTAGCGTTTGGATGGCACAGACACACTCTGATCAAAAGGCTGGAACTTATGGGACCAAGGAAGGGATGGGGAACAGCCAAAGTCCTGTGCACTCAGTATCCATCTTAGTAATGCATGCACTCATACTGTTATATTCAGTCATATTCAGATGACCATGTCCAGTCCATGCTCTGATGTACTTGGATCATGATAGAACACCCTGCATCTACATGGGCATCAGTATAAGAATCAGATGAGACCCTGCTAGCTTCCACTTCCTCACGCTTCCACTTTTCACACACCATTTTGGCCTGGTTGATGTAGCATCTGGAAATTGCTTAGCTCCTCCAGCAGTCCATCATTCATTACAGATCAGCTGTGTTTTCTGATGTCCAGCAAGGACTGGTGATGATAGGCATGATTACACCATGTAGCGCTGTATTTTGGACCTGAAGTGGCCCCTGCTTCTGCATTGGCATCTGAAGAACCAGCATGTGCAGTCATGTATAGTATAAACAAACACAAAATTAAATGCACAGTTATACGTGTTTTAACTACATTCAAATTGCAGAAGCACCACACATGTAGCTTGAAACACATGCACAGTCATACATTTTATAACTACTTGTATCCCCAAAGAACATAAAACTCATATTTATTTATATAAGCATAAATTCAGATACACATACACACATGATGTGGTGGGTTACTACGAATCTAGAATACATTAATACTAACCAAGCTTCAGTGTTAAAATTACCAAAGCCAAAGCACTTGAATTTCTGCTGCTTTAACACACGCACTTCAACTCAAGTGATTTTTTGTAATTAGCAGTCCTTTAGAAACTGTTTCACAATCGTGGCCCTGGAGTACCTGGAGTGGCTTTCCCTGCTCCCAACTCACCTGATTCAACTCTTCAGCTAATTATCAAACCTGGACAAAATTGAACTGGAGTCTTCCTCTATCCTGGGTTTCAGCAACACTGTAGAACCCTGGTGTGTGAGGGTGCAGAAGAAGACTCGAGAGACAGATGGAATCTTAACTGAGTTCTGGGCCCACATTTATTCAGACCGTGCTTTTCAGCGCATTTTCAAAACACAACAGAAAACACCCACAGCTTTCGCTCTGTCCAGTTCAAGTTCATGTTTCTTGGTGTGTGTGTGTGTGTGTGTGTGTGTGTGTGTCACAAGCTCTGTCTCTCGCTTGCTCACAGGTTACGGGAGTCCCTAAAAGCACAAACAGTCACAAATAAGTAGACTGCTGCTAATCAGACACAGGTGAGAATCATCACACTTTACCTGCTGATTCGACCCGCCTCCTCTCTGCCCACAGCTGATGCTTGACCACACCCCGCCACCACAAGTGTCTTTATTACACATTCAAATATCCGTGTTAAATTGCACATGCAAAACGCAGATCCAAAATTCATAGTTACACTTAACAGCGTAGGTCATATTACCCGCAGACATGGTCACCACAGGAAAATCCATAATCATAAATCACAAGAACAGTCAAAGATCAGACAAACAGGAAATCAAACCAGGGGCAAGGCAAATACTGAACTAAGAAAATACCAGACCAAGGAATTCAGAATTAATGGACATGAAAGCATGATAAGAGTTCATGAAGAATTAAGGCTTATGTGGATATAAATAGGCAAATTGATCAGAAACTAATACAAAACAGGTGAGAACAATCAACACACAATAGGGGAAGAGACAGGGATCAAAACAAAATGCACATGGACAGTGTTAAAAACAAAACAAAAGCAAGGAAGCACTGACTTGTTCTGGAAGCCACATAGTGTGATCTGAAAAGGGAATTACATGACATGCTTGTACTATAACTATTTGGCAGCGGGTGCGTGGTTGGGCGTCGTCTGTGGATAGAGAGGAGGCAGGTCAAACCGGCAGGTAACACATGATGATGCTCACCTGTGTGTAATCAGTGAAAATTGATTTGTTTGTGTCTTTTTGTGCTTTCAGTCACCTACTGGCGACCAGCACAGAGCCGTGTGTGTGTGTGTGTGTGTGTGTGTGTGTGTGTGTGTGTGTGTGTGTGTCTAAGTATATATGTGCACAGAAGAATAAAACCACTGAAAAGTAAAAGCTGTTACAAGCCTGCCTCCCATTCCTCATTTTCGACCCAACCCAGGTGAAGTGTTAGAAACTATTTAAAATGCATTTGATAAAATGTTCATTTAGCTCCTCCTGCAGAACACAATATATTAACTCTAACATTTGAAATAACATATCACTATAAATCTTAAAGGTGCAATAAAGAACAAAGAAAAGCTACTTACTCTGCATTCACATTAGCAAACAAACCATTCATTTTGCTTGCAGTTTGTTTATTGCATGTGCATGATCCAATCGTTTCAAGTTCTGATATGAGATGAAAGTAAACAGCATATAAACAAACTGTAATATACACGTAGCTGTGTTACCTTTGTTGAATAGGGACTAAACATAGGTAGGATGTAAAGTTGTGAGAGTAGAGGTTTTAAGGGACAACATTCAACCCATGGCATAGGACTGGTCTGAGAAATTCCCTGGAGCCAATCGTTTGTAATTTTCACTTTAATGGATCATACCTAATTTGCATACAGCTGAGAAAATATAAATATCACTTGCTGCTCTATTACACTGCTGGCTGCTGCTGTTTGCTAGAATCATATCACGTAATTACATAAAATTAATAGTTATTTGTTGCTTGCTATTGTGTGCATAGGGTTCCAAAGTGACTTACAGCATGTTGCTATATAATGACTTTTTATAGGGATGGATGTACAGAAATGTCATTTTTAAGTGAACCACTATAGGTTATGTTAAGTTATGTAAAATAGAATGGGTGATATAATTATGGTATTTATTCAACAAAACAAGATGTATACAGATTTTTTTTTTTCTTTAATCTTTAAAACACTCACAACAATCCAACAGGTCCAGAATGACAAGATTGAGAAAGAAGATGAAGCAGGGACCTTTTATAGGCTATCCATAAAGCACCGCGATTACAAATATGAGGTGATGACTTTGGTACTTGGCAAGGAAGCAGATGGTAAAATTCCACTAGTTCTGAACGAAACCACACTGGCAGTCTGGAATGAAAAGAAGAAGAACTTTCATTTTCTTAACACCCGATATTACTGACACATGCGTATTTTCAGTCTAAAGTCAAATATTAAAACACTGTTTTCTTTGCACCCAAATATTGTGAAAAAATCTCTGTGCTTATTTATCAGAAGCTATACTCTCAACATTCAGCATGTTCAAATCTAACACTTGCAGTTAATCTCTGTAACAAACAAGAGCCAAATGCGGTTTGGCAATTTCCAAGGACTGTATCAGGTGATATATCCATATGTCAAATCACGTGTAAATACACTATCAGTATCCAAATAAGAAGACAGAAAACTGAGACATGAGAAACAGTGGTAGCAGTAATCAAGCAGTGTGGTCATGGCAGATTAAGAGCAACAGAAGGCAGGTTGGGAAAGTTCCGTGTCTCTCTCAGTCTTTGCACTTTAGGAAAATCAGGAGAGAAAGAAAACCCAGAAAGAATTAATGAGCTGACCTACTATCTAGGAAATCAGGGATTATTTACCAACACAGCAATTATTCAGCAACTATTTTTTAGGCCCAGGGGGCTAGATACACTACTTATGCAGTCTGAATAAAGAGGTCCAGCTAGGGAAAAAAAATATAAAGAAATCAATTTCAAGTTTAAAAAATGAATCTGTTTTTTTCTGAACACTCAGTGTATAATTGATTATACCCTGATTATATTCTACTAAATAAATAATAAATATTCACAACAAAGAGTGGCTATATCCAAAATGCCCCATTTTAGCATATTGGCAACACTTCACTCCTACACCAGTCCATTGCTAGGGAATATCAGGCTTTAATGTCTAATGGAGCATTATTTAAATATGTGCCTGGACCACTACACTTCTGTATAATTATACTTAAAGAGGAAGCAAATTGAATATATTGTGCTCCTTCCCACTGCACACATATTTTCCATCAATAATACGGATTTGAAAAAAATAAATCCATATAGTAGTTAGCTACTTATACTTATTTGTTTGCATCTTATAGACCCACAGATTCTCCTTTACTCTATCCATGTACAGGTATTCAAATGCCCTGTTAACCATGCATATATACGTAAAATCTCTTGAACATGCGTCAGTTCATATTTTCCAGGTAAACACTGTAGCCTTCCTGCTTCTAAGTGAATCCCACATCAAGAGTCTAAGAAGCGTTAGATGAACTAAAATGCTTTCAACTGGCATGGCACTAATCCTTATGATTGCATCTCATCATGAGACTGAGCTCGAAGTGTGCTTTAATGCGCATACTGTAACTTCCCCCTCTTCAAAATATTCCCGTGTAATCATATCCTAAATTCGCTTGATGGAGTTTAGACTGTAATTAAATCGCTAATCACAATTATTTCCTGATTCTCCCTCCCCGTTTCCGGGAGCTTGGGATATTTATGGGAGCATTGTAATTGACAAACACATGCTGCCTCTTGAGTAACACTGAATTAGCCAATTTGGCAGAGCCATTTTTCCTCATTTTCCTCTGATTAGCTGCCGGCACTGACTGAGAATGGAATGAGCAAAATGAAGGAATGTGCCGTTCCAAGAAAATAGCAGGCAGGTATAAATGCAGAAAGAACCTCCCTTCAGTGCCATGCTCCCTTCAGTGGCTCATTTGCATATTAATGAGGGCCCCTGACAAGACACACCATTTTACATCTCAATAGGCAATTATTATTATCTGGATTCGTTTTTTATTTAGCCCTACACATGATGGTGAATATGATACCCAGTTACTGTGTGCAACAGGTTCACAATCAAAGTTTAAACAGTTTGTGCAGACCAAAACAAAAACACATTTTTGTAAACGTGTTATCAGTGTTCTGTGGTTTACATAATCTCAGAGTAATTAGATCAGAGTCTCATGGAACACTGGGGCAGAAAAAAACAGTACTGATCTGTAAACTTTTTTTGGGTTTTACAACAACCTAATTCTCTTCTAATTACAAGGCTTATATTTGCTTAAATAAGTAAAACAATGGCAATATTTTTAAGGGAATGGTTCTGGCAAAAAATTACATTTTAACAAACAATAAAGTGATTCTGCAGTGGTCACTACCATTGGTTTTAGCTTTTTAGGGTCAATTTGTCAACTGTTTGGTGTAGAATATGGTGTCTACAGTCTGACTATTGTGCAAAAATAGCTTTCATATTAAGAAAATAGTGACAATATCAATAAAAGGTACATGTCATCTTTCAAAGTAATACGTTATCTATCCGCATATAAATGTTAAGCTTTTTCTGTCTCATTGTTATTGAGCACTCAGTAACTAAACCGACTTATCACCTCAGGACTTGTTTACAGCCTCCCGGAACCACCGTGATAATATGGCCAAGTCACAAGCCAAATACCTTTACCATCACAATTTTTTGATGGTAAAGGTATTTGGCTTGTGACTTGGCCATGTTATAATATAATACAGCAGATAGGTATAAACAGCAGTTATGTCATCATTTGTTTACTGTATTTATTATAATGAAACATTTTTTAACCCATTATCTATTTTGGTACAAGTCTGTCCATTCATTTAATTGAGTAGTCATTGGTGTGCAGTGCTTAAATATTGGGACAGGTGGACTTGAATTAGTAAAAAAAAAAAAAAGGGGGGGGGGTACTTATTTTTACTTTGGACACCAAACCTGTCTTGAGTTTTAAGTTTTAATTTAAGAAAAAAGTTTTAATTTAAGAAAATGTTTCACTTAACAACTATTGAAAACTAAATAATTCACTGAACTACTGTTTTAAGAACATTTATGGATACACTCAGGTCCAAAAATTTGACTCCACTATAAGGACTTGTTTTTATTTTACATACTACTGTATTTATCCAAAGCTAATATAGAATGCTACTCAAATGTCACACAAAATTACATACAGTGTATAATTTTCATTGTTTATCTAGCAAAAAAAAAATCTAGGTCTCCAAGGCTTGAACTCAATGCCACACTTTGCTAAAATGCCTGTTCTGGTTTCATAAAACGATCACGTATAATTAGATCAATAGAGCCTATTCACTTCCCTCTCTCTGGTTTGAGTGATGTGTGGAGGAGAGGCTGTGACCCTGTCAGACACATATCAAAACTGCTATTGCGTGTGATGAGAGGGCATGAAAAGAGTAATGAGAGTGTAGAAAAGAGGGGAGATTACAAAACACCCAGAGACTGATTAGGAGAGGTGTGTCAGGGTCACCAGGAACAGATATATTCCCCTTTGTGCACATTTAGGAGTACAAATGCTTTACCCCTGACAAATTAACCCTCAGTGTTAAAATGGTGTGGGCACTGGACTCAGCACACCTAATATATGGCTAAGGGAATTGAAGCATGCGGCCCGGTCACCTCACAGTGTCAGTCTGCCTAATGGTAGCCGACACACACCTCAGAATGAGACAGCCACAGAAAAGACTTGGCCAAAGAGTCTTCTGCAGACTGTGCAGGCCCAAATTGCACCTACTGACAAGTTCTAGGATTTTTATCAATAAGCAAATTTCAGAAAGTTTGGATGTAGTCTGCTCCCTTTTAACCATGAGTAGACAAAATACTCAAACTCAACTCCACACAGTTCATGTTACCATACAGTATTCTGTAAGACAGATTTATTTATTTACTATATTAGATTTTCAGTGGGTCAGAGCTTTAATATACTGGACACTTTTATTAGTGTTTGATAGCACTGCCTTTTAATTGCTTGAACTTGAATCAAATGCCTGGGGTAGCTTTACACAAGCTTCTCACAATACTCTACTCTATGGGATTCAGCTCAGTGCTTTGTGATGGCCACTCCAATACTTTCACTTTGTTGTCTTTAAGCCATTTTGTTACAACTTTGAAGGTATGCTTAGGGCTATGGCCCTGGTGGAAGACCCAATACGAGCAAGGTTTTACTTTCTGGCTGATGTCTTGAGGTGTTGCTTCAGTATTTTTAGATAATCCTCCTTTCTCATGACATCTGTTTTTGAAGTGCACCAGTCCCTTTTTCCAGCAAAACACCCACACAACATGATGCTGCCAACTCCATGCTTCACAGTTGGGATGATGTTCTTCAGATTAAAAGCCTCACCCTTCTTCCAACATACATAGCAATGTTCATTATGGCCAAACAATTAAGTTTTTTGCTTCATCTGAGGAGAGAACACTCCTCCACCCGACCAAAGGCCAAAAGCACTAAAGGAGAAATCACAGTTCCTGATTTCTTGTAAGTGTGTTCTTACATGGAAACTTGAAACACAAGTCTGTCCCTTTTATTTTTGGTATTGAGAACTGAAAAACCAGCTTGCACCCTGGGCTCTAGAGCCATCGCATCCCTAATGTGGATAAGGTGGTTACTGATGAATAAATGAATGAATGAATGAAAACTCACTTTCTCTATCATTGTTTATTCTATAACCTGTAACCTATAAGCATAAAATATTTAAAGATTGATAACAGAAAGAGTCAGAGAAAGTTCTCTGCTGAGTCAGAGTAATAAAGTTGAAAAAAAAAAAAAAAACTGCTGTGGTCCAAGGCTTTTCTGTTTATTTTACTGTGTCTTCAATTCAGGATTTAACCAAACTCTAAATTCTGAATGAATGAATGAATGAATGAATGAACCACATATATTATAAGACATATGAAAACAAGTTTCTATACTTGTAGGAGGTTCTGAATGAGTTGTATTAAGGGTGCTCAATTAGCTAAAAATTATGGAAAGAAATTTTGCAACGTGTTCTTTGACAATTATTTTGGTGACTTTAGGGCACACAGCTTCATTACACAACCCAATTACAACCCCACACAATTGTTAGAGTAAGTCTAATGAACAAAAATTATTTAATGTAAGTGTATATTATTGTTTTTATATCATATAATTCTTACATTTAATTATTTTGTATTACAATAAAGGCACATGCAGACTATACAGAAATTCAACCCAAAAAGAAATGGGGGCATTTAAAAGCACATCCTGTTCTACCAGTGTCAGAGAACCAGTCAGATTTTCTGACTTGGCATATGTCTCAAATTGCCATAGGGTGAAGGAAAACATCTAGGAGTTTAAAACAAGAGGATTTCTGTGGGGAAGCAGTTTAGAATGTTCAGAGGATTGTGAACACACATCTCTGATGAAATCAGCCCTGTCTTAGAAGAACTCAAATGATCAGTTAAGATAAGATAAAATAATGCTATATTAATCCCGGACGGACGTTATACCAACAGACAAGAGACAATAGAGAATATTATAAGACAAAAGACATTATAGCAGCAGAAGAGTATCAAACTAGTTAAAATTAACAGCTATATACACATATATACACATACAGTATGTACATTAACAACTATATACACATATATATCCATAATATAGATTATGTGCAAAATGGGACAGAATATAACCAGATACACTCATATGCAAGTTATAACTGTGCAAAAATGTTGTTTTTGCACAGCATTAACATATGATTTATCCTTGAAGGATTAATGCAGAAAAATCAGCGTGACTTCTCAGGTGGACAAGTTTTGTGTGGAAGTCTACAGTCTGATGGCTGCAGGGAGAAAGGCCCTGCGAAAGCATTCCTTTCTGCACTGAGACAGGACTAACCTCTCGCTCAGTGTGCTCCTCTATGCAGTGATTGCTGGATGGAGCAGGTGGGAGTGATTGGTCATGATGACAGTATCCTCCACCATCCTCTCCACCACCATCTCCACTGTGTTCAGTTATGATAACATTCTGCCAACACAGAGTCTAGATCCAAACCGAGATCGTGCAAAATGTATTGAAATTAGTTCATTTAATAAATGTAATTTATTGAAGATAATTAGATAATCTAGGTAAACAAACCCAAACAAAGTTTATTGAAACTCTAGATATAGATGTTGTTACCAGTTGTAACAAATGAAAGGCTTGTAGATGCAATGTGTATTAGCACATTTAATTTTACATAATTATCCTTAGATGTCCTCTTATGACCAAATTTACACGACATGGCAACTTGCCAAATAATAAGAGCCAGTGAGATACAGCACTTTAAGCATTCTTGTCCTTTCTTGTCCCATTCTTGTTTCCTTAACCATACATTACAGGGACACAAGGTACTGCTATGAATTGGTGCGCATGATTTTTGGAAGGAATGTGTGGCAGACAGAAATATCTCCACTGACCATCATTTGCAGACAACAGCATTTTGGCTCCTGAGACGCTATTGGCCAGTGCTTCATGACTGCCACTTCGCCGCCCTTCAATTCAGGATCTCGCCACCTGCAATCCTACAATCCCTATCACATTTTTAGTGAAGTACCGTTGAAAATGAATGGGTGTGTAAAGCAAATTTTTCATTTTTCCGGGGGAGGGGGGCTGGGGGCTGGGGGCACAGGGTTGCAGCAGTCACCTGTTTGTGATTTATAAGCCCCAGAAACTATACTCCTTTATGTTAAATATAGGGGTAAGGGTAGTTATCTTAACTACCCAAGTGGTCATGGAATTTGTGATAAACAGGCAGCTTTAGTGATCATAGTTTCATAATAGAGTTTTGTTGGGTGGCATGGTGGCACAGTGGGTGGCCACCTCACAGCTCCAGGGCTCTTGGGGTGGCATGTTCTCTCCGTGTCCATATGGGTTTCTCTAGTTTTCTCCCACTCCCAAATCATGCAGGTACATGGAATAGCTATACTATATTGCCCCTAGGTGTGAATGAGTGTGTGTGCATGGTGCCTTGCGATGGACTGGTGTTCCATCCTGAGTGAATTCTCCCACCTTGCTCCCAGTGTTTCTGGAGCTAGGCTCCAGATCAACCATGACCCTAACCAAGATAAAGCAGTTACTGAAAATGAATAAATGAATAGCTTGTGTTAAGAATATATGAACAGGAAGTTATCGTTAAAGCTATAACTGCCATTAATCTTAACAACTTTTCTTAATACATCTTATATGTTTGCATTCATATCTGTGTTCTTTGTTCACATGTCCGAATTACATGGGATTTTATGAACAAATTATTAACTCGAAAGGGAAATGTAATTAAAGCAGATTCTCAGCCATTCACCTTAACCATTTATAACTTCACACACCTGTCTTATGAATAGGGTTATAAATTTCCATTCATGAGAAAGCAATGCTAAGTGAAGGTACTGTTTATTCAGATTACCCTCAGAGTATATATATTTTTTTGTTATCTCATGTGCAAACACTGAAAACAGGCTTGTCGTTATTTGTATATACATGATGCTAACAGGACAAGGCTTGTTGTGCTTTTGAACTTGATTACCTTCTGGGGCCAAATCATTATTGTGCCAGT
This sequence comes from Pangasius sanitwongsei, assembly GCA_037576675.1. Classification (NCBI taxonomy): domain Eukaryota; kingdom Metazoa; phylum Chordata; class Actinopteri; order Siluriformes; family Pangasiidae; genus Pangasius; species Pangasius sanitwongsei. Next base: position 20,685,035 of record CM075008.1, read on the forward strand.
GTTTGGTGTGTGGGCCGTGTTAAATAAAAAAAAATTAACACATCTCTATTACAGTGTTAGCTTTTGTTAATATATTCATTCACAACCACAAAGTAAATTTCAGATTTGTCACACAATGTGCATTTTGGCAGCAGCTGTCTGTCATTTACTCTAGCTGAATAAAGCCTGTTAAGTTTAATTGCATATTTTCTGAAGTGCATTTCACTGTATCTCTCAGGGATTGCAATTACTGAATTCAAAACAGGGTGTTGATTGAAAATGTCCTGTAATGTAGAAAGCCCACATTGTCTAACCAAACCTGACTGTCGAAATTTGTAGTCTCTTAGAAAGCCTTTTTATTTTTCAGGCCTGAACACATCCAAAGCTATGACTTTAAAATATATTTAGGCCACTGCACTTCTGAACGATGTTTAGAGATTTAGTGAATAATATTATAATTTTACAGTATACATATTTATAATATAGAGCACATAATAATAATATACAGTACATAATAAAAGTAACATATACATACAATATATGCATGATGTATAATCACATCTAACCACACCTTTCTGCGAACTAGGTTGAACTGAAGCTCTTATATGTGTGACGGTCTGAAAAACTTGTCTGAAGTCACTCTGGCTCAATTTTGGAAAACAGCCAAACGTGTGCCTTGAAGTCTCCTTGCACAGATCACATCAGATAAGGAGACAGTTTAAAAAAAACTATCTCCTTACCTGATAAAAACAGTTAGTCAGCCAAAAAACAGAGTGTCTCCTAGGAATTGGTGGTGCCGGTCATGGTGTCTGGGAACGATTCAGTTTACAGGACAAAGGAGTATAATTCTGGTCATATAGTAATTACTACTGATGTGTGATTACACTGAAATTTTGGGCTATACAAGAATGACACCATCTAGTAAATTTAAAATGTTCAATTATCCTTTTTTGCATATAGCTGGGGTCATAAGTTTACATACACTTTGCAGAATCTGCAAAATGGTAATAATTTTAAAAAATAAGAGGGATGACAAAGACAAGACAAGACAAAATAATAACTTAATTTACACAAATGAACCAGTTCAAAAGTTTATATATGCTTGATTCTTAATAACGTGTGTTGTTACCTGGATGTTCAGAGACTGTTTTTATGTTCTGTGATAGTTGTTCATGTTTGTCCTGAGCAGTTAAACTGCCCACTGTTCTTCAGAAAAATCCTCCAGGTCCTGCACATTATTTACTTTTCCAGCATCTTCTGCATATTTGATCCCTGTCCAACAGTGGCTATATGATGTTGAGATCAATCTTTTCACACTAAGGACAACTGAGGGGCTCATACACAACTATTACAAGAGGTACAAACATTCCCTGATGCTCAAGAATATATATATATATA
>CM075008.1:20687276-20710511 GCA_037576675.1 Pangasius sanitwongsei
TCTCTCTCTCTCTCTCTCTATATATATATATATATATATATATATATATATATATATATATATATATATATATATATGATATCTAGGTCAATCCTTGCTATCTTATAATTTATATATCATCATATTAGATTTTTGTTCACTTGTAATATGTATCTTGCCTTTATGTAGAATAATTGTATACTGTATATAGGATAGCAAAGAATTAAAATGCTATTTTCTTCTTCAGTTTAAATTTTCTACTTTCCCTTATTTTGGGGGGATTAAAGGCAAATGTTTGTGTTTAAAGTGGTGGTCTAGACACTATTAAAAAACTCATCTTGGACAAATCTCAAAAAAAATCTGGCAACCTCAAAGGTGTGAATTATACTCAGCCACTTGTGATTTGCATAATCTGAATGGCACACTCAGAAAATCAACTTAAGCAGCGGCGTAACCCATTTCTGAATACATGTAACTTTCCTGGTGTAAACATTGACGTAACTTTTGGACTTAAGTCGCCAACTCTGAATATGTCCTAATGTGTAACACATAGGGGACAGTACAATCTTTTAAATATAGTATATGGCATTAGATATACTTCTACATTATTACTTTTAAGTAGCAAGTAATAAAACCAGTTGCTGATAGTGAACTCTGACTTTTAGACCCTGCTGAATATAAAAGGTTGAAGGTTGATTGCCTCCACTATTCAAGTGTTTATCCTTCTATCATTTTGAAATCCTTATGTAAGCCTGCAGCAAATGTAAGCCTATGTTTGAGCTCCTGCGAATGACCTTAGCCAGCCTCAGTGGACCTGTGTACATCTGAGAGGAAGATATATATTCCTTCTCAGTGCTTGGTCCTGCGCAACTGGCAGCCTGGAGGAGGTAGCTGACCCGGTAAGTTACGGCCTCATAAGGTTCTGCATATATTTCCTGGGAGGAAAAGAGGAACATGTGCGTTTCACTCCTATGATTTATGAGTTTGTTCTTGAAGGTCCAGGTGCAACCTTGACTTTTCAGCCTATCATTGTTAAATCCAGTCTCTGCAACTTAAGGTAATATACTACTTTTTCAGCTTTGTGACAAGAAGGAAAACAGAAGTGTTTTTTTTTTATAATCATATAAATTTCACATAAAGGAATTTTAACAAGTGAGATGCACTTGGATTTCATATAAATTAAGTTGTATTTAATGCTACATGTTAGAGTTCATTCTAATAGCCTATCAATAATTAGCAATTGGTCTGTTGAACACATTTTTTGAATAGCTGGTTGGGGTCAATAATCTCAGTAGATTCAACAGTAAACAACTGAATGAAAAGCATGCAGCTGGAATGAGTGATTGGAGATTGTGGAAAGAGTCAATAAGCTATGTAGGAGGAAGAGTGAATCCATTTGCACTGAATGACAGAAGGTGATGCTTTCTCATTTCTCTCATTGCGCTGTGCTTTTCTTTCAGCCATTTGTTTACCATCATGCCTTGAAAGTTAATTTGTATCATAACAAAAATCAAGTGCTGTACAACTAACAAGAGCAGAAATAGAGACATTAATGATGATTTTGATACAGTAGCAGAAAACAGACTCGCTCATTAGAGATTACACCAACGCTCAGTGAGGATCAAAAGTGGAGGCAAGTCAGGCATTTGTCCTCCACTACGTCTGTCTGAACCTCAACACTCACATGAGCGAGCAGTGAAGAACTCATACTGTCACTCTTACTATCTCTCCTTCTTTCTCTATCTTCTCACTTGCTTTCAGCCCATTTCCTCAATTTTTGCCTTTCTCATTTTCTTTTTTTTTTTTCTTTCGCTAACACTTGGATAGTCCGATGTAGCAACTCGACAGACTGTCATAGAACCATCTATAGATGTTTCAGGTTAAGTAGATAGTCTAAACACATTACATATACCGTCGGCTCCTGCCTTTCCTTTATTTGGATAGTCCTGTTCATAGGTGCTGATGATTAGTAGATATTCCACTTTTTTATCAATTTGTCCAGACTATCACAGGGGTTTGCAAACTAGGGATCATGACCCTACCTGGAGTCACTTGATTTACAAATGGGTTCTGCAAAAGGAACTCATAATCTCCTCCTTTGTTTTATTCATTTATTTTACAAATGAATTTTACATATATGGAAGGCAGATTTTGTGTGTTAATATTATGAAATGTTATTGGGACACACATTTAAACAAGCCACATTTAAATTAAGAGTCTACATGTTATTTTAGTCTTCACTATCCTGACACGCTGCACTAAGCATAGGAATTCAGCAAAAGAAACGGACAAAGTTTCCATCTGTCTACCTTCAGTAAACAAACTAGCATTGTGTCTTAAATTGCATATTATGTAGCATACTACATAATAAATGTTGAGTACCAACATTAACCAATTTTCCTATTACAGGCAGTGTTTGAATTTTAAAAACCTCTCATGTCACCTTCAAACTTACAGAAAGGCCTGTTTTGCATTCCAGTCTTCTTCTGGATTTTAGGGTAATAAATACTTTTGAATGTAAGGTCAGAGGTTTTGATATGAGATTCCGCTCATGACAACAATCAAGACAGCGGCGGAAAATTTTGAGCAGGAAAGAGCTCATCAGTGTGTTTAACATAGCTGCGCATAAAATCTCTAAACAATTTACAGTTCTACTTGGAAACCAGACAGACAGGGGAGTTTTGGCTCTGAGATGCTCTCTGATACACGTCGCATTTAATCCTCCAGGTGTACAGTTAATGTAGACGGATACATTTTGATACACTTTATGTCATATTGTTAAAAGACAGATAAACATTAGATAACATGTTGCTGACATTAACTTGATAGCCTGGCTCATGACAGTCTATGAGTGTCTTCATTGAGATTTCCAAATAAAATGTTACACTTTTTTCTTCTTATTTCATTTTTTTAACCTTTTTTTTTCTCTCCCCTTTTTTGTCTTTCTTGCTTTTCTTGGTATCTCCCTGATGATATGTTTTCTGTCTGCCTCTTTCTCTCTTATTATTTCTTCCCTTTTTTCCTCACTATTGTCTTACTATCTCTTTCTTTTTTTTAACTTTCTTACAGCCTCTCCCATTAATTTTTCACTTTTTCTCCTCTTCTCTTTTTCTCTTTTACTGTTACTTTATTTAATTCTCTCTCTTCCTCTACCTCTCTCTCTTTCTCTCACTCACCTCCTGCATTACTTGCTTGTTCTGCCTCTCCCATTAATCATTCCCTTTTTCTTTTCCCATACCCATTTTGGTATTTCACTTCTTTCTTACCCCGCATCTCTCTCTCTGCCAGTTTTTATGTTTGTCCTTTCCTATTTCTCTCTCCCCGCCCTCCCTCTTGCTCATCTTTGGTTTATTTTTGCTCACTATCTCTAATACCCTCATTCCATTATTTCTCAGTCTCTCCACTTTTTTTCTAGTCCTCCTCTGCCATTTCTCTTCCTATGTCCCACCCTCTTTCTTTTATCTCTTTCTCTATCTGTTTCCCCACATTCTTGCACCCCCACCTTCAACACACACCCTATCCCACATCCTCTCTCTCAGTCTGAAAGCACTGCTGATGTACACTTCTGGGAAGCCCAGCTCGTTTACAAGCAAATCAATAGCTCCAGGTTCTCCGGCTCTTATTGCTCATCTATGATTAATCTTTTAAGAGAATTTTGTCTGACAGCCTCTTTGCCCTGCATGCATGATTAGAGCACATCTTAGCTACGGACCCTGGCATTTATGAAATAAATACTCACTTTCCTCCCGTTGGGCTCTTGACAAACACCAATGGCATCACAGAGTGTGTCTGCAGTTTCATTTATCACAGTATTTTTAATTCATAGTGCTAGGCCAAATTATTTTGATAACAGTTTAATATATTTCATTAATCCATCATTAATAGTTATGACCAAATCATTAGTTATTCAGACATTTGTTGATTATTATTATTATTATTATTATTATTATTATTATTATTATTATTATTATTATTATAATTGTTGTTGTTGTTGTTGTTGTTGTTGTGTGTGTGTGTCTGTGTTTAATGCCACATATTCCATTCTTTCTTGCCCCATCCATCCACCCACCCCATCTCTTTGTTTCTCCTATTCTGTCTCTCATACTGTATCTTATATTCTCTTTATTCTGCATCTCTTCATTGTTCCCTCTGTCTCCCTCTCTTTTCTCTCCCCCTGTAGCACTTCACACATCATGAATAAGTCAGTGCTAGATGTCCTTGCACACCCTGAGACCTGCGACACAAATACTGAATGTTTGTGAAGTATTTCCCATGCACTTGTTCAAAGCATCTCTGTATGGAGAGTCATGACTCATGTCCGTAGCTCAATTAGATTTCTTTAGTGGGGCTTAATGGGTGCATTGGTAAAAGTCAAAAGTGTGTAATATTCACAAATTCAACTGGTTGTGGCTATATAAGTGCAGGTCTACAGTGTATTAGGTTGTCCTGCACAGTGCTTAAATAAATGTCCTCTCTACCTTTTGTACTGCAAATACTTTCCAATAGGGAGATATTTGGCGTTTAGGCCCTTAATCCCTAATAAATAGACTATAGGGCATAAAAGGATATCAGGGAGTCTCATCTTTTTCAGCGGATTTCATGAACCGCAACTGCTTTTATATTTTTATATAAACTATGCATGTGTTTACCTATTCCTTACAATTTAATTTAATACACCATTTGGGCCTAGACCATAAATAATGCCAGTTAGTGTCAAGTAGCATTTGTAGTGTTGCAAGCAAGACAAAAATAACTATTTACACATAAAAACAGCTCCCCTTTTTTTTCCACTACACTGCCTTCAAAAATCAGCCAGATGGAGAAGGGCCCTCAGCAGGCATCATTTTATGCAAACATTGGATCAGGACTTGACTTGATGCCTTCCAGCCTCTGAGTGCTGCCTGAGTAGGCAACATCTCTCATTGCCACAAACCCCCATAATTTACTTCAGTTCTTTGCTAAAATTTAGCTAAAACCCTACTAGCTTCTTTGTTTTGTTTTTTTTTTTATTTTCTCTTTTGATCTTCTCTGCCTGTTCAAGCATGTGTCCATATGGATTTTTTTTTTTTTTTTTTTTTTTTTAACCAGTGTTGTATTGAAAAGCCCCAATGAAGTGGTTTCAATATAGCAGGTTTCAAGATATTTCTTTTATCCTTACAAGTTTGGTTATCTAGCCTCACAAAGGAACACCAGACAAAATTTCAACTGGATCACAGAAACACTCTGTGAATTCAGGCATATTATTCTTCATGTTGAGCCCAGCTGAATGCTCAAGAGGGGTTGAACAAGCACAGGGCAATCATGCTTGAATAAAAAAGACAGAAGAGTGAGAATTTTTTTAAAACTCTCATTTTCTTTAGCATTACTGAGCATTCTTTAGCATAGCTTAGTTAAGTCATTGCCATGTATTGAAATGTGTGCAATTAATAGATGTGTCTTGTAGGTCAGTCGTCTAGCCAATACAATTTGTCCCTTGTCAAAGTCACTCAGATCCTTACGCTTCCCCATTTTTCCTGCTTCTAACACATCAATTTCGAGAACTGATTGTTCACTTGCTGCCTAATATACCCCACCCCTTGACAGGTGCCATTGTAACAAGATAATCAGTGTTATGCACATCACCTGTCAGTGGTGTTAATGTTATGGCTGATCGGTGTATTTTCATATTTTATTCATTTTGATAGATACTGTTTTCCAAAGCACACTAAACACACACAGCTAGTCAATAGGCCTTATTTATCAAGCTGGATATGAACAGATTTAATTACAATTTGCATTCTGTAAAACATTTACTATAAAACTTACAGTGATTTACTGATAGCAGTAATTCATTCAGACTAAAAGATGAATTTCAATGCTTTTTCTAAAACAAAGCTTTTACTAACAATAGAAACTTAAATATGGCTTTTGCTTACCTAAATACACACAAAACCATTCCACTAATTTGCACCTGTTGACCCAACGAGAATCTTTACCATTATCACTAACATTAGATATCCCACTATGCAGTGCATTTTCCGATATTTTACTGTAAACCAATGCACTGCTCTAATTGCTCTAATTGTTTAGAGTACAATCCATTAAAATACAGTAAAAGAAAAGTATGTTGCTGTAAAATAAATACTGTACATTTACACAAACTTTTTACAGTATATTTACGCATGAAATTTATTATTCAAGAAAATCTTGTAATCTTGGTGAAACTTTCATAGCCTACTTCTGCTCCTCAATATATGTAAATTTATGCATAAGCAGACTAACTAAAGCACTTTAATATACAGATTATGCTGTCAAGTTTAAATCGCTTATTTATTTACATTTACAGCATTTAGCAGATGCCCTTATCCAGAGCAAGGGAAGTGCTTTGTAGTCTCTATCAAAAACATATCCTCATACTACTTCACTAGGTCAGGGACAAAGAGAACCATCAAGTTAAAACCTTGTATGTGTGAAACCCAGTTATTATCTATAAATGGAATTAATTAAAGAAACATTAAATATAAAAAATAAAGAAATCAAGCCTACACACATTAAGACAAATAAGACCAGTAATTCAAGTAAGACAAAAGAAATGCCTCTGTATTAATGGAGAACAGGCTGGTCTGTTCATAGCCATGCAAAACAAATGCCTAAGCTGCCTGAAGATTTAGTGCATGCTGCTCTTATTTGGGAAGGGATATTGAGAGACCAGTATGATTTTTTCAGAGGATGAAAGCTGGCTTATAAATCGGTTCTTTTTCCATGGCATCTTCTTTAACTGTTGTGCAGCCCTTTAGAGCCAGCACTAATTCACCTGACAAAACAACTTTGTGCCATTCCTGTGCATGTTCAAGTGTCAGTGCTTGGATTTCTGGCACTTTTCAAATAGAGATAAATGATAAGGTGTCTCTTGACTTTGGCCTTTTCAGGTGCTGTTACACTGCTAAATAATTGGTGTAAGCATGAGTCAATATAACTTACGCTTCTGCCTTTGAGAAATTCCTTTTCTTTAGCCATTCATTCCTTTTCTTTAGCCATTTAGTTGTCATTTCGTGATTTCAGCCTTATATGCACTGTACCTTTTATGGGGTTTTGTGGGCATTACTAAATACAAATGAGCTCTGTTAGGAACATGCTTTGCAATTTATGGGTGATTGCATCAACATATGCACAGGAGTATGAAGAAAATTATCATTTCGTAATTTATCTTCATTTGTCTTTATTAAAGGTTAAATGAAGCCCATTTTTGGCACAAATTTTACACACATTATTTGTCAACAATGTCGCATGCAGCTTGTTTGCTGTTTGGGAAGTGTTGTGAGTATAATTACAAATCCAAATTGTCAGGCAAAGGCATACTCAAACAACAGGCAAAGATCAATTGATCATGCAAACCCACTTCAATAAAAAAAAAAAAAAAACAGAAATGAAAAAGGGTCAAACCCTCAGCATTGAAAAATTGAAAATCAGAATGAAATCTCAAAACCTCTCAAAGAATATTGTGGAAGCATAATCTTTAAAACAGAGCTAATATGTGAAAATAATAATCATGTGTGTGAGACGGAACTGAGAGTCAGAGGTGGAGACAGAACCAAGACATGAAACAGGATATCAAAAGAAAATCTTATCTCACACTAACAGCATATTGTAGCTATGTAAATGCAAATGACAGTGTGCATTCAGATCTTTGCTCACACGACATGTGTTACTACACTACTATGGTGGTTATAACACTAAATAATCAAGAGGGCAATAGAGAGCCCAACAGAGAGATTTTTAAAACTTTGAAACATTTCCAGCAACATTACCGAATCATGACCTCAGTAGTAACCCCCCTTATAAATTCAGAGAGCCATCCAAGCATTTCCAGAATAGGTGGAAGGCCACTTGCAGCATCCCTGCTATGGACATCTTTCCACCTTTTATTTTTCTTTCCTGAAGCAGTTTCCATTTTCTCTTGACCATTTATTTGTCAGAACTAACAGAACATGCTGTTTCTCGCCAGGCATTTTTAATTGCTGTTTGATCAGTGTGCAGAGCTGAGGATGAATCATATATGTATATATGATCAAACTAGTGCTGAAAGAACTGCATCAAACTCCAGGTCTGCCATGACAGTTGAAAGGGAGAAATGTTCCATTTTAAATTTTGCCATGACACATTTCTGAACGCAATGACACATGAAATCTACTTTGTGTCACTTAAAGTGTATGCATTTCTAGGTATGTAGGTTATGTTTCGGCCCATACTCAACAACATTCAACCCACATTCTGCCAGCATTCAACAAGCAGCACTAGTTATGCTGGGAAAGGGGATTTGTGACAAGACAATGTTGGCATAGTGTTGTTTTGGACCACTGCTAAGAGATGTTCTGCTTTTTAGACAAGTCAGAAAAATTATAGTAGCCGACTAATATTAAAAGTAGCTGTAGCCAATTAGTTAGCTGAGTCAGCTAAAAAAAAAAAAAAAAAAGCAGAACATGCCAAATAACCATGAAAAGTTGAATGAATAGTACTTAATAGTAGAGCTGAATTTGTTTATCACATGGCAAGAGATTGGCAATACAGATCATTATTATAATAATAATGTGTTTAAATTACACATTATACCCCAAGGTGGATGAAAAAAGTGAATATTTGAAAAGAATCGTAAACATCTTTCTAAATAGCAAACAAGGTTGTTGCACCATTGTTGAGACAAAGTTGTAACCTTGTAACTGTAACCTCATATGCGTAACATTTGTCCTCTGGCCATTCTGATAAACCGGAGATGGCCCTGGTGGTCATATATAACCATCCATTCCTCTCCCTTTGTTCTAGACCACCAGGGCAATTTCATTCAGAGCTAGTGAAGAACACATATCAAAGTCATCACAAAGATTTCTAACATGTCACAGAATGCACCCCACCAGACCATAACAGAGGGCACCCAACAGTATTGCTACTGCTATGATACCACTGAACTATAAAATTATTGCCTTATCAACCCTGTCACTCGGCTCAGTTCTGTTATCAGCTGATGGGGATGTGGCAGAGTCCCTGAAAAACACATCCTGTTTATTGAATGTATATAGGAATAGCTATTTATTTCTTCAAATTCTGATATGAAAAATGTATACGAGTGGGGTTTAGGTGAAGAATTTAAAAGTAACTTGCTACATGAGTTACTAGAAAAGAAGTAAGATAGTGAGATGGAGAGAGAAAGCAGATATTTTAGGGGATTTTTAAATGGAGCACTGGCTCCACTGCTTTCATACAGTGTTATCCAATCTTGCACTGTAATTTAATTTCTGTCGTAAGGAAATATCCACCAAGAAGGGAAAATGCCTTCTGAAAGTCTAGCACTGGGGCTTCTACTGGTGCATCACACATATATATATAAAGCAGTATAGCAGCATATAGCAGTGAAATTAGTAAACTGTCTGCAAGGGACAGGATATCAATAAATGAGTAAAACATTTTTTTTAACTAATTAGTATGGACAGCACACTACTACCTTCTGTTCTTGTTTTGACTACTTGTTTATTTTCTTCCTAGTTGACTCAGTTAGTAAGGAGCATGGTAGGCTGGTTTACTGATGTTAATTTTTGGTGTGGTTGAAACCAGCACCATACAAACACTTGTGCTAAAGTTTATCTAACTCACTGTCTAAAGCTCAAATGAGTGTAGCCACCATGTTACATTGAGCTAATCAGAGATCTTTATCTAGTAATCCAATATAAATATACACTATACATATAACCAAAAGTACGGGCGTTCTGGAGTAACCCATAGTCACCAAGCTAATAGTGAATATGCAGAGTAAAACGGCAATAAAATAGCATTTGATTGTCCCAGATTCCATCCTCTGCCTGCTGATTTTTTTTTTTCAGTCACCCATCTTTTCCATCTTTCTCCTCGTCTGAAAAAGTGTCTTTTTATTTTGCCAAAGTGTAATTCTGCCAGTGTCATGCTCCTCTGATCCATGCTACTGGGAAGAGATTAAATCCAGGCACTCCATTCAATATTTAAGATTTTAACATTTAATCCTGGTCAGCATTTAAATTCCAGGCTTACTGAGGGCGTGTGACGAAACCACCAAAGGGGAGACTGGCAACGCTCAAGTAATTTGACATGATGGACAACATAAATAAGACATCAGGCATGATTTTAGTTTGAATGATAATAAAAAAAGTCACATTTCAAAATCCAAAAAAATAGCTTCTCTGGCAAAACATGTACCATAATTTTCAATTCATCATTTTTAATAGTAATGAGTAAGAGATTGCATTTATTGTTGAAAAAGATACTGTTGTATTTTAGATGCACATAAAATAAATATAATTATTGTGTGGCAGGTATAAAATTGATGAGGCTATTTGTAGCATGCAACCTTGTTAGTGTTTTTACGGTATGTGTGCTGCTCCAGCAGTTATGGTTGGAGTTAATAACTATTTGCCACCCCACATGGTTAATTAACAACTGTCAGGTCAACTCATTCAGGGAATTCCATTTCCCATAACACATTACAGCCTCCATGGCTGCCCCAGACTACACTTCCCAAAACTCAAGCACCTTGTCATGTTTGCAGTCACCAGATTTCTGATCATGCACATCTGCTCCAAGTCACACTCACAGATTGTCCATGGACTCATTTCAAAGTATACGTTCAGTTTGTTCACCTGACTTTACCAAGCCTGTTTTTGCCCGCTAGCGCTACTCTGGTTTGACTCTGACTTTGATTCCTGGTTTACGTGCTCTGCCTTTGCCTAAGCAAAGCCTGTTCCTGTCCCTGATCTTCTCTCTCATTTTGGATTTGTCTGCTTATCTCTCATTAAAAGATGCTCAGCCTCCTCATACATGACAACAATATTCTAAGCTTGGCGTTGACACATCATTCCTGTGCTAGCAAAATTAGCAATATCCTAGCAGCAAATGAATAGTAATCAGACAACAACATACTAGTTATAAAGCAGATTACAATCAGATCCCACAGTACTACTGTGTACTACTACTACTACTACTACTACTGTAGCACAAATTACTGAAAATGTTAATGCTGGCTATAATAGAAAGACGTCAGAACACACCCTGCATTGCGGCTTGCTGTGCATGGGACTGCGTAGCCACAGGCTGGTCAGAGTGACCAATCTGACCTCTGTCCATCGCTGAAAGTGCCTACAAAGGGCATGTGAGCATCAGAACTGGACCATGGCGTAATGGAAGAAGGTAGACTGGTCTGATAGGTGACATTTCTTTTACATCATGTGGATGGCCAGGTGCTTGTTCACTGCTTACCTGAGGAAGAGATGGCACCAGGATACACTATGGGAAGAAGGCAAGGCGGTGCAGTCAGTGTGATGCTCTGGGCAATATTCTGCTGGGAGACCTTGGGTCCCGGCATTCATGTTAATGTCGGTCAATAATGGTTGATTGGTATATATATATATATATATGTATATATAAAACCTGTCAACTATTACTAGTTGACTGTCAACTAAATACTGTGACTTACTATTACAGGTTTTGCAGGGCAACTCATGGCAGCTCAGAAATGTTTTAGATTATTTTTCTCTCAAGACTCAATAAAAGTTTTTTTTTTTTTTTATGAAACTTGAAACTTATTTCCATTGTGGTCTACACTGAATTTTTGGGTCCAATTGTCCTAGGTTTCTTATTTTCCTTCAAGTCTGACAAGTCCGACTACACATTACGGATGAACTGTGTTAAGACAAAAATTCATTTTTTATGCATTATTATCCCTGCCTAGATCTTTAACCTATTTGTGGGTTATTCCAAATAGCATCTTGTTCCTAAAAATAAAAGAAGATTTTATAAAGAACATTTGTGCCAATAAGAACTATAGTATCAGCAAATTTTATTAGCCAAATAATTAATCATTCAGGCTTTAGTGTGTAATTAAGTCAGAAACTTAACTGCTGAGTTACTACTGACATTTGAGGACAACAAAATGGGATAAGCTGACATGAAAATGACAGAAGATGCAGTTATAAAACTGGGATTTGCAACATCACATATGCTGTCACTTCAAAACCGAAAAAGCTGCATGTTGTTCTTTCCCCATGGATAAGTGTTAATTAAGATTGTGAGGCATTTCTCTATGTCTGATGCTAATCTCCTTCACATCTCTGCATCTGATTGATCCTAATAAATGGGCACCACATGATACCATCTTAAACGAATCCCTGCAATTGAGCATTTAATTGCTTCATTTGCAATTATTCTTGGATTAAGGGGCAAATGAGCTCACATTTGCACTGGTGTGTGAATGAGTGTGTTTGACAGAGTAACTGATATAAAATTCCCTTAGACGTTCCTTGGCCACGTGCTATAATGATAATATATATGTTAATTTTATTCTAACAGGATTAGTTTTACTGGGATAGCTGGGGTACACTACAAGAAAAATGATATCAACTAAAAATATCTTTAATATAGTAGAATTTATTTATTATTTTTCATTATTCATTTTATTTCAATTTTATTTGTATAACACTTTTAACAATAGACATTGTCCCAAACCAGTTTTACAGCATATGGATGTCCCTAATGAGCAAGCCATAGGTGACAGTGGCAAAAAAATAATAATAAATAAATAAATAAATAAATAAATAAATCAAAAAACAAACAAAAAAAAACTTTCTGGGAGGAACTGGACTCAAAAGGGAACTCTTATGAGTGATATGAGATAGATTGAATATAAATAATTGAATAATCGCTTACATGCATGCTGTCCACTGCTGTGAACAGTTATTCAAAAGATATTTTTAATAATCTAAGTTGCCTCCAGATTAACTGGGGTTGGATTCCTTTGAGTCTTTCCCATATATGTATAAGAGTAATATCTTTCATACCACAGCATGGTTGAATTCATGAATCTGACTGGTCATGAACAATAGGTTTATATTAATGTGTTGGTTTGAATGCAATATTATTTCTATAGTAACAGCTCACACACAGGGACTCGTATGGTGGATGCATTACATAATCTAAAACTAATAATAATAAGGATTGAAAAAACATGTTGTTTAGCAAAGAAAAATGTGTAATTGGTGATGTGTGAGTTTACGCTTTCTGGTTTTCTGTAAGATGACAAGCTGCATTTTCTGAGAGAGAGAGAGAGAGAGAGAGAGAAAGAGAGAGACAGATGAGATGAGAGGTCAGGGAATGACTGTTCATTGTTGCTATAAGTGGTAGTTTGTCTCATGGACAGAATCAAGCTGTTAACATGTGCAATGTGTCCTTCATTAATAAAATAGTTGAGACTGTGTTGTAATATGAAAATAATCCAGTTCGGGGTGGATCACGTTGGGCTGTATCACAGTTGTGTTATTTGTCACATATCTCATTATCTGGTTGATATGTTGAATCATAAATTCAAAATGGCAGAGGAATTTGAAGATGCACCTAACACTATCTGCAAAATTATTTTATTGCACAAAAACAGACAAGTAAAAAAAAAAAAAAAAGATAGGAATACATTTATCAAAAAAATGTTTTTATCAAGATGTTAGTAATAGTTTTGGTGCCGTCTTGCCTGTGAAAATGTAACTGTCCACTGTAGTGCAGGGCCTTTAATGGTACAGTTTATTGTCTTCAATATGTGGACCTACAGTATGTTGCCATTCAACCCAATAATGTCTGTTTATTCAATACTTCAACATTTACTTGCATACTTCAGTCAACATTATGAACAGTTTAAATAATTGTATTGAAAGTTTCAATGATTGTATTAAAATGTTGCATTAAAAGTAAGAATTAATATCTAAATTTAACATTACAGTATATCATGTTTGTAGATCAAAGTTCACAGAATGTTTAGCTCTGGTAATAACATTGCAATAAGTAATCCTGCCCCTTAATCTAAGAAGTAAAGTGATGTGTCATGAGAATTTCAATCCAATTTATGTATTTATTTGTTGTTTGTTTGTTTGTTTGTTTACTTATTTATGTCTATGTGTCAGATCTAATACACTAGTCGATTTGAGGAAATAATTGAAATGAATTCTGTTTGCTGGATTGAGGTAAAGAATAATTTTAATCACTCTACTGATATACTGTATACTATATATAATCATATGTATGTACGTATGTATGTATGTATGCATTTATTTATTTAGTGGTTGATTGATTGATTGACTGGAACCCAATGTTTAAGCCAATCCACCTCGAGTTTCAATATATTGCGTATTCTGAGATGCTTTTCTGCTCTCCATGGTGGTGACACGTACTTGGCAGTAGTGGCCCAGTGGTTAGGGCTTTGGACATCTGATTGGAAGGTTCTGAGTACAAATCGTGGTACGGCCAATCTCCCACTGTTGGGCAGGTCCGTTAACTCTCATTTACTTGGCTGCCAAATGACGTAAATGTAAAAAGTTACCATAGCCTTCTTGTCAGCTTGAATCAGTCTGGCCTTTCTCCTCTGACTGCTTTTTCGCACCATTATATGTAAACTCTAGAGACTGCTGTGTGTGAAAATCCCAGGAGATCAGCAGCTTCTGAAATATGCAAACTGTCTTGCACCAGCAACCATGCCATGGTCAAAAGTCACTGAGATCACATTTCTTCACTATTTGGATGTTTGGTGTAAACATTAACTGAAGCTCTTGATCTGTATCAGCCTGATCTTATGCATTGTGCTGCTGCTACATGATTGGCTGATTGGATAATAGCATGAAGGTTACCAGTGAGTGTACACATATAGTGTATGTAATAAAAAAAAATATGGTATATAAATGTAGACATATGTACTATATAAGCATACTACACAAAGTTTCCAGAGAGAGAGGATATTTCAGACAAAAGTACTTCATCAGCTGTGCAAGCAAAGTGCTTCTTCAGTTTTGATTTCTTTAACATTTATTGGGTCTGATTGTTTGTTTTTACCCTTTAACAAGAGTCCATTAGATAATCATTATAAATAAATCCATCTATCTTTCACCTTCTGCCTATAATGCAGTCAGTCTGCAAGAAGAAAACATTGTGAGTGAATACAAACATGCACTTCACTATTCTTAGAGTACTGACAGTTATCCCAGTGCAGTAAAATAAAGCATGACATTTTCCCCTGATCTCTTTGAAGGCTTGTAAATATTCAGAGATGTCGTTTTTCATTATTTATGACACACCATGATTAGCATGTGTAAAAACGGGGAATATTTTGAAATGGAAATTAGAAACACATTTGCATTTGAGTGTAATTATTAGTCTCTATCTTCATTTTTTATGGTCTGAGAAAATTAAAGCCAGGAGTAAGAAATAAATACTAAAGCCTATATTAAGTAAATTTATCTCCAGGTGAGCTTGAGACGAAACCTATCATTTCACATTCACTGAATGATATAAACCAGGACATAATGGATACTGGATTTTTAAGGGGTATAAAAATTATGATGCTGATAAACCTCAAGGTCCAAGCATATCTTTTATACTGTTCATCTTTTGGCTGCTCCCTTTAGGGGTCGCCACAGCGGATCATTGGTCCGCTTATTTGATTTGGTGCAGTTTTTACGCCGGATGCCCTTCCTGAAGCAATCCTCCCCAGTTTTATGTGTATATCCATTATCTATTAATTGAAATATACAGTGCTGTCCATGGTTGAGATTATAAACAATTCCTCCTTCAATCTCATTATATTGTGTTACTTAAACTGCAAAAGGCATTAACCAATAAGGTTAGCTGATGCAATTTCCAAGAATTGTAATGAGTGATTTTTTTTTTTTTTATTTCAAATATGAGTGCTGTCCCTAACCCGGCATCTCACTTTATATGTAACCATTCTGAACATTTTATATGCCACTTGTTTTATGTACATTCACTGGCCACTTTATTAGGAAAGTTGAGTAAATGCCCATTTACTCAATTATCCAATCAGCCCAGTGGCAGCAGCACAACGCATAAAATCATGGAGATATAGGTCATGACCTTCAGGTAATGTTCACATCAAACATCCAAATGGGGAAAAATGTGATCTCAGTGACTTTGACCATGGCATGGTTGCTGGTTCCATATGGGCTGGTTTGAGTATTTCGGAAACTGCTGATCTCCTGGGATTCTCATGCATAATAGTCTCTAGCATTCACACAGTATGGTGTGAAAAAAAGAAACAAAAAAAAAAACAAACAAAAAAAAAAACATCCAGTGAGCAGCAGTTCTGTGGGTGGAAATGCCTCTTTGATAAGAGAGGCAAGAGGAGAATGGCCAAACAAGCTGACAGGATGGTAACTCATATGGTAAATAATAAACACGCAAATAAACACTCCATACAACCATGGTGAGCAGAAAAGCACCTCAGAATGCATAGGACGCTTATCAGTTTGCAAATAGCTATTTGGGGGCTACACTTTTGGAGCATCCCTGTTTCTTATTACTGGATTCTTCATTCAGATTCATACTTCTCAAATGGATACCATCCTGCTGGGTGTTGCAGCCCCAACTGTGTAATTTAATCCATAATTTAATCATATAGTATAGAAGCATAGGTGAAATCTAACATCTTTCACTACAACAAGCAGTGGTCTCAATTTGTCATGGATATTTAGAAATTTGATCTTCTGTGGCTTGATTGTGGCTCAATCCAGAACCAGCAGGCTGAAGAACAGTTTCTACCTGCAGGTCATCAGGATCCTGAATAAACTGCAATCCAGTCATAACTTCTTCCACTCTGACACTCATGCCTCCACTACCTCCCACATATTGGTCACCTCACTGACAACTCAGGGACACTCATGGACAATATCTTCACATTTTTCTGTCACTTTTGGGTGTGTTGCAATATTTTTAAGGGCACTATTATTACTTTACACACATTAAACACATTACTGCTCCTAAGCACTAAGTCCTGTCTCTATGCAATACATTGATACATTGTACATATTCACTACTCACTACACATCCTACTACATCTAATTTAATTGTATTTTAAATGCTTCTTTGTACTGCTGCTTTATCTGATTTTTATACTCTCCTGTGTCTATAAAGGACTGCTCAGACACTACAACTGCAAACAGCTACTATTTATTTAGTATATTTTTCACTCTTGTTCACATACTGTGGCCGCACATGTTCCAGTGTTTGCAGCTAGGATCTGCACTTTACTTATGTACTATCTAGGCACATATACCATACATACTAATATATTATATACCATATATACTAATATATAAATATTGCATTTGTAAATAAACTCTCCCCCCCCCCATCTGTAAAGCACCTGAGCCTCACAACAAGCATTTCAATGTACAATTGTCACTGACATTTTGCGCACATGACAAATTGAAACTAGTGTAAACTCCATTTTTTCTAGAGTTAACACATGCAAAGCCCACATCACCACAATCATTGATTCAATAATTAAATAACAATGCTGAAAAAATAGAATCAATATCCACACAGCATTTCACACTGATATCAATTAAATATTTCAGAGAAAAATAATAAAAACTATTGACTTGCATTCTAGCCATTGTTGTATAAAATTAA
Source organism: Pangasius sanitwongsei (assembly GCA_037576675.1). Classification (NCBI taxonomy): domain Eukaryota; kingdom Metazoa; phylum Chordata; class Actinopteri; order Siluriformes; family Pangasiidae; genus Pangasius; species Pangasius sanitwongsei. The sequence continues at coordinate 20,704,716 of CM075008.1, forward strand.
TTATGCACTGTTACTTTTGTTTTCTGTTGGGGTTTCTCTCTCTCTCTCTCTCTCTCTCTCTCTTTTTGTTTTAAATTAATTTCTTTGGCACTCCAAAATTACACCTTTGCCAAAAAAGTACCTTGAAATTAGAAACTGAATTAACATTGAATGGAGAGAGTTTCCAATGCTGTGCAGTTGGCAAAGCAGGATTACAGAGGTTTGGCCCATGCGTGTGCATGTGGGTTGAGACAGAGTGGTATTCCAGGGGCTCAATTAGTTCTGCACTAACACAAATCCAAAAAGCACTGGATTTGCAGGCTAGTCTGGATGAGGATTTGAAACAATGGAACTTTTCCAAATGTTCCCCTGTTAAATTCTTATTCACTGTCCTCTGGAAAAAACTCATTTAGAGAGGGACAAACTACACCTCAAATCATCTCTTAACTGATTTTCGTGGCTTCCCTTCTGCTTTTTCCTTTGGTGGCTTAATGTGAAACGGAAGTAACATCAAAGATGTCCCATTGACTCTTTTTTTATCTTACCTGAACCAAGACCCTGTGTCTCCATCTGTTACCTGATCTGCGTTCCCACTGTTGTTGCCTGATGTGTGTCCTTCTGATCTGCATCCGTTGCATCTCACTCAAAGTTGCTTCACAATCTTACCTTTCTTGATCTGCATCCCCCAAGGCATTACCTGATGTGCATCTTGTGTCACTACTCAATCTTCATCCTCTGTATTGTTATCCACTCTGTGTCCCCCATGTTGCTACCTGATCTGAGTGTCTTTATTTGATCTGCAGCTACAGTTTTTTTGCCTGTTTTTTTTTACCTAAACTGTGTCCTCTTTGTCATTACCTAATCTGTGTCCCCTGTGATGCTACTCAACCTGCGTCCCCTGTGTCATTACTGTGTATCCTGTTTTTTTTTGTTTGTTTGTTTTTTTCTGATCTGAGTCCTCCGGGATTTTTGCTGAAATTTTGTCTCCTCATTGCTCTCTGAATTCGTGTGTTGCTACTCAGTCTGTGTCCCTTATGTTTTTAGCTAATCAGTGTCCCCCATGTTGCTATTTGATCTGTGTCCACTGTCTCTTGTTTATCTGTATCTCTTGTTTTGTTTTAACCTCTGCCCCACATGTTGCTACCAGATATCTTTACCTGATCTTCATCCTCTATGTCACTACTCCTCCCGTGTTTACTGTGTCACTACTCAACCTGTGTTTCCCTTGTTGTTAACTAATGTAATCTGCATTGACCTGTTTCTACTCAGTTTCTGTCCCTCAGGTTGTTCACCAATGTTGTTAATCAATGTGTGCACCTTGTGTCATTTTCCTGATCTGCATCCACTGTGTCTAACTGATGGATGCCACGATGGATCCGGAGCCAATCGAAGGAACACTGGGCACTAGACGGGTATACACACTGGATTGCCAGTCAATCTATTGTTTACAAGTATTGCAAAATTCATTCTGTGCATATGTGTCATTTATATGAACAGAATGGCTTATTTAACATCAACCTGTAATTAATTTCATAAAAAGCTGTGACAATTGTGTTATGAAATCTTGATTAAACATAGTACAATAATAGAGAAGACACCAGATGTGGTTCATTTTTTGTTGGTTCATCATTGATACAGTCACATTGAGTCATGTCCCCACTATATCTCAGCACCATCAATCCACTGTGTAAATACCCTACCACACATCTTTTTTACTATACAGCTTACATTATCACCATTACAAATGTCTTGCCATCATCATTCTCCTGTGAATTTATCACAAAGTATATATCCTATTCACTAAATAGAGCATAGTGTGTGAGGTACAATCTATGGTACCAAATCCAATTGCAGTTTACTCTAAATTGGGTTTGAAACATGACATATATTTAGGAGAATAAAAGCAGTTATTTTGACCGTCTCTGTTCTTACTTGACATGGCAACACACTGAAAACACACCATTGAATATGGGTTGAGGTGGAGTTGTAAACAACAGATGTACTGATCTCCCTAAGGTAACATAGCATAACATCTGACATTGACTTTGTCCTTAGTACAAGTTGGAAGGGATATTTTCTAGTGAAATGTCAGCCAAAGAGTGATTGCAGCACTTGTAAACCAATTACATGTAAGCCAATCATGGCTCTGGAAAGATCACAACACTCGCAAGAACATTCTTCCAAAATTGGGAGATGTACCCACCATGGTTAAATAAATAAATAAATAAATAAATAAATAAATAAATAAATAAATAAGAACCTGTAGATGCTGATCAGATAAAGACACTCAGATGAGGAAGTAACATGGGGGCACAAAGTGGATAATTATACAGAGAATGTAGATTGAGAACAGTTCATTTCAGGACTTCTTCAATGCTGAAGAAAATTATTTCACTTTATATTACTATTCCAGATCATCATTAACTACTGAAGAACAACTCAGTATTACATCAGTCATGAGTAATGAGTTTCACTTTATTGTTTAAACACATATCCATATAGTTAAAATATATGCATACAACATTCTTAAGTGTTTTGTACAATTTGTAACTGTTATAATTGTGCAAAGCAGGGCTGTCAAATTCATTTAAAAGTTACATTGTAATTCCCTAAAACAATTAAATAAAACAACAATAATAAAAAGCTGATCAACAGCAAAAAAGAAAAGCTTTTTACTTTACTCTTTTAATTTACTTTTGTGTTTTATATTAATTTCTTCTAGTATTTTACATATCTACAGTTTTTTTTTTGCTCACTTATCATTTCTCACGTGAATCTTTGTAAAACGTGGTAGTCTTCAATGTGTTTTTAGACAGAATCTCAAATAACTTCCTCTTTATTAGCACTTCTCAGTACACAGCAGGTGGGCTATATAAAGCTGTGGCTCTGTAAAGAAAAGTATAGAACCCGGTGTGTGAGGGTGTGGAGGAAGACTCAGGAGGCAGGGGGAATTTTAGTTTATGCTTTTCAGCACACTTTCAACAACTCAACAAAAACAGGACATCTCAGCAGAAAAAAGGTCTGTCACAAATTCATGGCTTTCACTCGATTAAGTTCAAATTCACGGTCCTCCATGTGTGTATGGGTGTGTGTGTGTGCATGCAAGTGTGTCACAGAAGCTCTGCAAGCTATATCACTCTCTCTCTCCCCTGTTATGGGGACTCCTTTATTACCACACAGAGTGACGTGGCCAAGTCTGCGACCTCCTACTCATCCCCTGACCCTGGCCCATTCACATCCATTAGGCAGTCAACTGGAGACCCGCAAAACCCTGGAGAAACTAAAAGACTGATTCTGATGGCAGGGTATGGACGCCGAGGTCCGGAATTTCTGCCAGCAGTGCCCCGAGTGCAAATAAACCACACCCAAGAAGCCTGCACCCACTCCCCTCATCCTACTTTCCATCATCGGCATCCCTTGTGAAAGAGTATGCATGGACCTCATAGGGCCACTCTCGAGGTTTGCCTGGGGCCATGAGTACATCCTCATTATTGTTGAACTACCTCCAGAGTTTAGCCTGGTCCGGAAGGGAGAACAACTCACCCCCTCGCAGTGCTAGGAACCCATGGAGCTAGTGGATCAGTTTGATGACATCTTTTCCTCAACAACTGGGATGACGCATTTGGTCCAACATGAGATCATTGTGTTGGTCCCAAAGCCTGATGGGAGTCTCAGGCTATTCAGTGACTTCCGGAAGCTGAACCAGGTCTCGGACTTTGATAGCTATCCCCTCATCTGAGTGGATGACCTGGTGGATCAGCTGGAGATTGCTCTGTTCATTTCCACCCTTGACCTCACCAAAAGCTACTGGCAGGTAGCCCTAGCCCGATGCCAAGGCCAAAACAGCATTCAGCACCTCCAGTGGCCATTTGCAGTGTTAAGCTGATGGCGAACCCACGGAAATGCCACCTGGGGCTGACCCCATGAAAAGCCACCTGGGGTACTGCATTGGCCGGGGACTACTGAAGTCCCAGTAGAAGAAAACTGAGGCAGTAAAAGGGTACCCTCAGCCCATCACGCAGAAGCAGGTATGTGCCTTTCTGGGGTTGGCGGGTTACTATCAGAGGTTTGTTCCTAACTTCTCCTCTTTAGCCTCCCCCCTCTCAGATCTTACCAAGAAAGGCCAACCAGACCAGATGCGCTGGACCAAAGAGGTAGGCATTCCAGGCCCTTAAGAAGGCACTCACCAGCTCCCCAGTCCTCAGGACCCCAGACTTGGTCCTGCCTTTCACTGGGGATGTCTGGGGCTGGGTGCCGTGCTCTTGCAATCATTTGATGTGGAATACTGTACATCAGCTGGAAGTTGACCCCCGATGAAGTACACCGGCATTGAAAGAGAAGTCCTACCAATAAAGTGGGCCATTGAGGAGCTGCAATACTACCTGGCAGGCTTGCACTTCACACTAGTGACAGACCATGCTCCCCTGCAGTGGATGGCTAGGGCAAAGGACATGAATGCTAGAGTAACTCGGTGGTTTCTCTCTTTGCAGGACTTCTTCCAGGTGCAGCACCAAGGAGGGGGGCCCACCATGGGAACGCTGATGGCCTGTCACTGCGGTACACTCTATGGGCTCAACCCTCACCAGCAGTAGGCTTGGAGCTGGGGGCATACAGTGATGGCGGGCATGCAGCCCCCTCTCTACGAACACTGCAAAAAAATGTTTCCTTTTGGTTACTGAGGTTAAGGTTAGGGGTAAGTTTAGTTGTAGGCATAATAATAATTATCTGCATTAATAATTATGTCAGTGGTAGGTCCTCACTATAGTAAGACAATTGTGTATGTGTGTGTGTGTGACGAATGTTGGAGTTTTTATAAAGAATGCTGATGATGGAGAATATTTCTGCGAAGTTGGCATGTTGGTGTTTGTTAATGAATTATGGTTTGATGTGCTGGCTTTTTATGTAAGGCATCTTTATGCCAACATTTAACTAAATGTGACATAATGTGAAACAATAATACATTTGCACATGAATAATATAGAGGCTAATCTCTCTAGGGAATAAAGAAACAAAAGAGGAAATGAGGACAGAGGGAAAGATTGACTGAGGAATGAATTGGGATGAGGGAGGGAGGAGAGATGCTTTAGGGGTCCACAGTGCAGTGTTTGGAGTGTGGATCAGCTGTGTAAGCCTCTCTAGGCCGAGTGTGAGGGGAATGGCAGCCATGTTCTTACCCTGCAGAGTCGCAAATCTGCTTTCAGCAAGAAGATTATCTGTGGTCTGGCAGCCTCTGAGAAGACACACACACACACATACACAAAGCATACAGATAAGGCAAAATCAACAAAAACTCACACACTCTCAGCAGCCACCAAACACAAAAAACTCTCTCTTCATCTCCCTCTCTCTCTCTCTCTCTCTCTCTCTCTCTCTCACACACACACACACACACAAAACAAAGGAAAAATGTTGTGCAGCATATGAAACTGAGACAATAGCCTTTTCTTATTTAATGGTTAGCATAACACATAAATAGCATAACAGATGTGTCACATACAGTTTCCTCTAAACACATGAAGCCATAAATTAAGAAAAAAACTTTTTAAGGACAGGGAATGTTTGCGTTAATATAATATTTTAGTATTTCCAAATGAGGCAACAATATTTGTCTTAATTCTTAATATCTTAATATTTAATGCATAGTAATACGGATTCTGTTTGTATGCCAAAGTCTCTAAGGTCTCATTTATATTTTGTTTTAACATACATTTTCTCAGGCCAGTGTAAATGCAATCTGTCTGTGTGCAAAACTTTTTTTAGACGTTTAAAATATATATATATATATCACAGAAAAAAAGGCTCACAATTACTGTAAAC
>CM075008.1:20710611-20724004 GCA_037576675.1 Pangasius sanitwongsei
ATATATATATATATATATATATATATATATATATATATATATATATATATATATATATATATATATATATATATCACAGAAAAAAAGGCTCACAATTACTGTAAACGGCTTTGCCTCCTAAAAGATAACTGTCAAGAATGAGTCCTTCCTCAGCAAGTAAGTAAGGGCTGTCCAATAAAATGATCTATGGAGATCCTGTTCCTGGCATGCTGACAGCAGGCTAACTTTCTGCACTTTACCTATACAGATATCTAAAAGGCATAATGACATGTACAAGACAAATGAGATCCTATCACAATATGCAATGGATACAGATGATGAGGAAGAATATAAGTACCAGATATAAATGTCTGGATAAGACTGGGCCTCTATTTATACAAATTGTCTCTATTTATACAAAGGTCAGCAGACATGTTTAGTGTAAGCTGCACATAGAGCCCAACAGACTAAGGGCCCGTACAAACATATAGAGATATTTTTGAAAACGTAGGGGTTTTTTTCTTCATGCTGGCCTTCTGTGTACATAAAAACGGTGTTTTGGGTACCTGAAAATGAAGCTTTTCAAAACCATCCTCCGAGGTGGAGAAATTTTAAAACTTCACTGTTACGTCTTCCCTGGTTTATGTGTGGATGGAAAAAACACGTTTTTCAAAATGCTGACATCACAGCATGAACCTACACATACCACTTTGCGGGAGTTATGAATGTACTAGGTTTACCATGGCTGCTGACCAATTTCCTTTGTTTGTTTTCCTTCTCAATTTGTTACTTATAAATAAAAAAATACACTATGTGGCCAAAAGTATGTGGACACCTGACCATCATGCCCATATATGTGTTTATCGAACATCCCATTACAAATTTAGTCCCCCTTTTGCTGCTATAATAACCTCCACTCTTTTTGGGAGGCTTTCCAATAGATTTTGGAACAAGGTTGTGGGAATTTCTGACAATTCAGCTACAGGAGCATTAGTGCTGTCAGGCAGTGATGTTGGGCGAGAAGGCCTGGTGTACAGTCAGCATTCCAATTTATCCTGGTGTTTCAGTTCATCTATATATTTTAACAATCCAAATACATGCAGGAAATATTTAATTTTCTCCTTTAATGAATAGTTTGGTCTACAGTAGAGTTGTATAATTAACTATTTGTTATTTTAATCATGCTCAGAAACGTTGGTTTCCTTAATTGACTAAACATTAGATGATTTGTTTCATACGTACATTTAGAAAAAAAATTTTCTTAGGGACAGGGAAAGTTTGTGTTAGCATAATATTTTAATAATGCCTGAGGCAGGATTTGCATAACAGCTGTCTTAATCTTGACTTTTAATGAATAATAACAGCTATCACATATGGATTGTGTATGTATTCTAAAGCGTTTATGGCCTCATTTACATTTTGCATTAGCATGCATCTTCTCAGGCAGGTGTAAATGCAATATGTACTGTGTGTAAACATTAGCTTCTTTTTTTTTATTTATTTTTTTTTAATATAGCAAAGTATGTCACAGAAAACACAATTCCTGTTAATGTCTTTGCCTTCAAACTGCCACCCCTAATAATTGAATAAAATAATTGTGATTATTACCATGCAGCTCTATTGTACACTCAGCCTTGTCTTTTCTCACATAACAACAGGGACCATAGAGAGCTCAAATGAGAGTTGATCTCCATCTGAAGGGAATAATAAAAAAAAGCTATAAAATATCACGTCATTAAAAGGTCAAGTTCTTCACAGTTTAGCAAGAAGAACATCATTGACACACCACTCCAGTGTGAATGCAGCTTCTCCAGCATCTTCAAAAGACATTGCAAATCCCTTTAAAGCAAAAACGGTAATTTCATTCACCATTGCTTATGTGAAGTCAAATAGCTCATTAGCCATGTCTCACATTAATGTTTTGTTAAAGTGACTAATAAAGGAAAAAAAAAAAGGTTGGTTTTGATGCACTGATTTGCGTATTCTCTCCCTCACACTCTCACAGCAGTGAGTGATTTGATGAACAGATGGTGTGTTTGACTCGTGAAGGATAAACACTCAGAAGAGAGTTAAGTTTTAGGGGTTTTTGTCACATCTGGAACAGCAGGGGAGTTGCAGTGCATGTCGTTCCCTCCTTTTATCTCTTCTATGAGATGATTCCTACAGATTTCCAAACACAGCAGTGTTTCTGCTGGGGAATATGTTTAAATGATAATCAGGGTCTGCAGTGGCTCTGAAACTCAATCATGTCCTTAACAGCAGATTTCAAATCAAATCTCAAGAGAAGTCAAGTCATACTATCATCCAAATTACTGCTAACAAACAATTTTGCCATCCAATTTCATTCCACCTCTCCTATATGATGCAGAAGATGCTTGTGTAGATCAAAATATATGCTGTTCTGAGAAATGTAGTGATTCTGGTTTCAAGATGGATGCTACTACTGTTTTAGTTTAGGAATTTTTCAGTTCTGGTTAAGAGTTGGCCAGCACAGTAGCAGAGTGGGTAGTGCTTCACAGATCCAGGGACCCCAGTTCAATCCTAAGCTTGGTTTAATATCTGTGTGGAGTTTCACATGTTCTTACCTTGCTTGCTTGGGGTTCCCCTGGGTTCTGTGGTTTCTTCCCACCTACCAAAAGCATGGAAGTATGTTGACTGGTCATGCTAAATTGTCCATAGATTTTGTTTTTCAATTGGTTTGCTTTTGTAGCTATAATGTTAACTGGTTTGCTTCATGAAGCTGTATTTTCAGTGGTTGACTCCATTTATCCAGTCACGTTTTCCTGTATTTCCTCTTCTGAACCTGATGTATGGGAGTTGCGTTCCTTGTGCCTAGTACCTGATTGCACTCAGCTTGTGACTTGGCTCTGCCACTCTGCTCTGGATTTTTGGCTTTTTGTCACACTAGTCTCTGTTCTCCATAGTCTAGTCTGCTACATGTTGTTCTGGCGCTTCATGACATGCCATTTTGCATCATGCGTTAACAGTGCTTTTGCCAGCTGGGGTTGTGGGTGTGTGGTTTGTAGGTGGCATGGTGGAATTGGTCATCAGAAAGGCAAGACATGGCTTAAGCTTCTGAAGGACTCTTCTGAAAAACAATTTCTGTTGATAATTCTCTTTTTTGACTTTTTGTGTTGTCTTTGATCATGTCCCCCAATAGCTAATGCAAACAAACAAACAAAAAATGGACCTGAATTTGCATAATGCATTCTGGATTTTAAAGTAATAGAACATTATTGTCATGATGATATATTAAAACACTAATTTTATTCTGAAATACTCATATAAACTGTATAGTTTAGGTTATATTGCCAACAAAGTTAACCTGATGATATTGCTGATATATAGGTTATATGTCACATACTGTAGCTAGCTAGCTAATATTACTAGAACTATAAGTCATTATTTGACAGAAAAGTGATTTTTAATAACTAACTTCACACAAATTTGTGAAATTTCATAGTGTTCCGCTCTCAAATCTTGCGTTTCTGATATGGATTTGTCTTTTTAGATGCAATCGCAATTGTTTTTACACACATTAAAATTTAAAATTCACATATTAGTGCTGACTGATGGCTCTTACTAAATCTAAACATACACACACACACACACACACACACACACACTGTCTAAAAACATGCCAATAGAAGGACTGCTATGCTAATTTCCCCTAGGTGTGAATGAATGTGTGTGTGCGTGTCCTGCCTTGTGCCTAATGTTACTGGGATTTACTCTCGACCCGCCATGACGCTGAGCAGGATAAAATGGTTACTGAGGAGGAAATAAAAGTTGCAGTAAAAGAAAAAGAAAATTAGATCTCACCAATATATTAAACATGTCACCAAGATGTATTATTTCAGGCACGCCACAGACATGGTAAGCTTAGCGTGAATAATAAAAAGCAGTATAAGTTTGGTATGAAAAAATGCTAAGACTTGTTGAACATATAGTCTGAGGGTCTGATGTTTCTTTATTTTACATTTACATTTATGGCATTTGGCCGACGCCAAGTGCTTTGAAGTCTCTATCAATAAATACATCCTGATACTGGTTCAGTAGATCATGCACTAAGGGTACTATCAGTCTAAAAAAACTCAGTCGGGAGGTAAAATAGTATATAGATAAATAAGTAAAATAACAGACAATGTTTTTTATTATTATTAATTTTTTAATAAAGTGTTAATTTAATTACTCAATGAAGAGGCAGGTCTTTGGATGCCATTTGAAGACTGCAGGTGACTCAGCTGTTCGGACATCTAGGGGAAGTTCATTCCACCACCTAGGTGAGAAGACAGAGAAGAGTTTTGATGCATGCTGAGTAATAGTGGGTCCAGTCGACTGGCTGACTGGACCTGACTGGCCGACTGAATCTCAAATCATGAGTAGAAGTGGTTGAGTGCATCCGGCAGGGATGTGTCATCGTCATCATCAAACCCTTATTTGAAGTTTCTTTATTGGCTGCCTGTTTCAGTTCAGTGTACATGTATGTATATACAAAAAGCTTTTAGATGACTCTTAGATTTTTAACCCCAGGAATCCGAAATCACACTTTCCCTTAAATTACCATTTCAAGGGAACATATAGCTCTTAGAACATAAAGCCCTCTGGACTTATATACACTTCCATGATCTGATATGTACGTGGGTATAGACTTATAGCCTTTGTTAAGCATTCTTGAAAAGTGACCACAGAGAGAGAAATCCTCTTGGATTTGCCCTTGTTTGAAGAACTGGGTTTTTTTTTCCACCATTTGTTTTGCCTCTTTTCCTTACTTTTTCTTCTGCTGACTTTCTATATCCTGCTGAGAGAGCACAGCAGGCTCATACGCTGATCCTAGAAATTACGCAAACACACACACACACACACACACAGAAAAAACTATGAATCTTTCATATACTGCCCAGAAATGGGACACTGCATCTTGCCTGCACTCCCTCTTTCACTGTTTCACTTTCGTTCTCTTCACTGTTCTATTGTTTGCACTCTCTTTAGAAGATATGCAATGAGAGGCAGAAAGGTAGATTACAATGGCCATGACCTGGACAAAAATCAACAAGGGCAATAAAACTTGCTAGTAAAGTTGCCAAACAAGTTTCCAAAGTCTCCAAAGCGCTAGCAAGCAGAAGAATTTGGGCTGCCCTCAGCTTCTTTAAACGGCTGTTCGTGGTTTCTCTAAACCTCCAGCCAGTAGCTTGCTGGAGTGTGTATGTATGTGTGTGTGTGTGTGTTTGCCTGAGGGCTGATAAACAAAACAAGTCGACAACATGCAGGGCTCGGAGACGAATCCCCGAGGTGAGCGAGACCGATGAGTCGGCCATGACAGTCACACCTGAACTCAGCTCAACAAGTCACAACCCACTCCATCAGACACACACAGACATGCTCACATAAATGAGAAGTCACAAAGAGACACAATCACTCATTCTCACACATCCACACATACATATTTACTTTATATAGGCACTAAAACATACACACACAAACACACATACGGGAGTGTCTTTCTTGCTTCATCAGTCAGAAAGCACTGGGTAAAAGAGAGTGAAAGGAGGCAGAAGGTCAATTTTATCTTTCACTATTGTGGTAAAGAGACAAAGCAACCGAGTGATCAAATCAGACACACGATGGAAAGAAAAAGGGAAAGAGACAAGAAGAATGAGAAAGTGACAATGTGAGTGAGACAGAGAATGGGTAGAAAGGAGAATGAAATCAAGTGTGTGAGATAATATGAGCTGTATTTAGGGTTTGGGGGAGTTAATATTGGAATTATGCACACTGACTTCACTTTTTTTGTTTTTGTCCTGTCTTCACCCTTCTCCTTGGTCTGTTACCTATTGCATTCACCTGTTTGGTGTTATGAAACATTACCGTTTCCTGACTTTAATTTAATACTCGTGGCTACATTAAGTATATTAATTAAAAAAAAAAAAGGATGTGCTGGAGCAAGTGCTATTTCATAAGCTGCCAAATACTAAAAGAGAAATTAAACTAAATTAGATTGTGGACTTAAGGACTTAATTATACAGAAGTATTATATATTGAAACTATACTAGAATCCTATTTGATTTGGATTATATGAACTTCCCATTCATATAACATTGTATTAGTCTTTTTTAGTGTTTATTTACTGATTTATTTATTTACTTATTTATTTTTAAATCTTGCTTTTATGTTAAGTTGTATTACATCTGATGGCAAAAAAAAGAACTGCTTCTTCGGTCTTGTGGGATAGTATATAAGACAAGTGCTTTTGTTTAAAGTTGGTGTGTCTAAACCTTAGAAATCTGGCAACCTAGGCATGAACTACATGCAGGTGATTTGCAGAATGTGAATGTAGCTCACAGAAAAGTATCTGCATAAACCAACTCTGAACATTAGTAAGTTTCTCCACTTATGTGTCTTTTGAACTCAAGTCTCCCAAAGACCAAAAGAGAAAAGAGAAAGACAGAAAAATATAATAATAAAGAGAGTGAGAGAGAACAAGAGAGATTAAGAGAGAAACTAAGAATATGATGGAGGGGATTACATAGGCTTAAAAATGTGTTCAACTGGAAGATTCAATACAGTAGAGAATAAACTGACAAAGCTGAGAAACCACTCAGGGTCTACGCAATTAAAGAACAATCCATATTCAAATACCAATCAGGCTCAAAATATATAAAATTCTGTTATAGAACCCTTTTTGTATGGTAATTTTGTCCAAAGCAAATGATAAAAATACAAAAACCTTCTTACGAAAGTAAATGCCCAAATATACATATATTCAAATTCTTTATTCAAGTATAAATCTACAAACTCTTAAATTTAAGAAATAACTCTAAAGAAAGGCTATGCCTTAAATCTTACACTGAGTTTGTTTATTGATGGTAAATTAGTTTACTTTCGCATAGGAACTAAACAAATATTAGCTAAAGCTAACTAATGACAGCTAATAACTCTGACAATAAAAACTAGCTTACATGCTAGGAGCAAACTGTCACAATGCAAATTGCCTACATAAATGCAAAATGTAGATAATGAAAGATGGTTGTCATGATCAATTTGAGACCACATGTCATTGCATGTATATGTATGGGATTTAGGAATTTACAAATTAATAAATCAACTTATTATTCATGTCTGTTTTCTTGTTCCAAAGTCCACATCTGTTGGTGGTTAGATATCTTAATAGTTTTAATCAGCTGAGATTAAAAGTAGTACTGAGAAATTATACATAATCAGCATAGATAATAAGTCCAAATCTTATTAAATCAAAAGTGAGAATATCCAGCCAAAATGTACTCAATTTCAGGTGAAAATGTTGCTACTTCTAAATGTACTCAAGTATTAAAATCTAAAAATTAAATGTTTTTAACTGATGAAATGAAACAAAAATGTTTTCATGTAAAATTGCTTATCTAAACTGTTAGCTGATTTTTTTTTTTCAAAGCAACTATTCAAATTTACCCTCAGCTAGAATTGACTTGCTGCCATTTATCTCAAAAAGTAAAGCAAAGGCAGAGTCAAAAAAACAGGCAGCAAGTCAGGCGATGAGCAAACTGAACAAAGTAGGAAATCCAGAATCACACACACACACAAAAACAAAGGATAAGAGCAAAGTCAAAAATACTGGAATAGCAATCACAACTCTAACAGCTTGCCACCTCAGGAAAAGGCACACTGAATTATATTTCATAGTAAATGGAAATCAGGTGTGTACAATCAGAGCTGGAGCATGTCCATTGGGAGATGTAGTGTGGAGCAGCTATGGATCGGCTATGGATTTCCCATGCTGCATTGCCAGAAACATATTTTTAATAATAATATTATTTAATTAACATTATTTAATATAAAGAAGAGCATGAAGAATGAGAGGAGTAAAAATACCTACAATTTGAAACTTCCTCTTCTTCTGTATCTCTCTCTCTCTTTCACACACACACACACACGCACACACTTTTTTTCCCATCTTCCGATTCTCAATCACTCATTTCTTCTCCCGTCATCCTCTCTCCTCTTTCTCTTCTGTCTCCCTGTTTCTTTCCTTTTTTTCATCTTCCTCTAGTTACTATTTATTTTACTTTAATTAGTTACTAATTAAGTCTCTCCATGCCTGTTTCCTCCCACCAGCTTTAAAAGAATAAAAGAAAGAAAGAAAGAAAAATGAATGGTTATATTTATCCTTTATTAATGAATTCATAACTGTGTAAGCTGTTTAATGTGAGTTATGAGTGTGGCAGGTGTTTCATTATGGAAACAGGTAGCTGAATGGGAGAGAGAGAGAGAGAGAGAGAGAGAATTTGAATAACTTCATTGTGCATGATATAAACAAAATGAAGAGGAGCCATGAGCGCTGAATAATCTACTGAACAGCAATTAAGGTTACTGAGAAGCGTCCATCTGAATGTGTTAAAGGGATGAAGAGAGATGTAAATATTTTTGGGCAACATTTTATTTGAAGTCTGGGTACACAAACATAAGCTCACATCGTATTACACGTGCAATCTTTTTTTCCTTTAATTTCTCCCTATTTTTTTTTTCCTGCCCAATTCCCACCCTTGATCCAGCTGTTCTCTATCATACAATAACTACAAACCAGGAGGTTAAAGGCCAACACTGAGACTTGAAGCCAGCCAAGTGCATCTTTTTGACATGCTGCAGCACAGGGCAGCGTTTCACGCTCAGAGGAAAGTGCTATCCACACTCTTCCACATGCGTGAGCTCACAGATGCCTACAATTGGCTAGTGCCACTGTGATTGACAGGGAAGAGAGTAACAGCTTCCCTCCCTCCCAGACAGCATGGCCAATTTTCTTCTCTCTTGGACTCCAGGCCATGGATGGCTGTGGAATCACCACTTGACAATTTTTAAGTCTGCATGTCACAAGCCTTATGAATCATTACAAAGGTCAGTGCAAGCATTCATACTTTTTCTTCCAAATTCATTCCAAAAAAATCAAATAAAAATGAACCACCATCACTTGATTGATCAAATTCATATAAATGTCACATACAATGAGGTTGGAAGCATATAGTCATAGAATAATTGTAGGATCCTTAGCCACTGGACAACAGGGACCCAATAATATTCATAATATAATGAATAGAAATATAAAAATGATATATGAAGATGATATTTGAATAGTATTTGGCTATATAAAAAATGTATTACATTATTTGCATGTGCTAAAGAAATTTGTAAAATAAATTGTTACCAGTAACTGGCTATCTTCTAGACTTGCTATTATATACCAATGATGCCAAATAATAGTGCTAACAGTGCCCTTTTTACCACATGCAGTCTGCTTTCGATGTTCACCATAGCCTTTCATACCAGACACAGTCATACGCACAAAAAACTTTTTTTTTTTTTTTCTTTTTGTAATCTTGCTTTGTTTCCACATTTTGCCATTTGCTGCAATGGGGGATACTAGTAGTTTCTATTGAGAAATGCTACAAAAACACAATATTCATGCTTTATTGTGCATTGTATGTCCATAATCAAAGCAATATATGAGCTTTATTTGAATTGGTAGCACGGCAATGGAGGGAGTTTAGTCTTAGCACATAGCTAATGAAAATTAAACTCAATAGGCATAGCATTTTTTTTTTTTTTTTGTTAATTCTGCCAGCGGGCCAGCCCTGTTAACATCAGGCAGACGTTTTTGCTGCAGATCAAGGTTGATGTGGCGTGGATGGAGCATCTGTCAAGGTCCTCTAGAACAAATTCTACTGCCTCCCATCCCTTATAGGTTTGTGCTCTGTAAACTTAAAACCACATACAGCAGTTCAGGGGTTGATTCGATGTTAGTGGTGCCCTAATATACGATTAATGCATTAATATATCATGGTCAACACATACAGACAGGTGAATGTGAGAACTGACAGAAATGCAGCTTCTATAGACTATAGGATATAGTCTGCATCCCATAGTGTGAAATGGTTGAGTAAATGTCACTTCCACTTCCACTATCACTTCCATATATGGCCTTATGTTATGTATGTTTATAGAATATCTAGGGAAGGGTGGTCACACCCAGAGCTTCACTGGCTGCAAAACTCCATTACACCATCAAAGAGCAAGGTAAATTGCTGGGAGACCATCAGGGTAGATTGGTTTACCTCAGATCAACAATGTAGGAGGTGCTTAATCTTCTCAAACAGTGCACTGTGGGCATTCAACCTGCTCTGCCAAGCAGTAACTCTCCCTAATCCTTCCACGAGCTCTCACATTGAAGCCTGGCTCTACTTGAAAAGTATGATAGCACACCTTCTATATCCTGTGTCTTTCTACTACAATGCTCATTGTATTTCAACCACCAAACAAGTGTCACCTGGCCTGGAATTGCTAAAATTTCCACAGTCATCTCTCTACTAACAGGAAGAGCCTTACAATGGAATTTTTGAATGTCAGGGTGAGGTATATTTCTTTGACTTAATTTCCCTACTTTGATTAGTATTACACCAGAGGGAAAGGAATGTGAAGAAAGACGCTTGTGCCTCACTCTCGGTTCAAGTTTGGCTGCTGATTATGGCTAAGTTTTTGTACCTTAGTGGCCATGCACAGCTGGAACAAACTGGTAATCTGCTGTCTCTTCCATAAAGGCCTTCAAGAGGATGTACAGAAAGAACTGGTTTGTTATAAGAATCTGGCCCTGGCTCTTATCATTATCTCTGTTCAACTGGATAACATTCTATGAGAGAGAACATGCCTTAAATTCCCACTGGTTCTGCATTTCAACCTAACTTCAGATCAAGGAGATGAGCCCCTTCAACTTAATTTATTGGGTTTGTCTGCAGAAGAATGTAAAATAAGACATCAGGCATCAGTGATGGATCAGGCAGGTCTCCAGAGAGCAGAAGGAGTCGGGATCACTGGTAACCCAGGAGTAGCATGTGTAGCACGACACAGGAGGGGGCAGTTGGGGGGCACAGATTATTAGGTGTGCTCTTGTACTGTAATAGTTTAAGAAGATGTGAATTGTGTGCAGAGGGCAAGCAGGGATTCCGGCAAGACTAGATATGACAGCCTAACTAAAAGGGAGAGCCAGAAGGTAACACAGACATGAGAGTACCCTGGGACATACTAAAGTGGCCAGCCACTCCATCTTCAGCAAACCCGCACGAATGAGTGAGAGTGGG
The DNA here is from genome assembly GCA_037576675.1 of Pangasius sanitwongsei. Taxonomy (NCBI): domain Eukaryota; kingdom Metazoa; phylum Chordata; class Actinopteri; order Siluriformes; family Pangasiidae; genus Pangasius; species Pangasius sanitwongsei. The sequence goes on from CM075008.1 coordinate 20,721,711, forward strand.
GTATGGGGGGTGACAGCATCCAAACATCCCAGTTTATCAAAACACTCAAGGCCCGTAATACCTACGGATCTGTGCTTTTACCTAATGCTTCCTCATTGTGAAGTATATGCTCTGTTTTGAATACCAGTCATCACCAAGCATGTATTTTGTCATAGTTATTCTGGTTTTGATTTCATCATTTTTACTCTTGCCTATCCCTAGTTAATACTGTTTGTTGATTGCCTGACCTTAGCCTGCTTTTTTGACCTTGTTTTTGCTTTATGTATTAGATTTGTCTGCAAGCTTGAGTACATGCAACTGCATCCGTATTAGCTGCCTGACAACATCATAAACCAGCTGGGTTTGTATTCTGTATATTTGTTCTTGCAATTTTTCCCTAATAAATCTTATTCATCAAAGTTACATAGAAACAAGCACAGATTTGAGCACACAGAATGACATCAACAAATCTGCATCTGATTCATGAAACTGTAGCATGACATGAAAACGGGTGTGATTCGAGTGGAAATGATGAATCAGTTTCAGTTGCCTGGACATAAGCACCTGCCCACTAGTCACTTATTTACAAGTCATTACAAGACCTTTTTTCAGGTTAGCGGATAAAGTGTGCTGAACTACAGTACCCATCAGCCACTTCAAGTCACATGACCACATCACATGTGCCACTGTTCATTCACACCTGTTACTTGTTTCACCCAAATGAGCACCACTATTTAAGTTCAAGTTTTTCTGTGTCTGATTGTCAAACTTCTCTTGTTGTTGTTACTTTGCCTGCCATAGTTTTGCCCACAGTCTGTATGTTTTGTTGTTTTGTGTTTATTCACCGTGCACAATGTGCCTCCAGTACATGACACCTTTACACTCATATACATTTGATTTACCTGAAATGCACCTTAATATATGCAGGTATTATGATAGTGAGGCAATAAAATTAAAGCATTTAGCAAGCTACCAAGATCCATAAAGAGCCATCTGAAGATTCCAAGTAAATTGAAAAGGGGGAAGCTGAGTTAGAAGTGCTTTTGTTATGAATGTGTGTTGTTTCTTTCTTTCTTTCTTTCTTTTTTTATAAAACTGTAAAACCAAGCCATTTTCCACCATTACCTAACCTGCAGCTTATTCTGTAAACTCTATTTATATCTAGGTTTTATTTAATTCATTTTAGAGGTCAAATATGTCAAATTTAACTGAAGTTAGATTTAATTAAAGCTTTATTTATAAATATAGTCATATCTCCATACTGAATGTAGAAAAAAAAATGCAGAAAAAAATTCAGCAGCAGACTACCAAAATGAATAAAATGTTTTAGCACAGATATGAAATTATATAACAATCGCGGAAAATTCACAATGATATCTAAGTGTCATGAAATAGCCTTGGAGTGGTTCCAAGACTCTGTATCCAGCTAAATATTTTATGGTGCCTCTTGTCCACAAATGTGCCCATTACTCAGCTAGAGGATTAATGAGCTGATAAAGATGGACATTTGCATATTCTGATTTACATTTACAAAAGTTATCTATATTTTAGTACATTATCTATATTTTATTACAAGGTTCCCACATGCACACATACTTGCTATACTTATTGATGATTCTGATCTTGATTTCCATCATTTTACAGCATATCAACTCATGGCATGAGTTTGATCATACCGGTATGTCAAAGATAAATTTCATTAAGAAAATTGTCAGTAGAATTTATATATTCTCAGTTTACAATCAGATTTAACTGTAGGCACAATACAAGGCCATGTACTACTGTTTACTATTACTATTGGCCACATGCTTACACACACATAGAGAATTGGTTATTCTTCTAGCATAAATCTCTCTCTCTCTCTCTCTCTCTCTCTTGCACACTCATTCTCTTTCTCTCTATTACTCACTCTCTCACTCTCTGCCTGAAATCAGAGTTGAAGTTAAAGGTCAGGTTTGATCCACCCCCCTGCCCTGTAGTCTTGACTCTCTCCCCACAAGTCGGTTGCAAATATGCTGCTAATTAGTGTCACTGTTGGCAGTAAGCAGCTATGCTGTTTCATGTGCAAACACACACACAGAGACATTGCATTTATTCATGTATTGCTTATGGATTTCTTATGGATTTCCAATAATATATACATATTGTGTAAATACTGTGTATAGCTCGAGTGCACATTGTCATTAAAGCAAAAAGTACTTATACATTGTAAAATTCATGCAAATATTTCAAAGATTCTACTTTTCACTAAAGTTGTTGTCAGTAATATAAATTGTAAGGAAATACACACACACACACACACACACATATATATA
>CM075008.1:20743854-20765156 GCA_037576675.1 Pangasius sanitwongsei
TCTGGGCAATGTTCTGCTGGGAAACTTTGGGTCCTGGCATTCATGTGGATGCTATTTTGACACATACCACCTACCTACACATTGTTGCAGACCAGGTACACCCCTTCATGGCAACGATATTCCCTAGTGGAAGTGACCTCTTTCGGCAGGATAATGCGCCCTGCCACACTGCAAAAATTGTTCAGGAATGGTTTGAGGAACATGACAAAGAGTTCAAGTCCGATCCATGGAGGCCCCACCTCGCAACTAACAGGACTTAAAGGATCTGCTGTTAACGTCTTTGTGCCAGATACCACAGCACACCTTCAGGGATCTAGTGGATTCAATGCCTCGACGGGTCAGGGCTGTTTGGCAGCAAAAGGGGGACCAACACAACATTAGGCAGGTGGTCATAATGTTATGGCTGATCGGTGTATAAACAAGCACAGCTGCTTTTGTTTACTTGATCTCCATGAATCACCCTTAGGCCTTATCATTATTATTATTGTTGTTGTTATTATTATTATTATTATTATTATTATTATTATTATTATTATTATTATATCTTTTTCAACCTGAAACACAGGCTGTGTATTTTCATCTAAACACATTAGGGAGAAGGAGAAAATATACACACAGCTGCATGTCAGAGCGAGCTAACTGGAAAAGACACTGAGCACAGAAGAGGCTATCATGGTTAATTGAGACAGATGGCCATGGTACTGATCATGGGATAAGCAGAATGTAGTGCATGCACATTGGGGAAACACTGCTGCCCAAAATGAGAGTTAATGATCACTAATCTCTTTTTTTATCATCCGCACCCACAAGAATAAATGGTTCTACTCCAAAAATGCTATCGGTTTCCTTAACCCAGTTTATAAAAGTAGTTTATGAACTTATTAAGGCACTGACACAGAGATAATGTGTAAATAATAGCAATGCTTGGATGATAATCTAAAAATCAAATTTGCACAATTATCCCAAACTAAAATGCATCAATCAGCCAAGATAGGTTTGGTGTGCTTTTATAGCTAGTAAAAAGTTTCCTCCAGCACATAGTTTGATCTCACTTTCCAGAAGTACCAGACAGGTAGGACACTTGTATACTGTATGCATGAAGTGATCTGGAAGGTAATTCTAAAGCTAACCTAACAGCTACATTATCCTTGTTGCTAGAGAAACACAAAGAAAATAAACTTTAGAGACCAAATATCTGAACAATATTTTTGGTAAGGGGAAAACTGTGCATATTTCAGTCTTAGACGAAATGAACCATTTTTTAAACTCAGTTTAATCATCACTGAAAAAGGGACTTTTTATTATTATACAAACAGATCTGAGTCATACATTTTGATATAAAGTCTTTACACCCACATGCCTGACTCTGAACTTCATGTACAAGCTGGTGAGTAAATAAAGTGTGAAGGAGGAGGGGGAACTCCATACTAAAACACCAAATCATGCAGAATGTGGGGTTTACTTTATTGCTCTGTCCTGCTAGTCCCATTCCAGACTGCATGGCGTGTTATGTAGACAACCTGTTAGATGTTTCAACTAGATGTTCTCAACTTGTTTTTGGGGTGGGGCTCTACTACAACATGAATAATATAATATATTATAATATAATATAATGCATGACTTTAGTCTAAAGTCTAAGCAATTACATGATCCCTGATAATTTTGCTAGCTGTGTAATTATTAGCATTGGGAAATAAATGAGGTAATGAGCTCAAACCATAGGCCACTAATCTTCAGATTTTACGACACTGAGCAAGGGGCTTTTTAGTAAATGAATAAATCTGTCACACGCATATTCAAATGAAGTCTTTACGCCCACACACCTGACTCATGAAGTTCCTGAAGGGCTTGTTAATGAGCTGATGGAGTGAATCAGGTGTGTGGGAGAAGGGAAAACACTAAAATATGCAGAACGTGATGGTTTGAATATTGTATATTACTGCTTCATTCTGCTAGTCATTTGGCAGACGGCATTGCCTGTCATCCATCAGTATCATAATAAAGGACAATGAGTTTGTGTGTATTTATATATATATATATATATATATATATATATATATATAGGAAGTGGACAAAATAAGAGAAAAACAATATTTTAATATCAAGAATCTATGGGCACACTTTGCCTCCATAAGAGCTTTAGTACAAGCCCTGAATGGCTTGTAGTTAGATGTTGTTTCTTCCATTTCTTTGAGGGATGAAGGGGATGGCAATCTACTTCACTCTTGTATAACTCTACTTCACTCTTGTATAACTCTTCACTCTTGGCAACATTATCATGCTAGAATGTCGGAACATTATCAGGAAAGACGATTTGCACCACAAGGATCACCTGGTCCTATAAACTTGCCTCATATTTGTTTGGCTGTTATACAACTATGTAAAGCAGTCACTGGACCTAATGGTTTCCACAAGATGGCTGTTCGTACTCTTATGGAGTACCTCCGACCATACTTAACAGTCGGCAGCATACGTTGCAAGTTCAAAGAATCCTTTGGATTCCTGCAAACAAAACTCCACCCAGATGAAGGATATGTTGTGAAACTTGACTCATCATGCCACATTACATGTTTGCATTGTTCAGGGATCCAGATTTTGTGCTTTTTACATAAAATTATGCATCTTGTGGCAACCCTGCCATGAATTCCAACTTTCTAAAGCTCACATAGTACGATTTTGGTTGAGACTTGGTCATTGAAGTTTTCGTTCAATTCTATGGTTTTTCGACTATACATTTTGTAACTACCACATAGTGTCAGTCTTTCCCTGTCCATCAGCTTTAACTTGTGACCATTGGTCTTGTTGCTGATGCTGTTTGTCCATGTTTTACACACACTGCCATGACATGATACTGTCCCCCTTGATACAATCAATAATTTTCCAGTTTTTGTGACTGATTTGGGCACCCAACTAACTAATTGGAGTTCTAGTAATTGCCTTTTGTTGCTTTTAAATCTCACATCAAATTGCTAGTTGTTGGATCTGCTGCTGGTTGGCAGTTAACCAAACACAACTCACTTGTTCTGCCATGTTTTTCTTTTCTTTTTTTACATTTTGATGTAGTCACATCGTTTATATGTATGCATATTTAGCTAATGTGACTTAAACAATATGTAAACTGTATATTCATGTGGAGTCATAAATGTAATTTATTCATATTACCTGTACGGCACAGCAGATAGCATAGCCACCTCGTCGTTCTGAGGTTCCCAATTTTATCCTGAGCTTGGGTTATTGAGCTTGGATGTGTTCTTCCTGTGTCCATGTGGGTTTCCTCAGGGTTCTCCGGTTTCCTTCCACCACCCAAAAACACTCAGGTAAGTGGATTGACTTTTCTAAATTGCCCGTAGGTGTGAATGAGTGTGTGTAATGTCCTGTGATGGACTTTTCCCATCTAAAGTGTATTTGTCCAGTATTTCTGGTATAGGCTCCAGAACAACCACAAGACTTACCAGCATAAAGTGATTAATGAAAATGAAAGAATGAATGAATGAATGAATGTACATTATTTGTATAGCATTATATCTTTATTTTTTCCTTTTTAGTCTACTGACAAAGTGATAATCACTGGTGAGTTCAATAATGACATGGACAATGAAAATAGCTCTTTACAAATAGCATTTGTGTCTATTCTGGATCCTATTGGTGATATCAGAATGTCCTAGATCCTACACACGAGTTTAAATCATACATTAGATATGTGTGATACCTACATAATAAATGTGTAGTTACATCACTTTCAGCTGCAACAGTCATAGATAACCTACCAGGCCTAAGTGAACACTGTGATAGACTCCAGCTGGAGCAAATCGTTGAGAGGTTAAATACATCTCTAAGGTCTACATTATAGCACCATCTTGTGTGAGAAAAACAATTAGAAGGGCTGTCCCTTGGTACAGCGAACAATTGCATGTCAAAAAAAAAAAAAAACTCTCAACAGTTTGAGCAAAGATGCTGTTAAAAAAAAAAACATCTAGATGTCTTCTGAACAGCATGGAGGAAAGCTTCAATATCTGCCATCAGGCCCCTTGTCTCAGTCAAAACAGCTTACATTTTGGACTTGTAAGCAAGCAATAAAAAAGCAAATAGGTTCTCAAATAACATCATATTTAAAATAACAAATGATTGGGCTTTTTATGATTCCTCCAGATATTAGAAGCAATGATTCCTTAAAATATTCATTTAAAAAAATAGAAACCATAAGGGCTAACATTCAGCAGGCTTCTAGCAATCCATTATGTACTACTAACGATGATAACCCAGGAGGCACCATAATCCGAGAACATCTTGAGTAGTTTCGTCCTATTTGGTATAATGTGCTCTATCTGTTGATGCTGTCCTCTAAACCAACCACCTGTGTCTTTTACTCAGTAAGTTACATTTGGTTTTATTATCAGTGATTAGGGATCCCCTACAAACATAATAAATTCATCACCCAGATTGGAGCATTGGAGCATTGAAGCACCAGTTACCAGCACAAAAGTTAAACTGTAAAATTCATAAAAGTGTGGATGAAAAGAAACTTCTATCTTCTGACAAGAAAATAATAATTACCCAGAAGATAGATTGCTTGTCTGTAAAACCAAAAGCTACAGTTAAGGACTTGATTGTAACACTGGTTGCTTGTTTATCATTTGAATCCTTTAAAGAAGCTTCAGCTTCCTTCCAGAAAAAGAAATTTAAAGCACATTAAGCTAGCACAAATTCTGCATTGACAACATGACACATAACATTAAAAGCTCTCAGTGGTTTAGTTCTAGTATATCTCTCTGATCTGAAACAGTATATCCTGAGCCCTTCCTTCAGCTGAAGCAGGCCTACTCTTAGTTCCAAGGATTAGTTGCAGCTCAGGTGATAGAAATTTTTTTTTCTTACATTGCCCCTAAACTCTGGACTAGTGTTGTAGATCAATCTGTTGGGACTACTGAAGACTGAATAATAGCTTACTTCTTCAACTTGTTTAACTTGGGATATTCTTAGGCTTGGGAGTTATTTTGTTAAATAGACGGGTATAAGTGTAGATATAAATATAAGATAGATGTAGCAAAAGTTCAACATAGTACACAAAGTTCCCATAGAACAGAACATTTTGCCCAAAAGTCTTTCATCCTTTGTGCAAGCAAAGAGCTTCTGAGGCTGTAGAAGGTGAAACCAGTTGATATTCCAAATGGTTGTTGTTATAACATGACATTTATTCCAAGTTCCCATTGGAATAATGAAGTCATTCAATCTGATGGCACAAAGGTGGACTGCTACCTTCTCACTTGCCGATTTTTTTCTTCCTTCTCTACAGTTTCTTCCGTCTCCACATTTCACACAGCCCTGGAGTATACACACACACCCTGGCTCAACTTTAACATTTTTGTTCATGTCAGTGTTTGTCAAGAGTGTTTCTCTTTGAAAACCACCATCCACAATAAATCCACAGACTCTTATTTCTACTTACAGTACAACTTTTCCCATCCCAAAGACTGTAGAAAAGCAACAGAATGTGTGATTATATATCTGTGGATTAATAAAGACAGAGAGAATTCCTTTAATGCTCAGTTATTATGCCACTCATAAAACAGTGGTTCAAATTATACTTAAAGACTTCTAAATCCTCTAGGATGATCCCAATTTCACTTTCTATTTTAAGGAAAGACTGGACAAAAACATCAAAGAGATCCTTGTAAGAAGTGAAATAAATGATCAGCCTAATAACTATGGTACTTCTGCATGCAGCCATTCAAGATGTTCCAATTTAATAACAAAGCCACTAAAATCACAGGCCCTAAATGATCACTTTTTGCCACCCATCACTCTTCAGGCATCACTACAGGAGATGTTTACTGTCTTTCCTGCATGAAATGCGATCAGATTGACACAGAAATAGAAAACAAAAGAAGATGGCTGATTGTTTTGTTGAACATCGTCATAGCCTCAGAAAGATGGATTTCTCCTGTTCAGTGGCAAGAAACTTTAGTAGCAATAGGCATAACATTAATGACATCTGTTCGCATTGCTAGTTGTTGCTACAGGAGCAGTAAAGTGAATGGAGCTCATTTTCACTCTTGAAACGTCAGAACCCCATGGAATGAATGTCATGGGTTGACAAGCACTATTACATAAGAAATTATTTAAAAACTGGTTTCACCTCCTACAGTCTCTGAAGCACTTTACTTAACTAGAATTTTGTCTGAAATGTCCTTTTTCTATATGTGTACTATGCTGAATTTTCACACTATCTACCTGGATTATTACATGCACAGTATCCTGCTGTATAATGCAAGCGGTTATGCATAAACAACAAAGCCAAAATGATCTTTTTGAACTTTCACTAACAGGGCAGAAACAAGTCCACCATGATGCTAGAAAGAGCAGAGAGTGACATATGTAAGTGTTTCATATATTTTATTACACGCTAGTCATGAAATAGGCAGTAAAATTAGGAACATAGAAATCTTTCAGTCAAAGAAGTCTCACTCATAAAAAGAACAGGAACACACTGAATGTTAATGGCTCACTGATTAACTAAAGTTTTAAACTAAAAATATCATGATACTTAGCTATTTATGATAATAGTGAGGGTCAAGAAAGAAATTAGGTGTCTCAGATGCAAGAGGTAATGAGCTTAACCTATTGGGCAATAGTTATACATTTACAATATGGAGATAAGACTCCAATTACACCTGAATGCGTAACGATCCATCACCAATTTGCTGGCCCAAAGAACTGTCAGGGAACATGCTGTTCACTTTTTTAAAAAAAATCTCACTCTCTTCCCAGGAAAACAGTAAACAAGAGCAGACGCACAAATCAAATGTGTCCTTCTAAATGGCCATGACTGGTAAATCTCCTCCAGTGTAGAGCATGCCATTCTAAAACTATTCATAGAGGGCTTTAAATAAAATACAGGAGATGGGTGTTTCTAGGAGCGTCCCCAGACATCGCAAATGGACTTCTTCCATAATGAGAAGTCAGGTTTCTGTAGATGCAGTCTGAATATCATATCATGTGTGCTGTTTGTCTTTCACCCTCTGTCACTCCCTCTCACTCCTTTCTCTTTTTCTCTGGCTCTTCTCTCAGTCTTTCTCCCACTCTCTGTGGCTTCACCGGCTGGTGTAATGCGAGCGTTTATTAGCCGCTGCTTGGCGCAGGCACCCACATGGATTTAAAAATAGCTGCCTGTTCGCTCATGCTGTCAGGCGTGATGAGATATAAAGTGTTCTATTGTACAGAAAGAGGCAGAACTAAAACGATGGGGAGATCTGTGATAGAGAAGAAGGGAAAAGGGGAAAAAGGGGAAGACGAAAAACTTCTGACACTCATTCGATTAGATGGCAATGGTCATCTTAACCGCAAAAAAAAGACCCACTTATAATATGCGACATAGCAGTTGACAACATTGCATAGCAGTTATAACATGACAACACAGGTGACATTTAGAGAGAAGGAAAGGAAATCACAGTCTGCCTCTGGTAATGATTACATATGTTAAAAAAAATTGCATGGCGAGAAAGAAAGCCAATGGCAGACAGTGAGGAATATAACTGAACTTCTATTTTTATTTACCAAATTAGCCACATTTGATTCATTATCTTCATGTTGTAAACCAGCCTGACAAACAGTTGAATTACACTCTGGCTTTCGGGGGGCTGTTGCAGTCAGCAAGTGGGAGTAATACAATAACCTGGTAATACATTACATTATATATCAGATACAAGAGAGGTGCATGACATTTCTCTCATATATTCACCTGCATGTGCTCTTAAACATTCAGTGCAATAGATAAGTATGGCATGACATAATTTTGTCTTTTGCAAAATGATGCAAATCCTACTGTTTTTATATTTATTTTTATTTGCCTTGTTTTTTGTTTGTTTTTCTTCAGTTGTGAGACTGGCTTGTGGTAGTGCCTGTTTCTGCATTCACATTTTGTAATAGAAACGTACACTTCTGAAAACCTGACTTCAGAAAATGCTAAATAAAAGAGTATCTATTCATAGGAGCTGAAATTGCAATCACCTTTAATTAAGGTTTAATATAAGGAATAATGATTCTGAAGAAAAAAAAGAGTTTTCAAATTTCGGCTTTCAAACGTTAAGCGCTTATGGAGTAGAACGACGTCTTTATAAATAGATTTTTAAGGGTTGTTTAGAGGTTATTCTATTTTAATAGTCAAATCAATTTGCTGAGCCTCCTCCAAATAAAATCAGTTTGTGTTTGTTTCGGGGATCTCAACCTTCCTTTGAAGGAGCTGAGCTGCACAGGCCTCACTGAATATTCAATTCAGTTACCCAACAAGTTAAACACCTCCCTGACAATAACTCTCAGGACCACAGAGAGATGTTCACAGCTCCTTATCATTAATATAACTTAACATAAATTACTTGTAAGTGTATAAATAAATATAACTAAGTATCTGATGGTTATCAGGACATCAGAAATGTGTACAATCAGGCTGGACCATGTGCTCTAACTGTTCTCACTTCCTGTTGCATTTTTCTATTATAAATTGACAATAGTTGGTGTGTGTGTGTGTGTGTGTGTGTGTGTGTGATTGGGGGGTGAGTGAGTTAGCTTGTTTAATTTTTGCTTTGTTTTCCATAAAATCAATGTTTGAGGGATGGTGCGTGCAGAGTGCAGCAGCCACGACAGCCACATTGGATGATTATAAACCACTCAAGAAAACACAGTTAGTGCCTTAGGAGATCTACAGTGTTTGGGATGGTTTAATTCTGAATTACATTCAGTCTGACAATATTAAACAGAGTGTGTCTGTGAGAGGGTGTACAGGAGTGCACTGCATAAGAACCTTGCTGTACCCTTATGGGAAATGTACGTATATTTCATATGTGATCATTCTGAGCATTTTTTACATAGTATTATGTGATTAATATATGATCACATATGAAAGTGCATTTCAACATGTTATGTCCTGAAACTGCACTTGAAATGAAGAAAACCCATGGGACATCATGTGACAACTATATTATCACATATGTGCCTTGAATGTGAAAAATTAACAAGTGGGGGAAAAAAAACACATGTGAAAAACACAAACCCATCAAATTAATGTGAAAACTGTGTGCGAATCACATGTGAAAGCAAAAACAGCTTCACTCCGTGAAACATAACGCAAAGCGCCTAAAAACACATGTAAAATTGACATGTGAATCATGTGATTATTCACATGTGAAGTTCATGTGACTTTCCTGTAAAGGTCTGCAACAGATGCAATCTAAATACTAGACACTAATCTGCTTCTGAGCATTTATACACTCTCCAAATGGCTAAACACTTGATAAAATATTTGAAAATACTCTACTCTTTCACATATTCCATATTTACATATTTTCCCATCCCACCTGTCATTTAGAGGAGGGTGGTTTAAAATAATGTTACTTTGTTTTAAAGATATCATTTGTATCTCATTTTAGATGTTCCATTGGCATTATTTTTCATCTCAGGTTTTACAAGGCATCATGGGACATGAGGATATTGTGGATATATTTTATCCAGCTTAAACTTTATACACTATAACCAATGCTTTAGCCATACTGTAATGAAAACAATCATGCGAATAAAGGAACCTTTGCATTGAATCGAAAATCTGACCACTGTGACTTATGGGAGCAGGTGCTCAGCCCTCTGGGCAGGCAACTGACAGCCTGATCCATGTCTTCCAATAAACCTGTATGAGCAGAGAGATTTGATAAAGGAATGAAGCGTGTGCCTGCATGCTCCTGTGCTCTATGATATAAACTTCTCCTACACACAATGTCTCATTATCTCTGAGCCTTTGTTTCCCGTGTGACATGGCAGGCAGCTGCAAGCAGGCATTTATACCATTGCTTTATCTCTTTGTTTGTTTCCGTTTGCATCGCAGGGGGCGAGTGATGTGCCTGTAGGTGTTACTCAACTCCCGGATGAGAGCGCGGTTGATGCTGAGAGTATCTGTGGTGCACTAGATATCCAGAGTAGTGAATAAACAGCATGTCTGTCTCAACATATGCTATTCTGTTTGATGTGCGCTAATTTCAGGCACTCAGAATGAATGCTTGGTTTCCATAACTTTTCATATGAGTCATTTCTTATAAATTTGCAGTCATAAAAGAGTGACAAGGCTTTACATTTCTTATGATGTCAAAGAGTGTAACTGTGAACTTGAAATACATACCCTTGAAATACATACCCTTGAAATACATACCCTTGAAATGCATACCCTTTAGGGGATCTCAGAATGCATTTTTACAGTTCAAGAACTTTTTTTCAGATTTCATGAAATGTATGTTTTCAAAGGCAAAATGTCCCTATGTTTTATTTTTTTAGTTACCTCTTTGACCAAATGATCCTTGTCTTGTTTAATCCTGGTGCATATCATTGAATTGCTTGACAATGGAAAATGGGTCTGAAAAATGCATGTAATTCATGTCATATTTCACATATAAACTAGAATCCTTAGCTTCTACTAGTGATCACTCTGTCTGTGGCAGTAGATAATTATGGCATACATAATATTCAAAATAAATGAAATGCAAAATTTTTCAGTAATTCAATTTCTATTGGTAGATCACAAGGAATTTGACAGGTCTGGGCATCTCAAATTCAAAAGAAATAATAGCTTTAAGAATTTGTAGTGTTGCTAATGAGTAACGGGAATTTTGTTTGCTTTAGTACAATTGTCCTGAGATAATAATAATAATAATAATAATAATAATAATAATAATAATAATAATATTGACTGCTAAAACTCTTTAGTCTTTCAAAAAAAAAAAAAATTAAATAATGGATTTGGAGTCATACAATTAGGCTTGTGTGATATTGATTTTCCCCATATTATTTTCCATTTTAAAATATTGCAATAAATGAGTTAATCATCCAGAACCAGTAGCCTAAAAATGACAGGAAAACAAACAAACAAAAACTCAGCTGGATGGTGGATTTTTAAGTAATCCTGCAGTAATGCAGTGAAAATAGCCAGAGTATCACATTTCATTATAATCCTAACTAATAAAAATCAGTTGTCTAATGTCAACAGGGCCAGCAGTTTCTCTGTTGCTGCACGAGAGTGCAGGAGAGAAGAGCAGTGCCCCACTCAAAGAAAAGCTTATTTAATCACTTTCTAACTATCATCACCATTAACATTATTTGTAAATTGTTACATGTGACACTTCATTGTAGGCCTATTTAATCTTTTTAGTTCAAAATATTTGTTCATTTATTCTCTTTCAGCCAAAAACCAAGGACCATTTTCGGCTGATTTTTTTTTTTTTTTTTTTTTTTTTGTGACATCCCTTATAAATATAGCTAACTGAAGTTAAATATGTACTTGTCTAATGTGAAAGTTTTTCATTGTCTCTGCCTACAAACATGGCCACCGAGGACTACAACACCCAGTAATTATACTCTCATGTTCACATTCTACACTCACAGTATACAAGGACTCTCAGTTCTCACATACTTCATGAAGTATACATGAAGTACTTGTGGGTGTCAAGCCTTTTGTGTTTTGCTATCATGTATCTCTTGTATTGATCTCGTTTCTGGTTTTCTAATTTGTGCCCATAGTCCTGCCTGGTTCATGCTGATTATTGTTCACCTGACCATTGCCTGTTTGTTGATTACGACTTAACAGACTTATACCTAACCATTTGGAATTGTTTGCCTGCATCTTAAATAAAACCTCTGCTATCTGCATTTGTGTCTGTTCCTGCCACATGACAATTATACATTGATAGATTTTATTTCACACTAATAAACACAACAGGGGAGAGATGGGGGAAGGGGCTCTTACAGGAAGTGTCTGTTAATATCAGACACCTACACAGATCATTCCAGATTCATAAGTCGGTTCTCTTTTGCCATATTTTTTAATGATAACTCATACCAACATCCTCCGATCTGGAATGATATTATGGCAATGCAATATCATGTAGGGACAGTAATATTGTTATACAACAAGACCAATTTTTAAACGTCTTCTGGTATCAGTTAACTTAGTTAATCATATTACACATTTAACACAAAGACCTAGATGTGTCCAAATAAATAAATAAAAACCCAGAAGTTTGAAGGACTCAGACATCCACGACATGATACGACATAGATGATTAAGATCCTTTTCCAACCTCCGCTCTTTTCACCCCCTTATACTCCCCCAGACTCTCTCTCTCAGGTTGTGCTGCTCTAAAAACAGAGGCATGCTCGTTGCACCCCTAGGCACATTCATGCACTTCTCTGAGTATGATCAGCATCTATTGATCCGCTTTCCATCCTACACAGCAAGGAAATCACGTATCTGCCTCCGACTCAATCACGATCCTAAGCTCTTTAATAAGATAACAACTGACTGGCAAACAGATGACACACAGGGCCCATTATTCACTCTATTATAACATGCTCATGTCCCGTTTGGCATTTTCTTCCAAAAGAGAGCAGTGTTGGGGATTGGTTAATTGCTGCTCAGTGTTTCAGAGGTGATGAAGTTTCAGCAGGAAAATACTGATCACAAACAGTCACAGCCATATTTAACACAAGCTGTTATGTGTCTGGAACTCAGAGCATGATGTGATTACAGCCAGACCTGGTGAGTCTAACCAAATTTCTATCCCCGGATTGGCATCGATTGCAACACAGCCCAAGAGAAAGATTCAGATGAGCACCAGAATGAGTATGGAAGAAGGACAAGGGATAGTTATCCTCCAAGAGAGTCCTACAGAGCTGATGTAGTGGTTACTTTTACCCCAGAATTATGGTGATTTTATGGCAGTCTCTCTCTCTCTCTCTCTCTCTCTCTCTCTCTCTCTCTTTCTGGTACTGATGCAATTTTCTACTTTTATTCAACTGATGTAACATCACTAAAATGCACTTCAACTTGTCTGTTCCACTTCACCCTGTGCCTGCCCTAAGCCAATAGCTCTCAGTGTAATCACATTGATCATTCCACCTCTGCTTCTTCTCTTTATCTCCTTATGTGTTTAGTGACAGGAGAGTTTAGAACTGCTCAAAAATAAACCATTTTGCCTTATTTTGCAGTTGTTTCACAGCAGGAAAAGCTTTTCATTAATAGAATACTTCAACAAAAACATATTTAATCAAATTTACCCCAATTGTAGCTGTGTAGCTGATCAGCCATGACAGGTTTGGTGTCTGAGATTTGCTTTTTCGGGGTTTGCACTGTTGATATGAGGCAGCTAGAGTAGCTGTCTAATTAAGTCTATCTCAACCAAAAATTATTTTCCACAAAAGATGTGCCTCAAGCCACATCCAGTTTTACAGTAATGCTACATATTTTTGCTGATGTTGCTTAGGAACAGTATGAATTTCTGTACTATTTAAAACTTTACAGAGTAGCTAAATGCTATAACATTAGGGAGGCAGCCATCTTGGCTAACAAGCAGCACTTTTTTCCTTAGCATAAATGGACAAAATTCTGCTTAGGAATTTTGCAGATGATAACATTGTTCCAAGCTAGTATTTTGAACTTCAGCTGAATTTTACAAGCACATATTTACAAAATTGATTTATTAGTTTAACAATGTTATTTAAAGCAAGTATATCAAGAATTGGGCATGCTTTTATGATGCATTTGGGTGAGATTCATGAGTTTCGTGACTTGTTATCTACATTAGCCATTTCTTGAAAACTTTGTCACAGAACATTCTTTGAAAAGTGTTTTTAATGAATTAACATAACAATTACATATCCAGGGTTAGTGGCAGATCAGTGATAACTGAATGGTTATGAGTTTCAACCTCAAGCTGCTATAGTGCACTTTCAGCAAGGTTCCCAAATGTTTAACTTTTCTGCTCTATTTGGACTACCTTATGGCAACTTGTATGTTGCTTTAGATAAAGGTATCTATAAATGAAATAAATGTAAATGTACACAATTGTTTAAAGGGTAGTTTTTCAAACAATAGTTTTTCAAACAATTTTTCAAACAATCGTTTTTTTGAGTAGTAACCATGAGCAGGGTCACCAAAATGCTCATCACACATTCTTCTAGATGTTTAAAAATCTAAAACAGCATAGATTCTTTTGCAAGAAATTCACACCAGCACCTACTGAAGTAGAAGAAGAAGAAGAAGAAGAAACTTTTAAACATGACCTCAGGGAGAAAAGCTTGTGGTAAATGAGGGGGAGAGAAGTGCTGGTGCAGCATGGTTTTGCGACTATCACAGTTTGAGTTTGAGGAGTTTTTATGTGTTACTGTATCTCTAATGTAGTTCTCCATCATGGTGGAGACAGGAACACAGCTGGTGCTCAAATTGGCCTCGAGAGAAACATGGACATGAATAGTGTGTACATTTACATTTATTCATTTAACAGATTTTTGTTTTTTTCTCCAAAGTGAGGCGGAATTCAATGCAAACAAAGAGCTGTTAAATGAGCCGAGAGTGAAATAAGTGCTACAAAACTAAATTCCCACCTTATTTCTAAATTTGACCAGAAATAAGTGCTAGATACATTGTAGTGGTTAAAAAGTACAGAAAGAGCACAGCTTAACATGAAATAAAGAGCACATGCTGTCATACTCAAAATTGCTCCAAAACTACTGAAGTGACTGAAGCCATTGCTACAGTGTATAACTTCATCCCTCTTTTAGGCCTGTGAAATTCATCTGTAAGTATATTCTCATGATGAAGTTATTACATACCAATGTTTAGAGCTTAAACCTTGTAATTCACTTCTTAAGCAGCCTTTGTTTGTCTGAAGACTGCCACTATGATAATGTTCATTTTTCAGTATTATGTCATGGTAGGCTAAAAGTAGTATTGATTTATCACATGGGCCAGCAAGCTACCACATATGGTTGGATTAACACGCCTGCCACAAGAACATTAACAAGTAGGCATTAGCAGTGTGGTAATGCTGGCGCTTTCTAAATAAATCCCATAGCTGATTGATCTGTTTACTTCATTGTGACAGTTTTAATGTGACAGTCATGCGTAAGTCACAGTCATGCCCCGTGTTGCTGAAACAGACCAATATAAAAGGATTGGTTTCAGACTTTGGCCGTGCTCTGTATATTACAACTAACGGTGGTACTTTGTCTCACGGTCAACACCCATGAAAACCATGACAAATGACCTGACGCTTTTCTCAAGCTTACTGTAGGTCAGCTACATGCTACACCTCATTCATACAAATATAAATCACAATATCACAACGGCCCTGAGGCTTTCAAATTT
This sequence comes from Pangasius sanitwongsei, assembly GCA_037576675.1. NCBI lineage: Eukaryota > Metazoa > Chordata > Actinopteri > Siluriformes > Pangasiidae > Pangasius > Pangasius sanitwongsei. The sequence continues at coordinate 20,759,033 of CM075008.1, forward strand.
ATTTAGTAAAATATTTTATTTCTTCCACTCGCAGTGGGCCTGAACACACATAGCTCTGTTCTTATTGCAAATTGTTTTATTGTCAAAACTGTAAGGAGTAATCAGTGACAATTTCAAATAATTCTGAGTATCATGGCTTGACCTCAGAGAAGGTCTTGAACACAGAAACGACTTCATTCTTTATTAGACTTTATTCTTAAATGTTTTGCAGGTGTAGTGGTTATATTTATAAATGTTGCTAAGAAGCATACAGTATATGACCAATCACTGGGTTATTTAATACATACATAAACTACTACTGGCTTTCTCGCAATAGCACATCCTGGAATGCTTAATCAATTAAGTGCTTCACGACAGTCTAAATGATTCACTTACAGTGAAACATTCAGCTGCAGGAGTGAAAGGTTCTGGATCAAAAATAGCTCTGCTGAACAACAGACTGGCAGGAAAGACGGGGAATAATCTCTCTCCCAGCGAACGTAAAAAGTCCACTGACAGCTCTAAAAGTGAAAGCTGAACAAGAACTCGAGCGGATAACTCATAGACAATACTTCTCCACTGGGAGGAAGTGGTCATCCATTGCAATCAATGTGAACATCTTGATATTTCCTGAGATGGGAATTTATTTTCCTAACTTAAAGCACGATGGGCAGAAATGGAAGAAACACATATGAATAATGTCCTCTGTGGTTTTAGAACTAAAGTGATGACCTTCTGTTGAGAAGTTTCACTTTACACTTGTGAGCATTACCGTTTCAGAAGCTCCATGGAGTCTAAAACGAAGAGGAGAGGGGAGCTTCTCAATATTTTAAATATGAGTTAACAAAGGTAGGTAACACTGGCTTGTAATAGCTTGTTGCTGTTAATACTTTCCTCCTCCTCATCCTCCTTCTCTTATCCTCACTTCTCACTCTTTTCTGTTCCTCAAAGCTGCACCATCATTTTCAGCTACAAGATGAACATGTTGTGGCCTCAGAAACATAAAAAGATGATGTCTTAGCACTTACTCGTGTTGCTGGATATTGTGTGGCAAAGGTATTTTGGATATTCTGGAAATACATCCTGCTTCACAAAAATGCTTGAAGCAGGTTTTATCTAGACATGTATCAATCACAAAATATTTGGTATTTTTGAACCATTAAATAAGGTGCATAAATCAATATTAGTCACTGCTATGTGCTGTACTCTATAAAAGCCATTACTTTCATTTAGTTGCTGCTGATGAGTTTTGCAATGCGAAATGCAAAATTAAAATGTACAAACTACATTTCCATACAGATCCATATCTGACGTTATGAATATCAGAGATTTTAGATAGGTTTACATTATATGTTTACATGATATATATTTCTTGCTTTGTTGTTGGATTATTTTTGTTTAAATCTGTGAACGGCGGAAATTTTCTTTGCAGCTACATGTGTGTCTAACCTGATCCTTGCCTCATCAGTCAGTGAATCCTATCAGACATGACTGAGATTCACTCCTCTCTTATTCAGCAACGTCAGTAAATGCTTTCAGTCATGAGTTTTTGAGTCAATACTGTTTAAAATGATGAAATATTATGAGTAATATGTATTAACAGAATACAATACACACACACACACACACACTATACAAAATAATATGACTACTATTACATAGCTTGAATCCCGTTTTACACTCTCAGCAGGTGTGGACAAATCATTAACTTATCAATTCATTAGCCACTACACCAGATACGTGAGAGCTGCAATGTGCTGACCGATCACGTTTTGGTTGTCCAGAAACCTAAATGACCAGGCTAAAAAGTGGTTGCTAATGTAATAAAATAATGTAATAAAGGAGCTGCCTTCATGACACACCACAATGACTTCATCATTTCATTATTTTCCAGCAGACTCATTCAGCTCTTCTGCCATAAAGAACATTTTTGGAAATCATTCTTACCATTCATCATAACACTGTACAACAGCTCGTCTCTATGTGATAGGTGAACCTGTGTGATAGGTGAACACACTACATACATCTCTCCATACTCCATACTACGTCATACATACGTTGTGTATATTATTCACTGTCATGTTTGCACACCTGTTTTTATTGCTCCTTTTTTCTTTTATTTATTACTATTACTCTTTTTGCTATTGTACTATCTATCTATCTATCTATCTATCTATCTATCTATCTATCTATCTATCTAACATCCAGTTTTTTAAGAACTAGTTAAGTACATTAATACAGAATAAGGTAACTATATGAATTCTCAGGGGGAGGATGACTTCTTGAAGCCCTAGTTTTTATCCTCTTCTAAAAAAGTTTCTAAAGTAGCACATTGTTTTTGCAAGTTATTTTGGCTATGGCCTGTGGTGATACCTAAAATATTTGATAATAATATAATGAAAATGAGACTTCATCTTATTTTGTATTTTCATATACTTGCATACGTGTTCAACACAGAAGGTTGTTATGATTTTCATCAAGAGTTGGCTCAGATTAGTTATCTAGCTAGCAATAATGCTCTGTGGTAGCTTCAAGTTAGTAGATCTCAAAATTCTTACATTAATGTTTTTTTTTTTATTCCCCTGCCTTCTCTGCATTCCTGGTATGGAAATAGACAGGTTCTAATGATAGGATTTACCCTGATATTTAAGTATGAGTGCCTGACACTAAACCTGTCTAATTACTACTTACTTGAAAATCACTTGAATTATTAAAATTAATGACAAACACAGGTTCCTTAGAAGCAGTGGTTAGAAGAAGTAGTGATTTTGATGGGATATTTAATCAGGTCTGTACATACAGTTGGGTCCGGAAGTCTGAGACCACATTGAAAATCTGGGATTTTTTATTTATTTTTTTTAAAATTTGGAATAAACAGAAGGTTTTAGAATTTTGAAATAGTTTAAACACAAGTAAATGATCAATGTCTTGAATATATAATATTCAAGATTCTGCACTATTTCTAGGTCCCTATTTAAGTGTATGTATGTTTGTGATATTAACCATGGTAACTGCTTTGTACAAAATGTCAGATTTTCCTCATGCCTAATCTCTTTTATTGAAGCATGTGTTCAGGTGACACTTCAATAGATTTGATCCATAAGATTTTGCACAAACCTGTGGAGTCCATGCCATCTCCAGTGCACACTGTCATTAAAGCAAAAAGAGGACATACCAAATACTAAGCAACACTGAAATTCATGTCAATATTTCAAAGATTCTACTTTACACTCAAGTTGCTGTCAGTAATATAATTTGTAATGAAATTGGTGTATTAAAGTAGAATACTTTTCACTGGTTGTCCCAGGGTTTTGGAGCCCACTGTACAATGTATCATTGGAAAATACTGTACATAGGATTGTGTATGTTAGCTTACACCAAACTTTCAGCAAGAACTTAAAGCAGTTTAAGATGTACATGGAGTAAATGCACTAAGCAAATGTGCAGAATGTAGTTGTGTGGTCTAAATGTCAGTTCTAGTCAATTTGCACTCTGTTTTGTTCTGTCAAGATGTATAATGCCAAATGAAGTAATGCTATGAAGTATTCTTGAATACATGACAATTTAAAATAAAAATTTGGATAGAAAAAAGACCGACACATTTCAGTAGAAACCTACCTTACATGTTGGCTGCCTTGCCACACTCAGAAGATATGGGTAAGATCAGGAAGAAAAGCTGCTTATGTGACTAATCAAGCTTTAATTTGTGGTCTAATTTCCAGAGGGATCCAACGTCAGCTGTATGGTGACCCCTGAGGGACCGGCAATCTGTCAGTACACACTGTTCATTATGGCACTTCTGACTCCTCAAGGCTGGATCACACAGAAATCTATATTCATCTTGCTTAATCTGTGAATGTGTAAGACATTAATGCCTGCATGAATAATTAAAACATTAACTGGATTTATCCCCAGCAAAACAAGATGTATTGGGGGTGGGCAGTAGGATGGGGGAAAAAAAATCCCAAAACTGAGTTTTTCTGCCTATGGACACCCCTGTTTTAATAATAATAATAATAATAATAATAATAATAATAATAATTTTATATATATATATATATATATATATATATATATATATATATATAAATTTCACCAAAACTTTTTTTGTTTCTTTCTATTTATTTATTTATTTATTCATGTTTGTTTGTTTATTTGTTTGTTTGTTTTATTTTTATTTTCTAGCCTACTGTAAACTCCACATACAGTAAGCTGAACTCAAAATCAAAACAAGAAAAACCTATAGGTATCAACGGTACCTGCATCTGCATGGCAACCCAGTAACATTTTGTTTTCATTAAGCACATATATTATACTAAAGAGGAAGAATAAGTGAGTTAAAATCTACAGGAAGCTGCCACCAAATAGCAGAGTTTGCATGTGCTCCCCATATTCATATGGGTTTCCTCCTGTTTCCTCCCAAAACCATTGAAGTAGATGGATTGACTACTGCAATCGTATTGCAATCATATCTAATTGTAACTAGATATGAATAAGCATGGTAATATATGAAGGATGTTCCCTGATGGACTGTCGTGTTCCTTCTCTGCACCCATTGTTCCTGGAATTGCATCTGTATCCACTACACAAAGATGACCAAGATAAAGCAATTTGTTAAGATGAATGAATGAATAAAGCAAATTATATATAATGATATTATAATGGAATTTTCTGAACAGTAAGTATCAACTGAGTAATATTTGGTAAAAGTGTTTGATTCTGAATAAAATGGAAACAGTTCTAGGTAGATATAGGTTTTTAGAACTTATGCAAAAAGCTGCTCTCTGAACTAAAGCTTATTGATGGCCCTCTAGTCACAGCAAATAACAGAGCTGCATCAAGTCAGAGCCATACTTTTTTGGCATACTTTGACATACTACAGAGGGCTTATTTTGCTAATAATAGCAATCATTTCAACAACCTACATTCTATTAATAAAACAACATCTCGAAAATATGTCTTGATGTTGCTACAAGGACCAGACAAAAACTTTTCTCCATTTCTCCAAAAAAGTCAGGCAGTACCAGAGGGAGTGTCACATAAAGGTCAATAAGCACTGATGTGAGACCTCCTGATAGCCAGAGAGAGATGCATTGTGACTCGCTGTTCTCAGAACATCAGAAACATCTGCTGTTGATCACAACCCCAGGACCCATCTTCTAAATGAACTAACTCCTCTGCTTTTCCTGCCAGTCATTTTTTACAAAAAGAATTCATTCCAACAAAAGATGTGAGTCGATCAAAAAATAAAATCTGATGTCAAGACCTCTTTTCTTTATATATCTTTACTATATATATATATATATATATATATATATATATATATATATATATATATATATATAGTAAAGATATTATTAGTATATTAGTATATTAGTATATTAGTATATTAGTATAACTGAATATAGGCAAATCTAATATTTATTAGATTATTATAAAGCTATTATTTTACTTATTTTTTTAATAATTAAATAACTAAATAAGAAACAAATACTTGAAGGGAGTAAAACTGCTTCTCTGTGGTGGTGTTTTAGAGACAGCAGAAAGAGTACACATAAAATGAAAATTTCTGTAACCTTTACAATAAAATGATATTTATTTTGAATGCCTAAGCTGTTGCCTCTCCTCTCTGTTTTTTTTAAGAACTAATTAGATCATAATAGAACCATAATGAATAAGAGCTATTTGTATGAATGTCATTCATATGAGCCTGTAAAAGCTACAACCATTATACATACAAACAGCTCCAGCCTTAAGTATTCTTAATGCATTCTCTGACCTAACAGCTGTAATTATGATAGTAAAATAACATACAGATGTGCTTCTCTAGCTTACAGCTGTGCTTCTCAAGATTTTGATTAAACTATTTTCATGTTGTTCTTTACAAGCATAGGGGTGTTACACATCAGCACTACTCACCCTGTACTACCACTAACATCATTATCTGTATTGAATATACAAATTAAAAGCTAAAATTAAAAACTGTGTGGAGACAGTGATCCTCTTCCTGGAAGAATTTTATAAGCATTTTTATGTAAACTTTGTTAAATGTAAACTTTGTCCTTGAGAGGTTTACACTGCCCTCCAAAAGTTTGGAAACGCCTGAACAAAATAGGGTTTTTGGGCAATATCAGCATAAATCCTC
>CM075008.1:20773784-20841248 GCA_037576675.1 Pangasius sanitwongsei
TTTTATATAATATATATATATTTTGTTTATATTTTATGTTATAATATATATATATATATATATATATATATATATATATATATATATATATATATATATACACACATACATACACACATACATACACACAGTCAGGTCCGTAAGTATTTGGACAGTGACAATTTTCATAATTTTGTCTCTGCACTGTCATGAAAGGCGAGTTGAGATGGATGCAATTGCAGTTAAGTATTTTATTAAAGAGGCAGGCAGACAAATCCAAAATCCAGAGGTCAGGCAATCTACAAATAACAGCATCAAGGATAATCCGAACAAAAACCAGGAAATGAAAACAAGATCAAGCACCAGAGTAATGTGACACATACCAAAAATGGCTTGGTAAAGTACAGACGGCAAAACACTGAACATTACTTTGCGAAGAACAAAGACACATGGGGAGTTAAATACACAAACTAATTAAATGATAAACAGAAACAGGTGTGAGCAATGAGAACACATGAGGGAGACAACCAATGAATAGACATGGTTCCTAACATTCCTAACATTCCTACTGGCGGTCCTGACCCTCTGGGCAAAATATCCACAAGACCTCAGGTCCTGAGGCAAACATTATTTCCCTTGTAGGCTTCTTCCAGCACAACTAGGGAGCAAACATGATGCATCTTGGCGGTAGGCAGGCAGTCAGTGTGTAACAGGCTTGATGTGATCTGGTGGCAGGGCTGAAATAAGCTCACTGGAGTCAGGTGGCGGGGCTGGGACAGACCTGCCGGTGTCATGAGGTAGGAATAGGGCTTGTGAGGCCGTGTTATCGGCCTTTGGTGTAAGCAGGTTTTAGGCCTCAGACAGAAGCAGAACTAGGGAGGCCATGTCATCGGCCTCTAGCCTGAGCAGGTATTGGGTGGACACATCTTCTGCCTCAGCTCAGGAGCTTTGCATTGGGAGTCTGCGCCGTTGGCCTCAGGCTTGAGTAGGACACGGGAGGCCACGCCGTCTGCCTCAGGCAGGAGCTTGGCAGGGGAGGCTGCCTGTCGGCCTCTGGAGAGAGCTCTGCAGGGGCGGCAGCCACTTTGGCCTCTCACTGGAGCTCATCTGTGGGGCTGCCCTGTTGGCCTCTGCACGGGAGGCCACCCCATGAGCTGGAGCTCTGCTTCCTCGTCATCTCCAGACTTCCTCTCCTCATAGTAGCTAATGAGACTACTAGGCCTCCCCAAAAATGTTCTAAATCAAATTTAAAGTAGCCCTTCCCATAAATCACCCTCATGAGAGCTATGAATTCTGCCATGCTTCCTAGGTCCATGGTTCCTGTGGTGACCAGAAGCTCTGCCCACTGGTGGGCTCAGCTGGTGAAATGGGGCAACAAGAACCTCAGCCACTGGTTCTCTTTGGGTTTGGGGTTTGACAGGTTAGCAAAATATAATTGGCTCTGAAGCAGGAATCCTTTAAAAAGTCTTCAGAACTGTCAAAGGTGTTCGGGGGATACATGAAAGTCCACTAGTGGAAATACACTGAGTCAAACACCAACATGGTTACACCCCTCTCGCTTTCCCGCTGCATCCATGTTGACTGTCATGAAAGGCAAGCTGAGATGGATGCACTTGCAGGTAAGCATTTTATTAAAGTGGCAGGCACACAAATCCAAAATATGAGTCAAAGATCACCATCAGTTTAAATATGCAAACTAATTAAAGGGTAAATGGAAACAGATGTGAGGACACATAAGAGAGACAGCCAATGACAGGACATAGGTGGAGACAGGACATAAACCAAAACAAGACACACATGGCAAAGTAAACAAAGACTACACGGAAAGGAGCACTGTCGTGCTGCCGGTTGCTAAAGCGTGTTGAGTGCTTCTGCACTCAGTGCAAGCGGGAAATACCTGATTTGTACACCATCACAAAGGATTTGAAATAAAGCAATCAAAATGTGATTGAAGTGTAGATGTTCTCCACCAATGCAATATTTCTAAAGAAACATCAATAAACTCAGCACAACAATTAATGTGCCTAACATTAACCAAACCCAACCTTCTCTAACAAACAACCACAAGCCTAAATGTTTAGCTGACATGTCAAACTTGCAATAGGTGGTACACTTTTAGGATGTGTGTGCATGTTGCCATACGGGGTGAATTGTTCCACATTTTTCCCAGTGTTCCTGGGATAGGCTCTGGATCTACCGCGACCCTGATCAGGATTAAGCAGTGATTGAAGATGAATGAATGAATTATCCACAAATTACACTCAATGCATTAAGATATTTATGGATTGTCAGAGATCCAGCATGGGCAGCTTGCCCGTAACTCTCCTGAGCACTAACACCTGTAGCTCATTAAGCATGGACTATTTAAACTTTCTTATCTATCAGCTGAGCTCAGTCTTGTTTCTTCCCATGAGCTTGATCTAGCTTAGCTCATTGCCATATTGGTTGTGTTTTTATGTTTTGTCACTGTAGCCTGATTGTTTGTGTGTTCACACACACACCTTCCACTGAAAATGTGATCTGTGATGTATAGCTAGGAAGTTTGTAAATTCATTTATTTATTTGTTTGTTTGTTTAATCTTATTTTTATTGACATGATGGGAGTGGAAAAACTATCTGACTGGTCAACCAGATTTGAATGAATTATGACACCATTGTTTCCTATAGTATGCAGTCTATTCACAAGTCTAATGCTCTGTGAACTTAAGAAAAAAGACAATAAAGAAATTTGAATGTATCTGCCATTTTAATAAAACTAGGGAAATATTGTCTGACAATTTCAATTCGTAATTGACCTGGCTTTTGTATGTGCAATGGTCAGGCTGAATAAGTAAAAAAAATGTTATGAATAAATATGATGGTACTTGTTTTAGACCTCCTCCCAGATTGGAAGTACTATCTGATATAGAGATTGCTAAAGGTGCTGCAAGTTGGAGTTGATTAAAATTTTAGTAAAATCATACAATTCAGCTTAGAAATTAGATTAAATATCCCTTTTTCAACTGGCATATATCACCATGCAAAAATACCTAAAATATACATAATGTTCTTGTCATGCTGTAAACAAAGCCATTTCCATTATGCATGCTGTTTATGAAGTAGCCTGCGGTCAGAAACACCCCGAGCCTGCTGTGCCTTGCCCTGAAGGCTATGGTGCCTTTTTCTTGTTTTTTTTTCTTCAGTAAGATATAATGAAAACATCCTGTTTTTCTTATATGCAGCACTCATCATTTTATGCAAAACTGATCCTATTTATCACACAACTCTTTGTTAAAGACACTCACCACATGCAGACCAATATATATGGATTTCTTGTTTGTAGCCTATCCTGGTAACACTGGATAGGATGCCAGTCTATCATAGGGCACCATGCACACACATTCACACACTCATATGGACACATACAGTATGGGCAATTTAGTGTGGCCAATCCAACTATATGCATGTTTTTGGGAGGTGGAAGGAAACTGGAGAACCCAGAGGCAACCCAAGTGAACACAGGAAGAACATAAAAAACTCCATTCAGACAATAACCTTAGCTCAGTGCTACCTGCTCAAGCCACAAATAAATACATATAAATGCTCTCTGACCTTATGTTCCCCAAGGCCAATGATTCAAGGGCCTTATGTTCCCAGAGTCCTGTACTTACTCACTGAAATGTCCTGCTTTCAAATTTTCTCACCCTAAAGAAAAATAAAGGTACTTAATGGTATTAACTGTATAATACTAAACTGCACCTATCTATGTTGTAAATATACTAGCAGTGCACGTGACTTCCATGTCATGGAGTAGGAGGGATGTTGAGCTGCTGACAAAGCCCCGGCTTCCCACCTCCATGGCCATGCTCCCTGCACTCCGCAGCCAGGTCTGCGTACTTGAGCTGTTTACATTCATGTATGCACAAATGTATGCACAAAAGTACATACTTTTGTGCATACATTCATGTATGCACAAATGTATGTACTTAATTAAAATATGCTGAACTATACAAACTCAAATGCTCGTGAGTAAACACTGATTATACTTTAAATTACAATAATAGTAATTATAATATAGTATATACTAGAGTATACTATTAATATTAGAATATAGTAGAATATAATCTAGTATAATCCTAGATTAGATTACTGTAGAACATACATCTGTCAGGTCAATAGCAGAATTGCAACATGGCCTACATACATGGCCAATCAGGGCTATAATTCCCAACACACAGCTTCACTGTCACATTTCACTTCACCTGACTTGACTTCTGATCACACATATCTAGTTCCAATCAACCACAAACTATATAAACAGATTCCAAACAATCACACGATTTGCAGTATTGTTCAGCGTATCTTTTTTCTCACATGCCAAGCCTTTGTTCTTGTTATTGATATTCCGATTTATGATCTTGCTCTTTGTCTATTGGTTTTGTGAGTCTAGCTATGCTTAGCTTAACCTGTTTGCTACTCTCTTGACTTTTGCCTGTTTTTAACTTTGCATTAGTCTAACATTTTTGGATTTGCTGCCTGCTTAACATAAAGCATATTTTGCAACTGCATCCACCTCTGATGCCTGAAAACATCTATTTAAAATTTTGTTGAATTTCATAAAATAAACTTGCTTTAAAACTTTTCTTGTAGTATATGTTTTTTTTTTTTATGTTAAAAACAAATATTATAGTAATTCATTTAAGCACACTATACTAAAGTTGTACATAAAAATGCTTCTAGGTAATTATAAGGTAGAATATAAGGTGGAAGGTAGAGGCATGACAAAAATGCTTAAACTCAGTGTGTGCTTATATTAAGGGTAATCCAAGAATCAAAGCTAGGGTCATAGCTAGGGCCAAAACACCAGCAGACAGCGAGGCTAATCTATAATCAAAACACAAAACAGGTAAGACTCCAAACCAGGAAACAGTACAAGATACAAAAAACAGGAAACAAGGACAATAAGGCTTGGACTTGTCATGCTTGGACAAGGCAAAAGCATTTCAAGACTTTGCAAGGAGGAACAGAAACAATTGGGGAAAAAATATCCAAGCTAATAAAGGGGAGACACAGAACAGGTGAACATATTAGGGTAAACAACCAATGTCATGGCAGGTGTAGAGACAGGACAAAAACCAAAACAAAAGCAAATGTCATAACAAAGGTACATGGAATGAAGTCAAAACAAAACTATACAAGAGCAGTGCTCGGGGGAATTGGTGACACCAATATGTTATTTTAAGTTCTTATTTGTAATTCTCAGACATGACAAACAGTGCACATCTCCTAGGAACACTCGCGAAATATTATGTCTTCTCTTTTTGAGAGCATAGTTTTTTCATACCTGAAAGCTAGAGTAATGACACGTCTTTAGTATAATGAGTTAAAAATTGTACACATAAGTATCCCTCATGGTGTACTATTTTGGCAATTTAAATACACCAATATTATACTAAAGTTTAAGCTTTACTTTAACACTGCTTAATACATCAAGTACACTAATGTGTGCTGTAGTATAATCAAGTTTTGGGTACTTCAGAGAACTGTTTTTGCTAGGCTCTTTTAACTCATGGCCTTAGTAATACTTGATGTATTAAAGCTCCATTAATATACTGAATGATACACTATATGGCCAAAAGTTTGTGGACACCTGACCATCCCATTCCAATTTTGTGGCAACAGTTTGGGGAAGGCACACATACAGTATGGGTGTGATGGGCAGGTTCCCACAAACTTTTGGCCATATAGTGTATATCACATTAATATATTTTGAAGTTGTACAGAGCTGAGAGAACGTAGTAACCCTGGAAACAGGGCTACTAAGTTCCCTTACAGTGAAAGAGATCTGTGATTTATTGTGAATAAGTCTCAGTCTGCACATTTATATTGCCCATCATGTTAACGTTTTTTTTTACTCTTCCTACTTATTCTTTACTCTTCTTAATTACATTGTCAAAGTAAGTCAAATTTGTGACATTTTAGTTGGCAGATAAAACCATTCATAATTCTCATTATGATTTTCTGAAAGGCTTAAATAAAAACCATCACTGCGCTCAGAACAAAGTAAATTGACAGGCTACACTTCAGAGCACTGGCAATTCACCACAACACATCTAGCATTTACCAATAACATGCGATTTACACACATTTTGGAGTGAAGTTAAAGGCTCTCAAAGGAAAAAAGGCAGATTCAGGCAAAGTTTATTGCATGTACAAATTGCATGTAAAAAAAAGCAGTTGAGGGTTAACGTCTTTTTAATGATGCATTTTCAACCATTAGTACATATCATGGATAGTTAGTGTCTAACACATATTGATATACAAAATTCAACAAATTGTGTAAAGCTGAAAAGTTTAAAATCTTTTATTGATAATAACAACAAGTATAAAATAAAATATACATTGTCATAAATGTTTGTGTACATGGTGTTCCATCCAGGGTGTATTCCCATTTCACTCCCAGTGTACTCAGGATAGGCTCCAGATCCACTGCTCCACTGCTGATCCAAGTGTTAAGGGATAAGGGATATCATGTAAAATGTTTAACAAATTGAAACACTGATTGTGCATTTCTACTGGACTGTGTATGTAAACTGTGCAAACACCCAGTTGGTTATGATTTGTGGCTTTAGAAGCACCCAATTATTTGCCAAAGTGAAATCTGGTGCATTTCTCAGGCTTGTAAGGGGATTCTTTGTGTAGAAAAAATATGTTGCCATCCTCCCACTGCCTCCATTCTTTCAAGCCTCAAATGTCCCAACTACATCACAAACCCATAATCAGTGCATTTTCTAAATGACTTCGTTTCCATGCCTCACTTACCATTTGCATAAAAGCTTCTGGCTTCCCCCATTTTATGGAAATAATGGCTGAAGTCTTGTCTGGACTGTTACTTGCTATAGCACACACAGAGAGATACACGAGTCATTCTAATTCTCTTGTAGCCACTTTTCAAATCAACAGCTACAGTAAATAATGTATTATTTTAGATCAGTCAGACTCTAGACTGGCCATGATTGGTCTATGTGATTCACAGTAGTTGGGGTCAATCACCAAGTCTCCAAAAACACAAAAAAACTGAAAGTTCACCCATTCTCATTTATGCAATATAAAGCGATCAAATATTGCATGAACATTTAACAACGAGGAGTGGGAAACAATGCATGCTTCACTAGGCCTGACAGGCACAGAGGCCATGCCATATCATTGTGAATGACAGGCACAAAGCCCACGCCCACTTTACTGAAACCAACAGGCTTAGAGGCCACACCCCCATTCTCACTTGATAAACAATGTTTTTTATTCAGTGCAGCGATATTGTAAATATTGAAACTAGTGCATTGTTTCAAATAAGTGAAATTTTACAGCCCTGTCTCTGTTTTCTCACCATACATGTCCAAAAGCATGTAAGTCAGCATTCTTGCTCTTTTAAAAACTTCTATTAATCTCTAAAATATTCATTAGATCTTCAAATAAATAAAGAAAAAAAAGGAAAAGGATCTGGCAAGGAGGTTCAGGTTCCAGCATACTTAGTCACTCATATAATCCTCATCAACATATGTTGTTTGTTGATGTTAGCATCAGCTAATGATAACAGGAAGCAGCTACAAAGACTGCATTATTGGAGCTTTATTGGATTAAGCCACACCACACCACCATCTCATGGTAGGAGCCTCAGGGATGTGATTCATTATCTGGAATCTGAAGTTAGACACAAGCTGTGCTCTCTTGGACTCCAAACATAATAAAGCAGCAAAAAGAAACAAATCACTTTATCCGTATCTCATACAGTACACAAATTTAGAGAGAGAGAGGAAAACACAGATGTACAGCAAGATAGAGAAAGAATGAAAGAGTAGAGAATGAGTGGGAGAGAGTGGGCAAGAGAGGAAATTGGAAAATATAATCAGGAGTGAGAAAACGATAGATTAAGTGAGAGAACGATAGGGAGAGGGCAAGGATGAAGGAAAGAAAGAGTGAGAGAGCCTGAGTAAGACACAGAGAGAGAGAGAGAGAGAGAGAGAGACATACAATGAGCAAAAAAACTGATTAAAGGAGAGAGACCAAAATAACAGAATGAAGAAAACAAGAGATACACTTAGGGAGCATGAGAAAAGGACAGAGGAGAGAGATAAAGGTGAAAAGGAATGTGTGTGTGTGTGTGTGTGTGTGTGTGTGTGTGAGAAGGAAATGAGAAAAAAAAGGGAAGAAGGAGAAATGGTGAAGGAAAAATTAAGTTTCATTGTTGACATGATTATTGAGTCATGGGAAAAAAATACTTTACAACATGATGTTCCTGAACTGCTGTGAGACGCCCTGACAATCATTTAATAGTAATTCACAGTCAGTGCAGTGTCAGGATGTTGGCTAGATTTGGCAGGAAGTTTAGTGCTGGCCTTAGTACATTTATTATGCGACTGAACTTCATTGTGCCTATGACCAACAGCAAAGCCAAGTGCAGTTTCTCCCTTGACTGAAAACTTGCCTCAGCAATGACAGAAAAATGCCTATCACCTATTTTTCTTACACATTATCAAAAAAATATCCACAGTTTCTGCTTCTATTTTGAAAAATAGTCTAATAATACTTCATTGCTACTGCTCTGTTCCTTTTCAATATATGTCCACTGTTTTGTGTGATACACTATTAAAAAACTATTCAGAGCTATGCTCCAAAAGCACAAAATGTTTGAGTGTAAAATGTGACATTTTTGTGAGATTTGAAAGGTTTTAGAAAGCAGCCACTGAAGTGACTTGAATAAGACTGCAGAAAACTAATCCTTTAAGTACAATGTATTCTTGATGTTACTTAACTTATGTTGCACATTAGTTCATTTTAAAAAGACAGTAGGAAAAAAAAATTGTAAGACTGGAAGAGTAATAAAAGAAAAGAAAAGATGGGATGAGAAGGAAAAGGGTGAAGGAGCATGTGAGTGAGAGTCTGAATAAGAATAATAGAGCAAAAAAAGGTTGCTGCCTCAGCAGTATCTCTTTGCTCATGCATCAATATTTCCTCTCATATCACCATGTCTCCTAGGAGAAACAGAACCTACGAATATCTGACAGTTTTGACCTTGTGGGGACATTTGGCTGTTTTTTTTTTTTTTTAAATACAAAAACTGCATTATAAATAAATAAATAAATAAATAAGAGAGCCAAAAGATTTCCTTTTGGTTACTGAGATTAAAGTTAGGGTTAGATTCAGCTGTAGACATAGAATTCCTCACAAGGACAGTACTATGTGTGTGTGTGTGTGTGTGTGTGTGTGTGTGTATGTGCTTGTGCTATTACGGCTGCTCCATAACCTGTGAGACAAAAACACTGTATTTGCACTCATGCAGTGGCACTCACATTCATCTGGTCTTGTGTAAAAACTTGACTCAGCATGTGCACGACACACACACGCACACACGCAAGCATATACACACACACACACACACAGGTGCAAACACTACAGTGTGCAATTTCATTTCACACATACACACGGTGAGAATGTGAGAACAATGTGCACAAGTGAGAATGTAAGCATCCATCTCTGTATGTGTGTTTGTGAGGTGTGTGAAATAATTTTCATGTTATTTATAACTCATCACATGAACTCATTCCATATTCCAAACCAGCGTTCAGCTTCCTTCACAGATGTTACTGAGCTACTTGGAAAGCTCCACAGTGCAAAGGGGCTGGAAATAACTAAGCCCTGGATGTTGAAGGTTGTCATAGCTGACATACATCTACAAATTCACATGAACACATGGAGAATCTTTAAACTGGCAAATCAGGGTAGTGGCAATTTAGGATATCACACTTCTCATTCTCCCCAAAAAAGTCAATACTAGTTAAGAAGGCTCAACCAATTATCAGGCCTCAGATTCAGGAGTACCAAAGCAGATTCTGTCTTTTCATCTTCTCACAGATAATTGAAGAGCCATGGGAGTTTGGCAATCACTGTTAAATCTGATTAAGTGTGGACATTGGTCTCCACCAAAGCTTTGCCTCATTTCCCCTTGTGTTTGTGAATTTCATGGACAGAATTGCTGAGGTCAGAAGAATATCTGGCATTGGGACTGGGAAGTGGCATGTCTGCTATTTGCAGATTATGTTATCCCTGCATGCTTCACTACATGGAGGCCTTAAGCATACTCTAGAATGGCTTGCAGACACATGTGAAATGATATGGCAATCAACACTTCTGTGTTTGAAGCTATGGTTCTCCGCTAGAAAAGGTGTGCATGTCATCTTTATGTAAGGAAAGAATTTAAACTCCTCATGTGTAGGAATGTAAGTATTTTGGGTTTGAAGCCACTTTAAGTGTGATGCTGTGGATAATACAGTGTGGACCATAGCGGTGAAGAATGGTATATGTAAGGTAAAGCTTTGGATTTACCAATTGGTCTATGTCTTTGCCCTCACGTGTGGTCATGAGTTTTGCATAGTGATTAAATGAATGAGATTGCAGATACAAGCAGGTTATTAAGCTTACTTTCTGTGATTGGATGAGGAGTTCAGGTGTTCAGAGTTGAAGGGAGCTAGTTGAAGTGGTTTGGGGCATCTGATTTGGATGCCTCTTCTGCACCTCCCAATGAAGTTATACTAGGTGCAATCAGACAAGAGAAGACCCCTTGGTCCACCCAGGATTTACTAAAGGGATTGAAGCTCCCAACTGGCCTGGGAGTCCAGTGCATTTTATTCTAAACTAGTAAAAAATGTGCCTCCCTACTGGACTCTCCACAGTCATTTTGCCCATAATAGCAAAATCATGAATGCTATTTGCCATTATTTTTGTAACCTGACCTCAGCCAGTTTTGAACAATTTCATTTACAGTGTGCCTGACTGGTTTATTCGTGACTATAATTAAACATTTCAATAAGAATTGAAAGTTTATTATGTAGTGTCTGGTATGTAGTGTCTGGTATTAGTCTGGTATTTTGTCCGGTATTTTGTCTGGTATTTTGAGTTTTATTATATACAGTGTCTAGCACCCTTCTTCCTAGTATGAGAATGCAGTGCCACCATAGCAGGAAAATGTGAGGGGAAATCTCTGAGAAATAATTTGTATAATTTATGTATGTGATAATCTGTTGCACAAAATATTGATATTGATAAATATTGATATATCTTCAATATACAGACAGTTGGCGGATTCAAGGAAAAACAATACTGTGAGGGGCATTTTGCTGGAAAGGTTTTTTTTTTGTTTGTTTGTTTCCATTTGTACCCTTTGAGGGAAGGGTCACTGAGAATCAGTACAGAGTTCGTCTGAATAATTTTTTTTTCACCCATTTTCCTCAAATTTTTGTCATTTGATAATTCTGTCATTCTATCCCCATCATGCGATAGCCAGCCACCTGCACCTGCCATCTGCTGCTCATTCTAGGTCACAGGGCAGTTAAACATACTCAGAGGAAAGCACAAACTGATGGCTCAGGATTTGAACTCACCAATGACAGGGCAAATGTTTTTCTGTTGGGACACTTGGGATCCTCTCCCCCCACCCCCCCATCACCACATGGATTATCTTTTGGAAGAATGCTGTTCTATCCTTTCAGTACAGCTGGAGAGACTTTTAGAATTTATGGCAAGGAACGTTGAAGCTGTGTTCCCAAGATAGGCTCCAGATCCACCGCTGTATGTATTATATGAAGGGCTTTTAATGCAAGTTGGCATGCATTTTCACTCATTCCCCACAGACAGAGAAAAAAATATATTCTGGCACTACTTATGGGGAAAGCTTTGCAGTGAGCCATGCTACTTCCCACTGCCAGTCAGCCACCCGCCTTACTTATGAGCAGTTTGAACAAGAATTTACTGAAGTTTTTATCTCTTTGCTCCTGGAAAAGATTCTGAGCAACAACTGCTCAGTATCAGCCAAGGTAAAGAGTATGCAATTAATTTCTGCAATTTGGATGCAGATAGTGGGTGGAAAGGGACAGTGGACAAAACAGCTTTCCACAGAGGCCTAAGTAAAAGGTTAGAAAAAAGAAATAACATGCTAAAATCATAACTTCTTCCTAGCACAGTACATTCAAGTATACATTTGTACTGACTAATTTGTGCAAGACATCCTGTTAAATTGAAAAACAATGCCTCCATGGAATAAGCCATTGAAGTGGATAACATCAGAATTTCCTCAGAGAAAAATCAACAAAGAATAGATGAAGGATATTGCATGAATTATGGTGAAAAAGTCCACCTTCAACTGTCCCACCCAGTCTAAAGGCAAACAATGCTAGGTGAGCCAAAATAGCTTTGCTCCTATTGTAAACAGGAAATGAAATGCTCTGATGTCAGTGGCTTGGGGTTTAAAATATATGTATCTTACAGCCTTGATCATGCTGCTGGAAGGCCTTGCAATATAAGTCAACATCCCAATAATCCCCAGTTTTCCCAACATCCTCTGTGGGTACAACCACTGGTGGTAACACACTGGGTCCAGGCATGATTACTGAGTGCACTATCCCACTGAATATGAAAACAGGCTTGTTTCTTTCAAAGACCATGTCATTCATGATTATTATGTCTCAAAACAGCGCAGTGGTATTAGGGTTAGCATGGTTGGCACAACACAACCCCAATATTTCACAGGCCCAAGGAGAAATTACTGCCTGCAAAAAGTGACAGGAATCATGTAACATGTAACACGCATGCTTGCAATAACCCATTCAGCTCACCTAAATATTGACTTTGCACTCAGACTCTTTTTGTAAGTTGTGAACCATGTTTTGATTACTGCTTCTCTGATTGTCTATGTAATGAACTTTGCCTGTTTACCTTTGCTATTTCGATATCCACTTTGTTACTGTTTGCCATGCTGTGATTGATTATTGACCTCTCACTGTTTAACGACCTTGCTACTTGGATAGTGGTTTGGATTTGTCTGCCTGCTGTGTAAATAAACTTCTACAAATGGACCCATCACACCCTTTCCACTCTGTGTTACAACAATATTTATGCTTTTTGCAATTAGCTTAATTAAAATATTCCAATTTTAAATATTTACATCAGGCATGCTGTTTCAGCTGTTATGAGAAGTTACACTACCACTATATGAGCACTAACATAATATTAAAAATTCCATAGCTGTAATAGTGGAAATTAACATTATCATAGTTGCAGTGAGCAGTCAAGCTCTTTATAAAGTAAATTGCGAATTTTCATTATTCAGCATTATTCATCACTTGTATTCCATGAAGTGATCAAGCTCAAAAAGGCGGGCTAATTTCAACAACCCTGGCTAATCAAAACTGATAAGCCAGTCTCTGCGCCCTCTGTTTTGATTGGCACAACTTATTCATTATTCTATTCATGATTTTATTCAACTTATTCTAATTAAATTTGACTGCACTTATGGTAAATGTATACAATATACAATTTGTGAGTATTCATTCTTAAATGCTTATGTGGCATCAGAATAATGCACTTCACAGTGTCAAGAGAGGAGACTTGATGATTGAGGGTGAGGTCATTTAGTTTTTAAAATATTATATGTAATATAACGACAATTTATCTATGTAATACTGATATAATATCTATTTTAGCAATAGCAAAAGCAATACTGAAGCATAAATACAAGCCAAGTCTAACCATTATTCATGCTTCTTTTCATGGTTACTTTCCAACCTCCTTGTATGAGGAACATTAACTACATTTTGTTATTTGAATGAGAATATAATAAATTGATTGATTTCTATTCAATCAGACATGGGTAGAATTTTAATAATCCATTAAATAGAAGAATAACTGTTATGGAATCCTTTGTATCTGATTACTTTACAATAGGAAACCTCATATACACGTGAGGTTATGAGGTTAAGTGGGCATCAAACTAATATCTAGCTGTAACATCTAGCCATTACATTTCCCCTCCAGACCACCAGAAGGTGCCCTCCTCTGAATTTTAAACTCTTCTTCTATTGCATTTCCCAATTCCTATTCTGGATGGTTTTCAAAAAACTCTGAGGGCAGACATTTTTGGACTCTGCCTTGTTTTTGGATTTTCTGGATTTGTCTGCCCTCAGAAGTAATGATTCAGACCATGTTGAGTCTAATTTGTGCTCCTGCATATGGTTCCCTATTCTGTCTCTGAGAGCTCTATGTTACAGTAGCATTTGACATTCACAATACATCATTTTTAAAATTGACAGAAGATGCAGTAAGACTGTAAGGAGATAAATTAATATAAACTTTGTTTTTGTGCAGTTATTTATAGACAGAGTCTTTTAATATTGATGATATTAGAAGTTTGACCTGCTATTTATATCTGCACTGCCACTGGTAATAAACAGTTAATCAACAAGCTCTCTGTGTTTGATGGGCAAATGTGACAAATTTAATTTCAAGGTGCATTTCATGTAGCAAGCAGTGTCATTGAAATACATATATAGATAACTGTCAGTCAATAAATAAATTATGAAATCTACAGTTTTGTGAAATATTTTATTATTTATGCTTACATTTTCAGTGTATTTCAGTGACGCATTTCTGTTTCTGCAGTTCATTATCAGTGCTGTTTAAATATCGTGTATCCTTGATTATTACAGCTTCAGTTGAATTAGTGGGAACAGGTTTCAGCTGGACCTTTGATTGATTGATTGTAAAATACTACAGAAAGAATGCGGTCCTTTTCCCATAGGAGTGTAAAGGCAGTTTGTTTGCACTCGTGTGTATCCATGCAGTTTCTCTTGTACCTGCCTCTGTTTGTTTGTGTGTTTATCGATTGGCACAAGTTTGCACAGGATCAAATTAATGTGTGAGCATGACCGTGCAAGTGTAAATGCAGTCTTATTGTCCCTCAGGTTAAAGAGCAGCCATTATCAGTGGCCTCACTCTCTCCCTGCTGTAACTCCCATCGATCTCTCTCTTTCTCTCTATCTCTCTTTCTCTCTCACACACACACCACACACACAAACCCACAAATGTGTTGAATGTAGTCCTTATGGGTCAGACTTTGGCACTGAATCGGTACCCTCTTCCCCAATATGGTGACATGAGAAGGAATAATGATGCATGGGCAAAGAGATACTGCTGAGGAGGCAATTTTATAAACACCAAAGCTCACTATTGCTCTCTCTCTCTCGCTCTCTCTCCCCCACTTGCTCACTTTTCACTTATTCCTCACTGAATTTTTGTCACCTGCTCATACTCCCTGTCTCTTATTCTCTCAAAAATGCTATGTTTTTTTTTTAAATAAAGCACCCATCTTCTCAATGAAATATTCACCACATGAATGATGCCAATGCACAGATCACTCCTTGGTGTCTGGCACTTCAGCCATTCAAATTCGAGGTGGTCCACAGGATAGGGGCACACATGATGGTGGCAGATTACCTCTCACACCAGGGGGGAGTCAGCTGCAGGCCAGACAGCTCCCCGGCCTGAGTCTGGTGGTGGGGGTATGTGGCAGCGGGGGCATGGTCCAGCATCAGCTGCCGACGGAGATGAGGCAAGTTGAACTGGCAAGTTACCAGTGATGATTCTCAACTGTGTCTTGTTACTGCCAGTATACTTACTTGTGTTTCTTTATGCTTTCAGTGACTGTCATAATGAGAGAGATTGGCATAGCTGGTGGAGCCTGTTACACAAACACACACACACACACAAACACAACACGGAGCACGAACTTGAACCGTGAACTGGGTGAAAACCATGAGCTTTTTTTAATTGAGTTGTTGAAGATGCACTTAAAAGTGTGGTACAAATAAGCGCCAGCCCAGAGCAGTGCTAAAATTCTGTGAGTTTCCCGAGTCTTCCTCTGCATCCTTACACACCGGGGCTCTACAGTAGCATATAGTAATGTTTTGCGCAATCTGAGTGAAATGAGACAGTTGACCATATTTGAAACAGTGACCCAAATACTACGGGTCAAAGCTGAATTTGAGTGAACTTTGAGTGCAGTGCCAAGGCATCAAATGCAAGCAATGCACAACTTGGCTAGTGGAAAGGTAAGTCATAAGTCAGTAAGCTGGTGGAGGTAAATCTCTGGTGTTCACTCAGATAGCAATGGAAACATTACTATTGCACATTATTACACAAAAGGAGACAGTTAATTTATGCATTTTCACTTGAGATGGTCTGAAATTTCACTGCAGCAACCCCCACAAAATGTTCTATTGAGAAAAACAGTGCAATCGCAAGGGTGGTTTTGGTCTGACTATGATCATTGCTAGGCTATTGTTTATAAGTTGCTATGTAGCTAGTCTATATTTTAGTCGGATTTCAGTCAGTCATCAGAACAGACAAAAATAGATTGTGACATTAAAGTTTGTTGAGTATTTAAGGTTGTGCACAGGGCATACAAAAAGAGACTTCAAAGTCACTTTTCTTTTCAAGCACATTTAAGCACTTTTGAATGAAAAATGTTTAATGTATTCTAGGCCTTAACTTTCAAAAAAGGACTTATGCGAACCCTGGGTATAAGACACCCCACTGCCTGATTACTTTAAAAATCAGTGTAAATCTCATATTAAGCTAACAGATATTTCCATTTCTCATAATGCTTTTTTGCCTCTAAAACACTTCATAACGTCTCTACTGTTCTACAATTTGCTGAATCCTCTATCAAACCTTGAAGATATATGCCTATAAGTCCATTATTACCAAGAAGTCCATAAATTGCCATTTTAAGGTTATAACCTTGCAATTCAGCTTGGTCAATATGTAGAGTTGTCTCTACATAAGGTCTGCACCTTTAATTTAAAAGTTACATTCATTTTTATGTAGAGAAAGATGTTCATATACAAACTCTGCTTTTGCAGGTGTTTAACTCAAATTTATTTGCAGTGGATTATTAAAATTATCCATGTGCATTTGCCATTTTTTTTGTGTGTGTACCTTTTGGGACAGACTTTATCAGTTGTTTCTAGACTACTCCCTTTAAGGACAAGCATTATTCATTTAAGTATAAAAAAAAATGGGATAGAAAAGGTGGACTGACAAAGCAGACAGCATTTTTCTTTTGATATCAATAGTAATATAATGTACCATAAAAGCAAAAATAATGCAATAAGAATATATTAAGGCTGATTTGTGCATGTTTTCCTGCAATTGACTGGCATCCCATCCAGGGTGTGTCCCTGCCCCGTGCCCCCATTTCCAGAATAGGCTACAGATCCACCTGCAGGGAATTCTACTAACGAGTGTTCTGTGTTGCAGTGAGCTGGAGCGAGGATAACAAGGTTAGAGAGGAGAGCGCCTCAAGAGAGACATAGAGAGCTATCCATCACAGAGCCGCGTGTGTAGAATTCCCCGCAGGTGTGCATTCCTTACCACTCACCTTCTCTGGCTCCGCCCTCCATTCACAAACCGGCACTCGACCACTCCCCCACTTCCACAGTCCACAAGTATTTTATTCAATTAAAATGTCATCTCTCACAATCTCTTGTGGCCTCTGCGGGGACAATTCAATGTATAATTTTAATATTGCCCGCCCCCACTTCAACAAGCGTATTTACATTGTCCAAAACTAAATATTGTGCTTACAATGAATTGCCATACTGTGGCGCTTGCTTGTGATGATATCACGCAAGAAAAATTAAGACTTAAGCTCAGACCTCTATTTTCAACAAACTCCAGTCAGCTAAATAGGGCATAGTTACATCTGAGGTCTGTATTATGATGCACACAATTTCCTCTGAATATTATCAGTAGCTTTTGGAGCTGTGAGATTTTTTTTTTTTTTTTTTTTCAAATATTATGTTAGCCCCAAGCTTACCACACAGGTTTTATTTGTACAGCAGTACCAGCTTAAGATATACATACATACACATATGAGGTCTGTAACATTCTTTATTGGTACTATGCTGATTTTACAGTGATCTTTGAGTGATAAATGTCATGCACAACTGATGACAAGCTATAAATTGGACTATAAATTCTGAAATGACACAGCTAAAATCACTAACTCATAGGCCACATTACAGTTATGGTACAGCAAGTCAAAGCACCCATTAAGCCAAAAATATCTTATAGTTCAAGAAATTTTGCTAATCCATTTACAGTAAGCAGTTATGCCTGTACAAAACTATCATTATCTGATTCATAATAATCTGATCATTAAAGCAGCAAAATGAAAAACCAGTATATTTTTACTGTAGCTGAAAGTAATTAACATTTAAGCATCCAGTGTTCTTATTAAGACTGGAAGGAAGAGAGGAGCTGAAGGTGAGGAGACGATGAAGAGTGAACAATGACCTCAGCTCATCCACTTCAACACTTCCTGCCTCATTGCGCATATAGAGGATCAAAAGGAACTGTTTCATTTCATGTGTTGCACTATTACTGTCATATGAAAGGATTCAATAGCTTTTGTTCATCAAGCTAAAGTGGCTGGGAGTGAAGTGTGCTGTTTCATCAAGGAGCTTTTGTGTCAGAACAGCTTACAGAGAAGCGCTTAGACAATAACATTATTATGGAGGTATCTAATTACAGAATTTGATATTATATTGACCAAAATTCAGCTATACTGAGGATTCCTGCTGTCAGCGCTTTGGATATAATATCATTAACATGCCAACATCTTCATAACAACTATAATGTTATAACTGTACTAGTGGAAGATACAAAAGATACACAAGGTACTTATAAATTAAGATCAATTAAATAAAGATATCAGCATCAAACATCAATATGCAGTGACTTTTTGGTAATGACAAACATAGGAATTAAGATAAGGATTTTATTACAAATAAATTAATAAATTGAAAAATACAACAGCTGAAATTGATTCAGTATGTATATCGATTTCAAGTGGACATGAGATTCAAGTATCCTTTTCTTGCTCACAGATACCAGGTACTGCAAGAGTACAGGGTATCTGGGTCCTGGTATCTGGACATCTGTGTCCACATTCTTGCCATTAGGCTGGAATTTTTTTTAAGGTGGATGCTGAACTCCACTCCTGTTTGTTGTTTTCATGGATAGGATATCAAGACTCATCCAAGGTTGGAGAGGTGTCCAGTATGGGGGCTAGAGATAACACCTTGCTATTTACAGATGATGATGTTCTCTTTGCATAGAGCTGTATCAGGCTCATTCTACTGGACAGAGACCCCAGGTTAGACCCAGGACTCACAGGAGAGATTATACCTTACAGTTGGCTTTGGAACATCTGATGCTCCCTGAGCTGGGATCTGTAGCCGAGGATAGAGACGTGCAGGCTAACCTTCTCAGCATGTCCTCACCGCAACCCCCACCAGGAAAAGTGAAAGGATAATTAATTAAATAATTAATATAAGTGCATTTTTATTCCACATTAGCAATAAATGTGACTCTCCATAGAAGGTGATCAGGGTTTGATTTCAGTTCATATATAAAAGTAAAAGCCTGAATGCTACATGCCTTTTATTTTTAAATCTGACTTGATTTTCATTACAACGTGCACCACAGATTTAATAATCATTATGATTTGCACATTGAGTATGAATGGCTGGTATATTATGCAGTGTTTTATTATGGTATTTTCCCCCATAATGTGCATTTGCCATTATGATTCTTTTAAGTCTCTCTCTTTGATCCCAATACCGGCTTTGTTTTATTAAATTAGTTTGCAAATCACCACCATCATTTTTATCCTTCCCTCTGTCTTTTTCTCCATCTTTGCCCAATACTATTGTTGTTCTTCAGCCTCATCATGAACACATGCACGTCCAGAATAGCAGTGCAAGGGCAAGAAAATCAAACAAAGCAATATTGGGTGATTCTGAATAGAAAATTATTCAGTTCATATTCTCCCCAAATACTTGGTGTTTGGTATTACTGGTTATTGGTTCTCGGCTGGAGC
Source organism: Pangasius sanitwongsei (assembly GCA_037576675.1). NCBI lineage: Eukaryota > Metazoa > Chordata > Actinopteri > Siluriformes > Pangasiidae > Pangasius > Pangasius sanitwongsei. Next base: position 20,793,517 of record CM075008.1, read on the forward strand.
ACAGGCAGTGTGATGTCACTGTGCCAAGCAAAGTAAGCTAAACTAAATGTAAGTTGCATTCATAATTATATGCATATTATATAGTGTATCTAATAAATGTATTGTGCCTTCTAAATATTAATGGCAGATCAAATTTTCAGAATAGCATTTTGTTAACCTTTGTTTTTATTTTGTTAACCTTTGTTCACAGATTAATAAAGTTAAATTAAGACTGCACATGTAAGTTATATGGAAAACTTGTGACCATTATGCATCTTGGAATAGAAATCAAATTATCAGTTAACTCTTTTATGACTCCAGTTTATATTAATGAAGAAGTAACAAACTCCAGCTCCCAGCATGCCTCTATTTCAGCCTTGCTCTCAGCAGAATGCTCTCAGCACCTGAGTATGAACACTTGTGGCTTCTTCCCAGGACACCAAGGACTTATTAGAGTTCCATTCAGTCAGTTTGCAGTTCCACTTGTGCTTTCACTCCACCATTCTATATTCATGTTTTGGCTAGTTTAAAGAGAGTTCTCTATATCTGAGTGTTCACTAGTAGTTCAAGTTTCAAGTTGTATTGTCATACAATAAATTATGTACTTAGTGTTATTCCTAGTTTTGAATGTTTAAGCCAATTCACTGTCTACTTCAGTAGTTTGTGTTCAGTTAATTATGGGTTTTCAGTTTGTAGATTGCTACCTTAGTGAAGAGGGAGAAGTGGAAATTTACTAGCACAAATGGCCTAAACCTTGACCATGGCATTATCTGCACCTTTAGCATCCTCCTTGCTCTCTTCTGAAAACCACACATTCCACCATATTGAAATCATATGTACCCACTAAACGTAGCACACATAAAGAGCTACTGAGAAACATTTTTATCTTGTGACAGTAATGAATATGTATATTTTGAGATTATGTTATCGAATTAACTGATGGGTTCCTTGGTTGATTCCTTATGAGTATTCAACACCCTGACACCCTGTATAGACAACACCCTGTTGACTATAATCTTCCCTGAGGGGATGAGTCCCTTCAGAGGAGACAACGCTTTCCTGTCCACTGTCTGTAGCACTACATCTTTCAATAAACAAACTGACTTGTTCACTCATGCACCACTTAGTCACTCTTAGTCATATGCCATAGTCATTCTGGTCTTGCTTATTTCTGTGTTTTTGTATTTCACCATTGTGTAGTAGATTTGTAATCTGTGGCACTAATTTTATTCTGGACTGGTCACAGTTAAATGATCAGGAATGTGGGTCTGTGAAGACCACATGGATTAAATCTGGTTATTTAAATTGTATCTAACCAAAATATTTGAACAATATAGTTATATCTATCAAACACACACACACACACACACACAAATCACCTACACAGAAGACCTTTTGCCATCCTTTCCCAAACTATTTTCCAGGAACTGATTAGCTTAGGAACTGAGACACCTTTTTTGAAAGAAAAAAAAAAAAACATAGCAGTTTCTCTGTGTGATGTGTTTGGTGTCCATGATCACCTCAATTCACACTTAATACACCGTTTCTCTAATTTGTCTTCAGATTCAGGTGTTGTTATGCTGTTAAATGATTTTTTTTTTAAATTGGCATAAGCATGAGTCAAGATAACTTTCACTTCTTGTTTCAGCTGTGTGGGCTTTGCCTTTTATGGGTTTATGGGTGTCTCCAAATAAAAATCAGCTCTGCCGTGCACACACCTGGTAATTTAAGGGTCAGTCATCAACTTACACATGTGAATAAGAAAAGCATTTCTGAAACTTTGTAAATCCAATGGAAATTTTTAGTACAGTTTGGCTTATGCAAACATTCATACAGTTTTACTAAAAAAATGATAAATGAGGCCCAAAGAAGTTATTTAATGTAATCAAATAACAGTGCCTTTTTGTAACACTATAAACACTTACTTAGGGGCACAATAACACAAGCTAGCCAGCTGTAACAAAAAGATTTGTTTTTGGGGTTTTTTCTCCATTTTATTTCACTCTAGGATATAAAGCCATAGTCTAGAACATACAGTGACCACGTGGATGATTTCAGCCAGTGGAGCAGTATCTAAGCTGCGAGGTAGGCCAGGCCAGGGGACCACTACAATCACCCCACTGGGGACCAGGCACCCTTGAGCAGTGTTTAGTCCATGGGTTCAAATTTTGTACAGGCACAGTTGTAACAATTTGACATCTACACATTATAATATTTCACAGTTAAAGAAACAAAAATCATACAAATAGATCAACCACACTAAGCAACAAGATAGTAAAAAGAGAAACAACTATGTACTGAAATTGAAGATGTGTGTAGAGTATGGTGGGTCAAGAAGGAAACAGTCAGAATAGATGTGACATGCACACTCGAATGCACTACATCAAGAAACAACTATGTACTGAAATTGAAGATGTGTGTAGAGTATGGGGGGTCAAGAAGGAAACAATCAGAATAGATGTGACGCACACTCGAATGCACTACATCAATAAAACTGTCAGTACAAAATGCAGTTTTAATAGCATATGCGTTTTAGATGTTCATGAATGAAGAACAAGTACAGTCGAAGTTCAAGTTGTTGAAGTGCTCTAATTTCAAGAGCTCATCAAGTGTCCTTGAGTTCAGAGCCCAACATGTCAACATCTTCATGACCGCATCATTAGCAAAAGGAGGGGAGACAGTTCTTTATTGTCCGTGCGAGAAGACTCAATAGGCACCCTGGAGACATTAAATACAGATCTTGCTTCACTACACTCTATAGGGGTCTTTTTAAATGTGTACTTTATTGTGTTCTTGTCCTATAATTTTATACTATTTGCACTGTGAAGTCATGGATTTGTGTAGACTCAACACTTCATCACTCTGTATAAGTATACAATGATGATGATGATGAGGAAATGCTCTTAACCCATGGAATTTCATTCAGGCTCTACAAAAAGGCCACAGTCCATAAATTAGGTAGCCAGCAGCAGAATTCACAATCAAGTTCCTTTATTAACTTCATGTGATCCCCTCTTGCTGAGTTTTATTACAGCTAAAAAACAACCAGCAATTAATATTAAATACTCATAAATACAGAGAAGCAAGCAGGAACATACAGACATACTAGTTTGGATATAAAAGTACTTTGTATGCTCTTATTATTCTTGTATAAAATGTCAATGGTTAAAAGTGTAAAATAGTTACATGCACAATTGGCCCATGTGTGCCTGCTAACTGGTAAATCTGGCCAAATATTTAATAGCTGAATGGCCAAATATGGAGAATATATGTATGTTACAGAACACAACATTGGAGACCATGAGGGCCTGGACAAAGAAGAAAATGACACCTTAGTTTGGCAACTGCTTGATGATGATGATGATGGATAGGTGGTATAGGAAGAAAAAATATGTTACTTTATTATCCTGTGTTGTCTAAATGAGCTGCAAGTAGCTTGTTTTATAATGTGTTATGCCTTAGGGTGTTTTAATACTTGGTCTGACTATTTGATTCTACACTCAGGACTGATTGTAGGCTCATTTGGGGGAGGAGCTTCAAATTGTAGGTTTACTTTCAAATAGAAGAATTCCTTCCAAATTGTGGATTGATTACACAATTCCATACATTACTTTAGTGCATGCAGGTTTGCAAAATGGTAGGCAAGGTGGTGATCCATTTGCTGTTTATTTTCTTATAGTATAACTCTCAAGCGCCAAAAAGCAGTGCTTTTTGGCTTTTTTGGATTCTCGTGCACCACAAGGGTGAGCTAATTATAGTGCTTCAGTCCTGTGAAAGTCTGGTTTTATATATTACTATGGCATTCCATTTCATCCCTGACCGTAACAATACTTTACCCAAAATAAAAATAAAAATAAATATAGAAACAGGAACAGTACCACGACAAACCTACATGGATAACTTTGAGACCTGATGTAGACCAGGCTAGAGTCTGGAAGAAGTGAATCTTTCAGGAGAACCTGGGATCAGTCCTCTGTACCAATGCTGGGCTCGAAAACAGCATTCACACTTCATTTTTAACCATCTAATTTACTGGTGTCAAACTCAAGGCCCACAGGCCAAATTCAGCTCGCTGCCTCATTTCATTTGAACACGTGGTGGATGGCTATAATGATAGTTCTAATGACAAAATAAGTTTTAAAGTGTACTAATGGGGGATAACTTTATGGACTTCGGGGCTTATTTCTCTTCACTAACTGATTGAGTGAGTGACCATGTTAGTGAATAGAGAGATCGCATGCAATACATGAGAGATAAAAGAGAAAGGGGTATGTGCGGCAGCACACAGGAGTCCTTTTGTCTAACGTCATGCTGATTGTTACAAAGGCAGTTTGCAGCTTCAATTACCTAAAATAGTTAAAACTATGCATAAATAATAGTATAATATTATCTTTTACCTGCCCAGATGTGCACAGTATTAGTTTGAATCGCTTTCAGGTCATGTGGGGCAGGAAAGGAATGCATCTTGTGTCATCCAATGCATATCTTTTTTTGTGTATGGAATACATGGCAATTCAGCATGTTTAGAAATGCTGTCCCCATATGTGTGCAATCAGTAGCATGCGCACTGATTGGATTGATCTGTCATGGATCCTCTCTTGAAGTAGGTAATTCAGTTGACTTTATACCTGGTCCAGTCTTCTGATGAAGTTTAAATGACTGTTTTGCCTATCATGTGAATCAAGTGAATGTAAACTTGTAAGCTACAGTTAACTAATATGTTGTTGCTGTGTGGAATTAGTCCTTGCAGCAAGGGTCGGAATGCAAGACCGCTGTCTGTTTCCAGTGTGACGTATCTGGTTAAGTCCATATGGTTTACTCTAACAGTACAATAAACAGAGGTAAACTACCCAACATTTTCTGATTAACCATAACTGTGGTTACACTGCAGCTACAGGCTGCACAATTATTAGCAAAAATTTTATTAAATCATTTTTAATCTTTCAATTATTTCCTACCTTTTTCAGGGCCATGGTGGATCTAGAGCCTATCCTGTAAGCATGGGGTATAAGGTCCTTCACAGGCAGCCATGCACACACACATTCATACCTTGGGGCAAATTAGTGTCACCAATCCACCTACTGTCATTTGGGAGGAGGGAGGAAACAGGAAAAGCCAGGAGAAACCCATACAGATGTGGGGAGAACATGCAAAGCTCCACACAGACAGTAGTCTGAGCTCAAGAACCAGGGACTCTGAAGCTATAGCTAAACTTTGTTTTGAAGTTATGACATTGTGGCAACACTTTCCACTGTGCCACCCTGCCACTTTTAACTATTGTTAACAATATAGTACTCCAATCTACATGTGTTTTGCAGATTTGGGAAGGCTTATGATTTTGTGCCTTCACATTTGTAATGTTAGGTACTGTAGGAATATATGGTATCTGGGTCACTACATTGTACTTTATATGATCTCTATATGAGCACAGTGAAAGTTATATTCCCGTAATTTGCAGATTATGTTGTCCTTCTGGCACCATCCAAATTTTACCTTCAACATGCACTAAAACATTTTGCTGCTGATTGTGAAGCTGGGATGAAAATCAGCACCCTCAAGTCTGAGGCCATGGCTCTCTCCTAGACATGAGTGGGATGCTCTCTTCAGGTGAGGAGAGGTCTTATTCTTGAGTGATAAAAAAAGTATGTGAGATTAAAAACAGATTGGGTCAGCAGCAGCAGTGTTACAGTCACTGGATCAGTCTGTAGTGGTGAAGCAGGAGCTCAGCTTGCAGACAAAGCTCTCTGTTTACTCATGAATCTATGTTCCTAACCTATGGTAACAAGCTGTGGGCAGTGACCGAATAATAAGGTTATAGGGGCAGCAGAAATGAGGTTCCTATGCAGAATTGCTGGGCTTACTCCCCGTGAAAGGGTGAGATGAGGAGTACAATCGTTGCTCTTCTGAATCAAGAGGGGCCAGTTGATGTGTTTTGGACAAGTTACAAGAATTCCCTCTACACTGAAAAAAAAATGGAATATGTGGTCGGTCAGATTTAAGAAATAACATTATGCATAATTTACATTAATATTACAAAAATATTAAGTTTATCATCAAAACATGATTTCTTTGCTTATACTAAACTTAATTTAAACACATTTCTAATTACTAGATTGATGTAGAGTGAGCGCGATCAATTCAAATAGTATTAACGGAAACCAATTACATTATGAAATCTCATGGGAATGTTGGCACTGACGAAAACTATAGTATTAATTAATGCAACTAAAACATGTGGGGTAGAATAGTGAAGTGGTAATGGGGCTGTTGCAAAATGACAGCAACCTGGGTTTGGTACTTATAAAATAAAGAATTGTGCTAAACTGGGTTGCCTAATGTCACTGGGCTTAAATTAACTCCTTGGCATGAGAGTATTTTCTGAAGCAATGAGCAGGAGCCCCCATCATATCATATCGTTTTCCCCAAAGGAAAACACTGTGTCATAAATTGGGTGTTAAGTATTCGTGGTGCACTACATTTTCTCTGTTTTACATTGACTAGATAAAGTTTAATTAGGTACAAAACCACACTAAGTCCGATAAATCTGTCATGGTTTCCGCTTCATTAGATAATTTTGCACCACAGCTAAAGCATAACGAGGTCTCCCGGGATAGGAGTAGAGCCTTGGTCTTACTGTGTGCAGAATATTAGTGTATTAGAAAGATGAGAAAGAAAAAACCATTACATTTGAGAATTGTTGTCTTCAATCCTCAGCAAAATCTTGTTCTATCCATCTAGGCTGATTTTATAGTTTTGCAAGTGTAATTTTAATATCCACAATATATCTTCACCCCATTTATGATCGTTCTTGGGCCCCAGAAGCCCCTTCTTATGCTTGAGTCTCCACCTGATGGCAGGTGTGTGTGAACAGGTTGGAGTGTAAATAGGAGATTGTGGGAAAACTATAGCAGCCAGTTACTTCACCTTTTGGGTTCCAATTTTTTTAAACAACATATATTATATATATATATATATATATATATATATATATATATATATATATATATATATATATATATATATATATATAAATAATTTTTCTTTTTTCTCCAATATACTGGCAAAGCACATATCATCAACACATATATGATTTGCTTTGGTACAGTCATGGTGCAGACAGACACATACAACTGTAGGTTTTCAAACCAATAAATGAGCTAGGCAATACTCAGGAACATAATACGGGCAAATTATCGGGTTAAAGACAAACAGACATAAACTAGACAAGATTAAATTAGGAAACGTGAAGCAGGTTACAGTCAAAACACTAATTAAAACAGGCAGAGAACAAAGGCTTAGAATTATCACAGACACAATACTTGAGCAAAACTTCACAAAATAACACTAAGAATCCAAATTCCTTGAGGGATATGTGATTGACTAGAGGTGGTGTGCCAAGGATCGAGGGACTTGCAGACATGGGTGTGACAAATACTACTAATACTATTACTAACTAACAACAGAAATTTATTTAGAGAACACATTTGCCCAGAATACACAAAAAATACACAAAAGCACAGCTAAATTAACCTTAAATGTAATTAAATTAAACTTAAATGTACATACTGTACATTGTTTGGTCATAGCGCAAACAGTCACGCATCATCAGCACTCACATGCTGCTTTTTAAGGGTACCGTTGTGGAAGATGTCTCCTGTTTTCATTATTCTGTTATACACTTTAGCACGTTTATCACCAAATATACTTAGTAAAAACAAAATTCAACCATCTGATCTAATCATAGTTGCCTTAATATTAAATATGATTTTATTTATTTATTTTTTATTTTTTTTAGCTGTGCTGAAGTTATTAGAATATTGTTAAACTTTCAATAAAATTTTTAATGGCTTAATCTGACTTGAACAGAACAGACAAGCCTTAACTGTATTGCCCAAACAAAAAAGTTAGAAAAGAGCTGACAATCAGCTGATAATAGCTTATTATTCCTCTTAACTGTTAATAAAGATTAACAGTGACTCAAGATGACTCACTTTCCATAAGCTCATGCATTTTGGAAAACTAAAAATCTTCTGGTCTGTGATCAGGGACACAGCTGAAACTAGTGTGGTGGCAGACAGAAATTGCAGTGTTCAAGAGACAGCGTGGCAGTGAACGGAAATAATAGCCTAATCCCATTTAATTAAAGCTGAATAAAATAATTCATGCCAAATAGTTTTTAATTTGTTCATTGGTTTAATTGAGTTTTGAACCAGGGTACATGATGGAGCGTAATAAAACAAAGACCATTAAATAAATACCTTTATATTAATTATGAAGTCGAATAGGTCAGTCTTTTTCTCTGACTCTAAGCAGTCTCATATATATGATAGTATAAATAAAAAGAAGCATTTACTTTGACAACTCTATGTTTCCAGTTTTATTTAATGATTTCTGAGTCAGATAAACCACTGTACATTACTATATTTCACTTTCTCCTTGATACGGGTTTGTTCATTGTTGTTCACAGGTGGTTACAAACAGAGCAAACACAAGAAAAAAATTAAAACAAGTAAAAAGTAGCAGAAAAGAAATGCATCAATATTGTATTTACTGTGTTTTTCTGTTTATAAAGTTTGTTTTTACCTTCTGCCAGTTATGTACCAATAAATGTTAAAAATTCCATTAGACTGAGGTTTTGCAGTAGCCATACTACTTTTGCACTTTATCAAGCTGACAGGTATTAGATATGTGCTTGTTCTGTTCTGATGCTTGGTGTTGATAGTTCTGGTGCAACAAAAGTAATGCCAATTTAAAATGACCTCAAGCTATGAACAATAGCTACGAGCCTGTCAGTTTAATCTGACTCGTTTCACCTAAAGGTACAGTTAAACTATCTTGATTTTAGGACAGCACAGTGGTGTAGCATTGCCACCTTACAGCTGCAGGGACTCCAGGGACCCTGATTCTAAATTGCCTCTAAATGTGAATGAGTATGTGATTGTGTATACATCTTGCTCTGTGATGGACTGGCAGCCCGTCCAGGGTGTATTCCCTGGATTTGCTCCAAATCCACTGCAACATTGATCAAGACAAAGTGGTTACTGAAGGTAAATAAATGAATAAATGTTTTTTTTTATTAGTTTGTGACTTGATCGTAAGTTATTAACACAAGGTTATAATCAGACTTTAATTCAGCTAGTGAAACTGGCTGCAGGGATATCCCACATAAAGTTACTCAATTGTTACTGAAATATTTACTGTAAAGCTACATGTAATAAATTATACTATATGTCATATAGATGTCTGTTACATGCTTTGACACATTAAAAGTATCCATGATCTATAACATTCTTGGTTAGCATGTTATGGTGCTAACCAAGTGTGATAAGCTGCCAAAGGTTATGAGCAAGCCAAGCAAACAGAGCAAGCCAAGCAAATAGATAGGCTATGGTACTAACCGAGCAAGCTAAATTTATGAAGGTTGTGGCACCAACTGAACAAGCCAAGATAAAAATGGCCATGATGCTAACAGTGCTTCCTGTGAAAGTAGGCAATTTTTAGCTGTGTTGATGAAGCTTGCCAGATCTGTCAAGCTAGAGGTCTGGCCTGCATGGTGAAGAGTGTAATACACTATTTGAACATAAGAGTTTTAGATTTTCAAGCAGGTGTCTTCTAGACAAACAGAGCTACTGAGTACAAAAGAGTCAACAGCAACAATAATATAAATATTGGTTATGCACTAAATAATAATGATGATAAGATTTCTTTTAGGTATTTTAAAATAAATGTTGTAGTTTTATTGCTATAAAAAAAAAAATAAAAAAAAACCAAAGCCAAGGTCATGAACAGAAACGCAGAGTTAACACACAAACAGCAGCCGAGAACATCAAGAGATTTCTCTGCTGGTTATTTTGTTCTATTAATAATTGAATAAGCTACAGAAGTGATCTTAGTGTTTAAGTCAGGAACACACTGAATGTCCAGGTGTATAGATGGTTTATTATTAATGAAAGGACTGGGTTGCTAGATGAAGAGAACTCACTGTGTGTCTCCAAAGAAGTGTGAATCGTTGTGTGGCTATCAGTCCAAGTGCAGGAGGTGTGGCTTCTCTGCCTGCCTGTTCTGGGGAACAGTGTGTTTTCTCTTTGTCTGCCAGCTTCAGTGAAGGAGGTGTGTGGTGTTTGTGTTTGTCATTCTCAGAAAAGGACATGTGGCCACACTGCCTGTCAGTCCCAGTGAAAGTGGCATGTCCTCTGTATGATCCGGTGAAGGTGTGTCTTCCTGCTTCTCATGGTGTAAATCAATAAAAATCAAACTGCCTTCAAAAACACTGCATCACATTGTATCACATTAAAACAGCTAAAACTCATGTAGAAACAATGGCTGATTTATAGTATATGTTGTTCTGCTGATCACTTATCCATCATTCTTGATCAAGTGATTTCAGAAAAAACAGATACACTGCACTAATGTGTACCAAGTCACCAGTACAGCTCTTCTTTCTGATATTCTTTGTGTGTAAATGTACCAGTAATTGAATCTGGCCTCAGGAACATCATTCCTAATTGCCTTTGCTAAACTTTTCCCCTAGCACCATAAATCAGAGACCGGTGTTAACCGTGGAGAGAAGAAATGTAAATTCTGGTCTTTGCCGTATTCATCATCCTGCTAAAATAACAGCGGGCTCTGACATATTATTTAAATACAAGTCGGTCATAAAAACAATTTAGCCCAATAAATTGTGGGAAGTAATAAGGGTAATGCTGGGGCGATAATGATGAGCCTGACTGTCCTTATTACTGTGCAAATTTATGGTGCTATCAGGGGTGACCTTATTGTCTGAAATGCATACACGGTATACAATAACCCTCAATGACTGCAGAGAGAATCTATGCAGACAAACATACACATATCCATGCTTATACTGTATGTTTCAGTATATCAGTTTATCAGTGATATTTAAAAAAAAAGAAAAAAGCTCAAGCAAAAAAAAAAAAGTGTCACATACATGCAAACCTAATACTAACATTTACCTTCGAAACTGGAAATAAAATAGCTTTTCTTCTTCCTTCTAAAAATCTTGTTTTGAAAAATATTATTATTACTTATGATCTCTGCCTTTGTGTTGGTATTCTTAGAGGGATGACTGAGAATATGTGGGATCTGCTAAGAATTTGGCTATCACATTTCATCAGCAAACACTTTGGGCTTCCCCAATTTTCTGGACTGTTCCTTTCTTCCTAATTGACTATACAGATCTGGCCCCATACTAATACTTTATCCACCAATGATAACCAGACCCTGTAGCAGGTTATATACAATCATATGCTTATGGACATTCTTTTTGTGCGCTTATTCATGATTGCAAATTTATATTTATGAATCGTTACCACTTTCCAGTTGAGAAATCTGTTGCCGATATCTGAATGGGGGTGGAAAATTGTCCCTCTCTTTGTCTCTTTGAAAAGCAGGCATCAGTTTTTATTAGAGTTGCTAAAAATTATTATTATTAACTTTGTACCCCTTGTAAGCCAATTGTAATCCCCTTGTAACTCCTTAAATAATGTGTTTGTTTTCACAATATCTCTAAAATATTTTAGAAAAAAAATATAAAATGCATATGAACTTGACTTTAGAATCATCGCATGTAAACCTTAGACCATGGCACAGCCACCAAAATCTCTCAGTCAGCAGCCTACCAATATTCCACATATAAAGTCATGTAACAGAGTGAAGGGCATAAAAAATAAAATTAAAAAAATAATAAAATTAATTCTTCTCTATGCGCGTGGCAATGAACTGCACAATGGCACTCAGCTACTGCAATTGCTATGTCCATTTCCACATGTATCATATGTCTATATGATATTGGTCAAACGGTAATCATATTCATGTTTGTGCTTAAGACACAAAAACGTTGCTTAAATGTATTTTTATTGATTGGGAAATGTAATGACTTGTGTAGTCAATGCTCTGTTGCTGCACTGACTTTTTCATACAGGCAACTGTGGAGAATATGATTTGTCCTTTTAAATGTCATTCGTTATTTTGTTTTAAACTCAACCAATACTTGGTTTGGGTCCTGCATTAGGCAATAGAAAAGAGCACTGTTTGAAGTGTCTCTATACTGAAGAAAAAGTGTGAAAACCTCTTTTCCCATAGGATATAACAATATTTGTCAACATATCTATTCCCTGGCGTTATTAGCATGTCTGTTATTTATGTTATAATAATATTTGACAAATCCTCATGCACAAGTCACTTCATGTGTTCATACTGCTGTCCAGGACTATTAACAGGGTTGACAATGCTAATGCAACTGTGCATTGTGTTGCGTTTAGTTTTTACTGTATTATTTATTGTATAGTGCACTGTCACTTTTTTTTTTTTAACTTATCCTCATGTCTTTCATGTTAAGTGTAGCACCATGATACTGGGGGGACTCTATTTCATTCCTAGAATTACATCTGTCTGTTGACTATGCCTGCCTGTTTCTACATGTCTTTTTGTAGTAGGTAAAAGACACCATAAAAGTTCCAGACACAGGAATATGCACAAAGTGTATGAAATGTTAAGAGACTTAGATTTGGAAGAGACATAGTCAATTGTTTTTTTTGTTTGTTTTTTTGTGGTTTTTTTTCTAGAAAGTGACAATGTGCTTCCTGAGGAAAGACCAATAAGATGTTGATTTACCACAGAAGTATGTACATTAGATAGAGATTGGCTGCTTTAAAGCACACTATAGACAGTTGGGTTTGTCATGAATGTCTACTTGAAGCAAACACAAATACAAACACACACACACACACACACACACACACACAAAAGATAATGAAGCACAGAGAAGTGCTGGTCCTTACTTTTCACGCATACCTGAATTGGCACTGCTCTATTATTGATCGGCTAATTGACTTGAAGCTAATGGACCACGATAAGGAACAAGCCCTTTGCCTTCAGCATGCAAACAAATGCAGCAGGACTGTAATAAAAGACAGGCAATCACAGCAACCAGCCCCATTTACCTGACATTAATGACAGAGAAGCTTCCATCCATTGATCGCCACATGCAAATGAACCCTAATTAAATCTCTGTAATTAGGGCATTTGCAAAGTGCCACTTGCAGGCAGCAGTCCGACAGATACAGCTGAGACCTGATGTATTAGGGTTCAAAATCCTGAGTCCACTGCTGAGTTAAACTATGGTTATTTCATCACTTATCAAATGCTAATACATAATTTTACTCAGCTGGTGCCTATTACATTCCTTTTATACATTCTCCAAAACAAAGACAGTTATTTAGCTGAGAAATCCTAGTATTAAACTGAAAAATATTTGCATTTCCTACACAAGGTGGGAAAGGTGAGTGAGAAAAAAGAAAAAAAAAAAAACTTCATGTACGATCAAACCAGGGACTTGAGTCAACAACGTATAAATAAATAAATAAATAAATAAATAAATGATTTTTTTTTATTTCAGGATGTCTTTAATGACCAACATTTGGTATTGACTTTTGTAGTACACTACTAGTCAGCTGGAATAAATTCGCTAGCAGGGCTTAGCAATCCTGGCCTTTCAACAACAAACAAACAAACAAACCAACAGTCCATACCAATGGTTCCAGCCTAATGATTTGCCATACCTGCTCAAGATTCCTGCCAACAGAACATGAGTGTGCTTGTGGGTGGGGCTATCAGCACTGCTTGTTGCTCAGTGGTTATATTTACCAATCAGTTAACATGCAATATCGTAATAAACAGACTAATACTACATAAGATTTTACTTTATTACATAGCACACACAATGAATTGGACCATTATAGCAGTTTCAGACTACAAATGCTACAGCGCTGTGAAAAAGTATTTGCCCATCTTTATTTCCTCTATTTTTGCATATTTGTCACAGTAACTAATTTCAGATCTGCATACCAAATGTAATATAAGTCAAGGAGAAATATGACAAATATGTGTGACAAATAAAAAAAATTGAAGAAATCAGGATGGAGCAAATTTTTCATGGCACTGTAGGTGTTTATTGTACAATATTGCTGTTTTATATTATATTTAAGAAATGTAGCAAATTTATACACTTTTCTTTAAATGCATTTAGATAAAATGCCTCATGTAGACCCAACACTGACCCCAGTAAACACCTAGTTATGTGTACACTCCATGCACATGATTTTCTTTCTTTCTTTTTTTTTTTTATCACATAGTGTATATCAACTTTTCCTTAATGAGAAGCCTTGGGACATGGGATCAGCGGAGTATCATCATCTTACTTCCTCAATAATGAAAGAACAAATTAGAAAAGCAATAACAGGAGCACCATAAGTCTTTAAAAGAAGCTTAAAGATGATTTTTAAGATGACAGGAACAGAGATGGGGTAAATGGATGTGAGATTACTCTCTTTAAAATGAATCAGACAGAAGAAATAAGTTAAACAAGAGGCAAAGTGAGAGAAAGAAAAGAGGTAGCGAGGGTGAAAGTCAGCTCTCAGCATGGAGCAGTTTACCACAATACCGTTAGAGAGTTAAAGTAAAATTCCTGTGGAATAAAAATTTAAATAGTGTTAGGGAAAAAGTTTATATCAGCATTATGTACTCAGTGCAAGAAAACTTTCTGACTTCCCACATTCTACCTAGCACAATGTCCTTCTTTTGATAGTTGTTTAGGCACATTCGCAAAAGATGATCTCAACATCACTGAAACATCCGATAAGTGTGCATGTACACATGTATATAAAATTGTAAATGTGTGAAATTATTTTCTGCTCTTAGAGCTGATGTGAAGCAGATTATCCAGATAAAGCGCTCAGGCACAAGGGTTTAATTCTCCTACATTGTGAGAGAGATTTGTAAAAAAAAAAAAAGTGATTTTATTTATTTATTTATTTATTTGCAATGAAACACGTATTTACAGCCAATTGGCCAATTAAATAATGTGCTTGTTTGTAATGCCAGTCATACTACAGTATGATTGGCATTGCAAGCAAGCGCAGGAGCAGGAGTGGAAAATACTCGATTGTCCTTCATTACTATACTTATACTATTTTTTATGTTTATACGTTTTACCTTTTAATATTTGAGCACATTTAACTTGACTATATTTTTTGCTTGATATTTCCACAATTAATTTAGTAAGATTTTAACACATTATCTATATTTCAATTAACTATGATTTCTCATTTGCCTTTTTTTCTACCCCTGTATGTGTTTAGCATGTATAGTGACTCATGATCAGTTCCATTGATAACAATGCAACGTTAGAATTTGGTGGTTATTGTGATTTGGAAACAAAATATTGAATATAGCTCATATACCATTTTAAATGCAAGCCTAGACTGCAGAATACAACATGAAATGTGTATTTTTATAGTGTTTTTGGGAAACCATGCCAAGGGGAAAAAATGTATCTTTTGCATGTGACTGCATCATGCAGTTGTATCTGTGTCATTCTGTCTATACTGCTCATTTAATTTCTGTGTGTTTTCCAATTACGTCTTTTCCCATGTCTATATTAGCGTGATATACTATATGTTGTTGTTGTTGTTGTTGTTGTTCCTTTTTCGTCTGCTCCCATTAGGGGTCTCCACAGCTGATCATTGGTCCCCGTATTTGATTTGGCACAGTTTTTATGCCGGATGCAGTTCCTGATGCAGCCCTCCCTGATTTTATCCGGGCTTGGGACCGACACTGAGAACACACTGTTGCACGCAACCCCAGTGGGCTGCAGCGGTTAGAGCACTGTGACCTAACCACTAGTCCATCAGCGTGATATACTGTATGTACTATACATATATTTAACCTTGTGCATGACTGTGGATTTTGGACTATTTGCAATCAAAATATAAATGTGTGCATTTGTAGACAAGTCTTCACTTTTGTTACACCACCACAAAAGTATCAGCATAAAATCTAGTAACCATGCCATTATGCCACATACCATGCCTATGCCTACTGCAGCCTCAGCTTTCTGTTCTTGGCTGACATAAGAGATGCTTTTAAGCTCACCACAATTGTACATAGTGATTATTTGAGTTACTGTAGCCTTTCTGTCAACTCGAACCAGTCTTGCCATTCTCCGTTGACCCCACTCATCAACAAGGCATTTCTGTCCACTGGATGTTTTTTTCTTTATTGCACAATTCTGAGTAAACTGTAGTGACTGTTGTGTATGAAAATCCCAGGAGATCAGCAATTATAGAAATACTCAAACCAGCCTCTCTGGCCCAACAATCATGCCACGGTCAAACTCACTGAGCTCACATTTTTCCCCATTCTTATGGTTGATGTGAACATTACCCGAAGCTGCTGGCTCATCTCTGCATGATTTTATGCATTGCACTGCTGCCACATGATTGGATGAATGAGTAGGTGTACATGTGTTTGGTGAGTGTATATTTGCTATAAATTCTGTTCTTATCTCTACTAGCAAAAACATTCTTATAATATCTGTAAGTGATTCCACAACCTGAAATGGCATTATGTAAAATGTATTCTTTTTTACATTTAAACAGTAGTGCCCAGCTCATCACAAAAGTATAAACTCCTGAGATTTTATGTCTTGTTTTGCGTGTCGGCTATGAAAATAGAGCCCTAGGTGTAACTGCAAGAAAATCTCCTAAACACAGCCAACGACAGTGCTCTTTGAACTATATAGAGTCAAGCTGGTTGTTAAATAGGTAGCATGCTAAATAGCTTCCTTGTATTTAACTGGAAGTGTAAAAGACTGAGTAAAAAGATGAGTAAAGAGATCCTCAGAAGAAGTAATAATCTCTTGGTATCTGACTCCTGCCAAGTTACAAGATGACTGACTTCCCACATTCCACCTTACTAGCTTATTTCCACTTTGCACTGGAGAAGTCAGCCTTACCTAATATTGTCTGAGATGTGATTGTCAGCTGAGATGTGATCCTTCAGCTATTGTACAGACGTAGTTGTCAACAAAAAACCCTATTCCAACAAAACAATTCATATATATATATTTTTTAAATTATTCTATACTCAACCTCTTTTGCCACTGCCTCTGATCAGATTCCAACACTTCAGATTAGATTGCTATATCTTCTGGGAACATTCTGCTCTTGAAGTCTATGCCGATGTCAGCTCAGTCCCTTGGGCTTCCAAGAGCTCATCAGACACACTTCACTTGCACTGCTGAAGTAATTGGACATCCCTTAAGGTGGCAACAGGGACTCACCAAAGGGGAGGGCATGTTCAAAAGATTATTGCAATGCAGCCCCTATTTATGGCACAAACACTACAAAGATGCAAATAAACTTTAACCTATCAAGATCAGTAGTGTGCAACCCAGTAAGAAACAGCCACTACACACGTGTTAGCCCCACTGCATAAAGGCATAACTTGAAGCCAACCTCTTCAACCTTCCATCATCTAAACACATACACTTTTTTTCTCCTAGTGCTTGACTGAGGCATTAGAGGATCAAGCCATTATTAAGCTTAATGAACACCTGCAAACGTTTGAAGTGCTGCACTCCTGCAATGCGACACAGCTAATGATCCCCGAATGAGAGAGTTTTATTGCACATGCTTCTCTTTACAACTTATGAACACAGAGCTTCATTTAAATGCACATCTTCTTCATAAAGGGATTTTTAAATTATTCACAACAGAACTGTATATAGAGGAACAGAGAGCAGAAAGAGTGGATAAATGACCAGACATGTGGTGTTAACATGATCCTTTATGTCTCATATATCAGTTTCATAACTAATGGTGATATGCCTAATGGGTTTAATGTTTACATTTTCCCATCAAGTTTAATGCTTTCTAAGTGTCTACCCTTTCTCAGTTGAATTGAATTGCATCCTAATTTAATATTTTCATTGTTACGTTAACAGGTTCTGTCTGTTATAAAAACAAGAGAGATTCCATTATGTCCACTGAATCACCACTATACCACAGCTTATTATGACAAGGTCACAATCCAACACCTTTAGAAAAGCATCAAATATATATGTAAGATATACTTTAAGCATAAAATTTTAAAAAAGAAACAGTTAAAGGTCATTTGCCTGGAACAAATAGCCTTAAACAATTGATATACTACCTATTATTTATATAAGCACATAATATTTCAGTTTCATTTACTGTAATTCTCACCACAGTGAACTGATGTGTGTCGCATAAATCTTCCTCACATAAATCAGGAAGTTTTACAAACTTACAGAAAACCATCTTCCATTTCCATGCACACAGCTTGATGTCCAAATCCAACATCAGATACATTTTATTCAGGAGTTTAGACTTTCATTAAAGACTATTTGCCAAGGATGAATGATCAAGATGTAAGATACAGCCATCTCATATTTCAATTTCATTTTCTTTTCATCACTTATAGAGATGATACGTGATTGTC
Source organism: Pangasius sanitwongsei (assembly GCA_037576675.1). Lineage (NCBI taxonomy): Eukaryota > Metazoa > Chordata > Actinopteri > Siluriformes > Pangasiidae > Pangasius > Pangasius sanitwongsei. The sequence goes on from CM075008.1 coordinate 20,811,817, forward strand.
ACACACGCCAGGAAGTTTGATGCACTTAGCGAAAGCTGTCTGCCATTTCCTTTTTATTAAGACCAAAAACAGCATGAAGTCCATATCAGACATCAGATATTATGCTTTTATTTAGAAATGTAGACTTCCTTAAAGGCCATTTGCCAGGGACAAATTTGCAAAGCGTCTTGCTCCATTAGCAGAGTAAAAATTACAGCTGTGGATGCCAGACACTGGTCTAGATGAACCAAATGAACCATCTGCGCCCACCAATCCTCTCCCCTCGACTAGTTAAGTGTGACTCTATGGGATCTGTTCTGTTTCCAGCTGGGATCGGATAAAAGTGCTGACGTGTGTGGGGGTAACACGGAGGATCTCTGGCAGCATCTTTCTACCCAGCCACATCTCATTCTCCATCTCCCAGACTGGCAAAAATTGAGGTTTGTGAAGGTCATTATCAAGAAGTGCTGCCTTATTACAGTCAGTGACCTTCACCCCAGGCCCCTGGCACTCTTCTCTCTCTTATTTAATGTGGAAACTTGCCATGTGTCTGGGTGTGTTGGTGTGTGTGTGGCCCAAAAAGCAAACCCCTTAGCTATTTTTTCCCTGCTCTTTATCGCTAGATCCTCTAGTCACTGCCTGTCCGAGTTCGTCATATCCCCAAGGGCTAAAGAAAGAGGACAGCAATGAGATGACACAATCTGAGAAGCACACATGGACAGATGGGAAGCAGAAATGAGAAATATTACACACTGACATGCTCATATACTTTACTAGCCATGAGTATCATGACTCATTTTGGTGATTAATTTAATTCAGAGGAATCAAACTATGTGAGTTTTGAATAATTTCAATCACCACTCTAAAAGCATAAAAAAAGCATTGTGGAGGCTATAGTGCCATGTTTCCGCACAATTATTTTGACTAATCCAAGGATTTATTTTTTTTTAAATATAATCCTTTTATGTTTGCATAAAAGGAGTATATTTTGAAAATTTGAGAAATGAAAAGATTGGAACATTTAGTTTTCATTGTCTAAAACTGCTGTATTTTTATCAACTAAATATGGATTAAAGCTAACAATAACCAAATGACTGAAACGCATATTTTCATAAAAAGACTGAGACTAAAAATAAATCCAAATGAGCTCAGCTAATTAAACTGAACTAATTAAGTAGATTGAATATCTGGATCAGGTGCATTGGATTAGGGCTGGAAATGAAAAGTGTGTTGGAAGGTAGATCTGCAGGAACAGGATTGGTGATCACAGAGTTAGACGTTGTGCATCAAGAATGTGAATTTTCACAGTAGGTCAGTGCAACAAACAAGTGCAACAAGTAAAATACAATTATTAAAAAAAACTAAAATATGCCACTCATAAAAGAGTAAGCCTGTGTGTTTATAGGTAGTTAAATTGGATTTGTTATACCGTCTGAATAGTGCCTGGCCTTTACTTGAAAACTAAGTACTGCATATAACTGGATCATTCGCACCTCTGATAACCAAGCAAAAGAGGAAAAACATTTGACTTTGCATATCACAGCCTGCATCCCTAATGCAGTCTGAGATGACGAATGCTTTGTGCATAAAAGGCTGAATCTTTTTTTTAATGAGTAAAAGCGAAACTCTGGGTGTGTGACTCTGGTGTTGACTCAGAGAGATTAAGTTCAGTTTGCAGGCAAGGCCACTGAGAGGAAGCAAAAAAAATGAGAGAATCACAGCCTACCACCCCCCACCCCCCCCTTCTCTCTCTCTCTCTCTCTCTGTGGCCTTCCATGCTCTGAAAAGGCCCTGTGGATTTATCTGGCCCTTGAAAATGGGTTTTGGATGACGCATTATCCAAGACTGCATTTTAAACATCCATCCAAAAAAGGGGCTCACCGGCAATATTGCACCTTTTATCTGCTCTTCAGTTTCTTTGTGAGAGGGACATAAGGAGAGGGCAGATAACATGGTGAGAAGTGTGCTCTATAAGGTTTTTGCCATTCCAAATCCTAAAAGATTAGTAAGGATGCTAAAGTGCACTTTCATGCTTAAGTGCATAAATTTCATATTGTCACTTATCTCATCTTTCCTCAGCATTGCATGTATACCCTAAGGATATTCCTTGGTGGTTTTAACACCTGCAGTGGGCCTGAGAATTTCTGCAAATGTCAGAAAATTATGTTTTTAATCTTGTATTTTAAGAAAAAAAAGGACATGCACATCAAAAGAACTGCTTAGTAGTAGGGCAGTGTGTAACAATGGTTGTACGACTGAGTAGAGGACTGCCAGGGCGGTTTGCTCATACTTGTTTTACTCCAGTCATAACCTTGTACCTGTGACCCCATGTGGGTAGCCTACAAAAGGTCCCCACTATGGCACACTTGTCCTCTGGCTATTCTTGTGGCCTGGTGGTTCTCCCCTGAGTCTTACAAACATAGCTACATATGTAACCATCATTTTCTACTTTCTACTTTCTACTGGTGGTTTCCTTTGGAATTAGTGGAGGCTGTAGATCAAAGTTGTAACATGTCCTGACAGCATACAGTGTCTTGCAACACAAGAGCAGGCAGCACTCATAAATAGTGATTATACCTTACATTACTAATGATAGCAATCACTCAAAGTGTTGATATTGTTCCCTATTAAGGATAAGAATCACTCACGTCCTGAGTCTGTATTCTGTTGAGAATGACAAGCAAACTCACCACAGACCATATGGACTGTGATGAAGCACCACTCAGTCAATGAAAGTGAAGGTCAACAGCAAAGCTCCATGCTGCTCAAGTATGCCTATGCAATCACTTCCTAACCTGTCTTTAGGTCCTTTATGATTCTCCCTAAAGCACATAAACAGCTGGTCAGCAACTCTACGGCTGGAGGTCCCTTCCACATAGCACCTGAGAGCCCTCACTTGGCACAGGGCAGGGCTGTGTAGCTGCTGTACCCATCATGCAAGACATAATATCTCACAGTTCACTTGGGAATGTCTGGTGATCCCCAATAGAATATTTGTGGCTTGGGATAGAGAAGTCTGGACTAAAATTCTCACCCTGTTGCCACAGCAACCCCGTCCCTCCCCACCCGGAAAGGTCAAGACAACTATCTTTCAATGCTAACCCTCACAATGTGGATTTTTATGGTAATTGGTCAGTGTGTAATGTGTTAGCTGGCTAGCAAAGTTACCATTAAGCCAGTAGACAGTGTGTACTAGTAGCATACTTAAACGGTTCCCTATTAGCAAAATGCTTTTGTTTGGCCCAGTTTGATCCTTTCTTTCTCCTTTCTTCCTTCCTTCCTTTCCCCCTAAAATACCATTTTTGAAGTTTCCAATGCAAACAAATTAAGAGCGTTCAGTTGAAAGCAAATAATTAAAGAAAAAATGGCATATTGCAAGATGGAAATGGCAGCTTTGTCAGTGCATAAAATATGATGCAGTGTGACGTCTCTTCAGATTCTGTACATCATTGTCTGGCTTTGTAGGGGAAGTTGACACTAGTTAGATTAGACAGATATAGAGATCCCTTAGGGTTCGATACAAACCCATCACACTTTCACTCACACCTGAGTAGTTCAGAGGTCTCAACCTGTCACATATCATCACCATCACAGCCAAACACGATACCAGCAGAGCTCAGGAGATCCTAAATGAGTTAAAGGCACCTGTTCCTTTCACTCTGTGTCTGAAAAACCAGAACCCTTCCTGAGGGCTTACTCAAGCAATATCTGGGTGTTGGAAACATTTCTTTGAGACTCTGGTCCATGTCGACATGATTACATCACATAATTGCTGCAGATTTGTCTGCTGCAAAGTCATGCTGTGAATCTGCCTTTCTGCCACATCCCAAAGGTGCTCTATTGAATTCAGATCTGGTGGGTGGGGAGACCATTGAAGTACACTGGACTCCTGTGTCCATGGAACCAGTTTGAGACAATTGTGCTTTGTGACATGGCATGGAAGTATCCATTATAAGATGGGTAAATTGTGGCCATAAAGGGATGCACATAGTCAACACGTTGTCAAACAATTTGGTTAGCATCAAGGGGCCCAATGTTTGCCAAGAAAACATTCCCCACATCAACACACTACCACCTGCTTAAACTGATGACACAAGGCAGGTTGGGTCCATAGATTCATGCTGTTGATGGCAAATTCTGACCCTGAAAATCTGAAATTTTGACAGCTGCCTGTAGGAGCAGAAATCCAGATTCATCAGACCAGGTGATGTTTCTCCAATCTTCAACTGTTTCCTGTTTTGGTGAGCCTGTGCCAAAAGTAGCCTTCCTGTTCTTGAATGACAGAAGTGGACCCTGATTTGTTCCCATGATATGAGCAGCTTCTGAAATACTCAAACCAGTCTGTCTGGCACCAACAACCATGCCACGGTCAAAGTCACTGTGATCACTTTTTTCCCTAATAGAGTTACTGGATGTGAACATTAGCTGTATCTGGATGATTCTGTGCATTACACTACTATCGCATGATTGTCTGATTGGATAAATTGGATGAATAAGCAGGAGTACCTAATAACCTGTTCCTAATAAAGTGGCCAATGAGTATATGTCAGTCCGACAGTATTTCCTATACTTAAAAGGTCACCCAAATTTCATGATTATGCCTAACATCAAGCTTATAATTACTTAGAGAGATAGAGCTGACTTGAGAGGGGAAAAATTTATTAGCAGTCATTCCAGTAATGACAACGCCAATATTCAGAAAAGAGTGGTGAGGAAAAATTAACTCTACCTCATGTCATCTAAGCTCTTTCTCTGACCTTTGGAGAAAATGACTGCCACCTGAGTAAACAGTGAAGTGAAGAGGATCAATAGCTTTCATGAGCAAGCAGTTTGGTCTCTGATTGTTTAATGCAGTGACCTTATGAGAGCATCGCACTGAATTGTGTTATGTCATTATAAAGCTTTCTCATAAGTATCCTGGGGACACACAAGCTTGTAATCACAAATTGAATTACTGCATGTGAGTAGGTGCTAGGGATGTCCTAGAGACAATGCTGAGTCTTGTATAAACACGCATCCAATTGTAAATGGACTTCAAGAGTGCTTTTATGGAGTTGTTTATGTTGTGTATGAATTGGATTAAAACCCATTGCAACTTTAGACCTTTTACATGGATCGATTTTTCAGTAAGCCTCATGATGATGTAAAGTGATAGCAGTCCAACAGCTGCATCTAGAGAGAAGAGAAGTACAAGAGGGATAGGAATGGGGTGGTGTGATGTTGGATGTACATATAATCCAGTCAGATGATGAGGCTTAGAGATGGATATGCGAGAGGGAGCTTTCAAATTGAGAAGAAAACAGAAGCCAATGCATATCAAAGGCTTAATGACAATTTTAATACAACAGCTACCTTTAATACATGTTTGGTGTCTGAGGTTTACAGAGTCTTGCACTGGAGATATGAGAAAAATGTAGCTAACCAAGGAATGTTTATAGCTTTCACTTTGGCATCATAAAAATTGCATGAATACGTCATCAAACACTCAGCTCGAACCCTGTTGAGTTGGCACCATAAGCAGAATCAGGTAGGAGGTGCTAAAAGACAGATCTGTAAATTATTATTGATTTGAATGTTAATAGAATTGCAATTTGATTTGTATAATTTTATTTATATTATATTTTGCTGCTTCTGTACTAGTTGCATTACTGCACCCAGCAATATGTTTTTAAGTAAGTGTCTGATACTATAGATTGCACAATGCTAAATGGTCAGCAGTAAGCTTGTCAGTAAGCTTTACTTATTAGTCTCGTAGCTGCGGTGTAAAACTAAAGACTCAGTGTATATAATGCAGCAGCAACTTGTAACCAAAGATTTTGGTGAGACAGGGCTACATTAATAATAACATAGCCTCAAACAAAATTTAAGTTGAGAGGCTATCACATTTGACTTTTTATAGTTACCCCATAATCGGCGGTTGACACTCATCCAATATTTATCCAATTCATCCAATCCTGTCGCAAAAAGTACAATACAAAAAGTAGCCTGAAACTAGCCCAAAGGATTCTGGCATTGGAAAAGGGAGACTCATTTTTCTTCTTTTCTCTTTCCTTGCATGGGTAACAAGGTCACTGTGGTGCACATTCATTTCTGATATATATACATTATGCATTGTTAGCACTGTTAGTAAACTGTTAGCACTTATTTGCAGTCTTCTGATAATTTGGAGACATACAAAGCAAAGAAAATAAATTAGTGTAGAGATAGATAGATAGATAGATAGATAGATAGATAGATAGATAGATAGATAGATAAAGATAACTTTATTGTCATTGCACAAGTACAGGTACAAGGCAGCAAAATATCATTTAGCATCTACTAAGTGATAAAATAAAATATAAATAAATCAATAAATAAATCAATAAATAAATAAAGTGTGTGTTTGGAGGGGATGGTTGTGGTCGGCTTTTCATAACTTTTCACACTTTCATAAATAAACTTTTCACACTTTTCACACTTTCATAATAAGCTCCTTTGTCTTCTTGGTGTTAAGAATTAAATTGTTTCAATATACTGTATATCTATCTATCTATCTAGATAGATAGATAGATAGATAGATAGATAGACAGGCACACACACACACACACACACACATACAAAAGTTTAAAAAACCATGGGTTTCACCTGTGAAGACTGCATTTGTTGTTAAAAAGATAAACCAACATGAAAACCAGAGAGCTGTCTATAGGAGTAAAGCAAACCATTTCACCTCCTGAAGAAGAGACTTAAGGGAGAAACCTCCCAAAACAAATAATAGCAACAAAAAAATTGGGTGGTCTGCCACCAAAGGTGCCTTGTTCTAAGTAACACATATGAAACACAAATGTAAATATCAGGAAATGAAAGCTGAAATTCTGATCTACCGTGTAATATTCATTTTTTGATCTCAAAGCCAAATGTCTTTAGTATATGAATTGGCTTTGCCATTCCACTAGATTTTTGAGAGTGGCTGTGGGGATTTGCCCATTTAGTCACAAGAGCATTAGTGAGCTCAGGCACTCACTTTGTACACATTGTCATGGAGGAGCATGTTTGGGCTAGGCACCTTAGTTCCAGTGAATGGAAATTCTACAGCATACAGAGACATCCTATACAATTGTGTATTACAATATTACACCATGCTTCTTGCAATGTGATTATAAAGCTGGATTGTATCATCTTTTGTGTATGACTTTCTTGTATTAGATATGGATAAAAATCTTAAAATAAAAATTTTAAAAATAAATAAATAAAATAAAAATTAAAATAAATTACTGCTATGATGCAGTTGTCATGGTTTCTGAAAAAAAGGGCTTATTACAATGTGTGTATATCTAGAAAGGTTTTAAGCTTTAAAAAACAAGTTTAAAAAGTCTAACATTTTGTTGCTGGATATGTAGCTTTCAATTCACTATAAGTGCAGGGGTTTAACCCCCAGGAGAAAATGGGAAATGGGAAATGGCATTTAGGTTTAAACTAGTTGGATCCATTTTGCATGAGTGCATGAGAACATCCTGAAATTATTGAGTTTTGGGGATAATTTCATGGAAGGCAAAATTCATTCCTGAACCATAAACACGGTAATGGCAGGGTAATTCTGTTAGCATTTACAGATTATGTATTTGAGCAGCTTCTGATGTCCAGAAACAAAAACAACATACGGTATATGTGTACATATGCATAATGGCTTTATTTTTTATTACAAAAAGGATACTAATAACGAAAGTGCAAAATGCTCAAATAGGATTAAGGAGACTGCTCAGGATTAAAGACAAGCAATAGAATTTCGTATTTATTTTCCTGGTTACATAAAGCTAAGTTTATAAATCTATTTTAAGAAATGAAAGCAAAACCCTACTGCAGAGTAAATCTGGTTTTGAAGGCTATATAAATTTTTCAGTGAGCAAAGACCCCAGTCCACAGAAACACACTAACCCAGTTGAGATTAGACTGTAATAATGCCCATTGTGCTAAATGGTAGCAATCTTGTACAGCTTGGATATCATTGTATAATTATCTTAACTGGTGCCCCATGGCACTTGGGCTCCAGAAAGTGTCAGGGGGTGAGGGAGATTAAATTAGAAAGAATTCTGCACTGCTCATATGGCCGTGCACCCCCCCTGGGGGGGGCATGAGTTTAGGCCATAATGAATTTAAAAAAAAAAAAGATCACGCTCCTTACTACTGTATGTGTCAAGTCCCTACTGGTTTGGTAATACAGAGCTTTGGTTACTACTTTGGAACCCTCCATAATTTCTATCATAGAAATGATGGCCAAGGTCACACTGCAGGTTCAACTTGACCCCAACAAAAATTCTGAGCATACTATTGTAATCAAACTAACACATCTATAATAATTGAAAATGATTTTCTGTTTGCAAATATATTACTAAAAGTGAAGTTGTGAGCTGTTAAGGTGATAGTTCAACCAAAAATACTTACACCCAAGTGTAGTGGTTCAGTGTTTGAAGTTTCTGTAGTTTTTCACTAAAGCTACAGGGCTAATATAACAAATAATGGAGATATGGAAAGCTTTACTATTATATGCCTAATCAGACTGTATGAGATAATCCCAGTAAACTCTTGGCCAAATTCTACAACAGACTGTGCAATAACATGTGTTCTCCATGTCAGATTATACGATTAAGTTGCTCTAATGATAGACCAGCGATTCAAGAAAATCACCACGTTCTGTTTGCGTAAACTATCAGTGTGATCCAGCCCCATTCAGAAAATTCAGTCACATAAACAGAAACAAGTATTCTAGTAGCAATGTTATGCCTAGAGAAAACAATTTTAAAAGGTGAAGAGGAAAACATAGAATGTCCATTCTTCAAAGTGAGTTTCAGGTAATTAGGATATGTTTATATCCTTTAGCACTTGTATATACTTTTTGTCACAGTTATCAGGGGCAGTTCCTGGATCACTAGAGGGCACCTCACTCACTGTGTTGAGCTTCTTCTAATGTTTCCCCACTTCCTGCTATGATCAATCACACCTGTGTTATTTTCCTGTTCGGCTCCCTATTTAAGGTATTTTCACTATGATAAGGTATTTAAGATATACAGATATCCCTGTGTTCCCTCACTGTTTGTCAGAGAATTAAGTTTGAGTTCGAGAATTCTTGCTCTTGGCTGATAGGAGTAGAACCCAGTGTGGTCTTCTGCTGTTGTAGCCCATCCACCTTATGGTTCGATGTTTTGTGCATTCTGAGGTGCTTTTCTGCTTACCACGGTTGTAAAGAGTGATTACATAAGTTATTATATCCTTCCTGGCAGCTCGAACCAGTCTGGCCATTTTCCTCTTACCTCTCTTATCAACAAAGCATTTCCACCCACAGAACTCACTCAATGTTTTTTGCATTTTGTTTGTTTGTTTGTTTGTTTTTTGCACCATTCTGTGTAAACTCTAGAGATGATTGTGTGTGAAAATCGCAGGAGATCAGAAGTTTATGAATTACACAAACCAGCCCATCTGGTACCAACATCCATGCCACAATCAAAGTCACAGAAATCATGCTTTTTCTTCATTCTGATGTTGGATGTTAAAATTACCTGAAGCTCTTGACCTGTATCTGCATGATTTTTTGCATTGTGCTGCTGCTGCATGATTGTCTGATTGCACATTCCTGCAATTATCCAAGGTGGAAAAAACACAGCAGATGGTAAAGAAAAGCAGGAATGCAAAAAAAGTCATGTAACTGTAATACTTCAGACTAGATTATACAATCAACTGGACACTGTATAAGGCTACATTACAAACACACACACACACAAATATATATATATATATATATATATATATATATATATATATATATATATATATATATATATAATTTTTTTTTTTTCTCTTTTGCATTAATGGTTTTTACTTTGATATCACTTTGTACTCACTAATCAGTTTTTGCCTTAAATATGCTCTACTAGCCCACTATGTATTTTAATTACACCTACTGGTCAACTAATAAAAATTTATAGACCTGCCACATCATATACGTATATGCTTTACAGTCCTTAAATCTGTTTTGCAATTACTGAAAATAGAGAGATTTAAGCAAGAGATTTAAGAAGAACTTCTGCACAATTGGATCTTGTATGCTAAGACCATGGATGTCCTTAGTCTCCCATGTCTCTTGTCTTCGCATTCTATCAACATTTCTTTTTTCAACATATTTATAGGTGTCTACATTAAGAAAGATATTTCAGAATTTGGAGTCAGTCACTGAATCACACTAATACCAACACCCATCGACTTTCTGAATTGTTTTCAGAAATGGGACTGACTTCAAAAGCAACAGATAAGGGTTGATTTTAACCAGAGTTTCAGCACTGTGAGATGTGAGTTCAGGCATGCTGAACTGAAATCCAGTGGCACATGCAATGAAACAAGGCACTGGGCCGCATTTGGCCTTTGGGCCTTTGGGCCTTAAGTTTGACTCATACTTCAAATGATCATTTTACACAAAGTTTGTAGTAGTTGGTAGATAATTTTGTTCCTTCTAAGCATTTATTCCTTAAAAATTGGTCTGTGGGTAGTAGATCAGAAATAACTTTGTGTTAACACCATGGTCAAATCTAAAGTCAATAAGCACTGATTCTAACATGACAATAGAACAGAGTGTTTGACAATTTATGTTGATCATGAATGTCACTTTAAAAAGCAAAAGGCATCAATACGATTGATCAGTATGTTGATTTATTTTTTTAATTTTATAATGTTACCAGTAGTATCAGATGGTGACATACCTTTGGAAACAGTAAAATCAATTAAACTGGGTGTCTGTAAAATATGCATTGAATTTATTGAAAGGATAAACATTACATACTGTCATTACATAGTGTAAACATTCTAATTCCAAAAAAAAAAAAAAAAAAGTCATTAACCACATTCTGTACCAAACAATGCTGTACAGCAACAGGTAAATTTATTTTGAATTTGTCTATGTGCAAAATAGTACAGGTTAGTCATTTAATCATTCATTCAACTTCAGTAATTGCTTTTCATAGTCTCAGTCTCATGGTGGATCTGGAGACTATCCCAGTACCCTGGATAGGAGGTGGGAGAGTGGGATGCCTGTCTATTACAGGTGATCATTCACACACACATTCACAGACTTATTCACACCTAGGGGCAATTTAGTGTAGCCAATCCACCTACCTGCATGTTTTTCAGACAGAACCGAGAGGAAGCCCACATGAACGTGAGGGGAACATGCAAAAGTCTATACAGACAGAAATCCGAGCTCAAACCCAGGACCCTGAAGCTGTGAGTCTACCCACTACCCATTGCACTGCATTTGTTTGTCAGTCTGTCCAGCCGACTGTCTGTTCATCCATCCACCCATGCGTCCTGGTTACCAAAGACTCCCATGCAACTGTCCATGCTTAAATCCCCCTAATATTGGCCTGGAAAAAGTTAATATCAGAAGCAGGGCAGTACTTTTTATTCAATTTAAATTACATACTATTGTCTCCTCTGTTGTTCTGTCATTAAATAACATTGTGGCTATCATACAGTACAGACAAAAATCGGATTTTTTTTGGTCATTTTTCTCCTTCTCAGAAAGTCATGTGTATTATTCTTCTCTTTATAGCATGGCATGATTCACCTGGGAATCACACTGAAGATGAGAGATGAGGAGAGAGAGTTTTTCTTTTCTTGAAATATCTTCCCAACACAGATATGTGGTGTCCTGTGGTGATACCGTTACTCATTCTACATTGCTGATGTCAGCAAACTGGAACTCACCACAGACCCTTGTGACTCTCATTAGAACAGACAGAATGGGGCCGTTTTACACATACGCTAAGTCTCATACTATCTTTGTCATACCCTGATCCTCTGTTCTCGTCCCTATTCAACATCTCTTGTTCTGATGTTGTTTTAATTGCTCTCAGGCATCAGGGGACCTTATTAATTGAAGGCACTTACTTTAAGAACACAGAGGAAGCCATGGCCACAGGCTGCCTTCCATTATTTATTTATTTGTCTTATTTATGCCGTTCATTTCGTTTTTACACAAGGCAGATCTGACCTCTGACCTACATAGTGCTGATTGACCACATAGACACTGTCTTACAGGCCTCAGAAATATATATTTTTTTAAGTTTCGTTAGTGAAAAATATATAATTTTCAAACAAACCAGGGTTGTCAAGCAGTTATTTATTCCATGCTTCCAAGACTGTTTTCACTCTATTTTCTATGCTTCTAAGATCTGCTTCAATAAGCCACCACATTCACATTTATTTATCTGGCAGGTGTTTTTATCCATAGTTTTGTATACCACATTGTCATCAGTCCATTAATGCTTCTCACTTCTTTGAGTGAGAGATGGAGGTTGTTTTCTATGAAAATAAATATAGAAGTCTCTCTTGAGCCCTAGCTTGTCACTGTCGACATTTCCTTCTGTCATCAAACTACTGTATAAATCTGTAGTGAAAATGTCCGGAGTGGTGCAACGCAACTTATCAAATTGATTGGAAGATTGAATGCCCACAATGCCACTGACATACTATAAATAACTTCATATTACTAAATAACCATATAGTCTTTAAAAACTGATTTTTGATCATTTATCAGGTTTCCTTACTTTTAATTATAATATACCTCTTTGTGCAAGTGCTGGATGTTGCTGCCAATTCAGTAGCAATGCAGTTTGATATCCTGAATGTTTTGGAGAACTGGGTGTATAGAAGCAGTAATCCATTGTTCACATTGCAGGCACATGTTTTTTAACAAGGGGCTTTGAGTTTGACACATGTGCATTAGAGCATCTTACCATTAGATACTCTTCTTCCTGGCAAATCTTTGAAAATCCAAATCTTTGATAATCCATATCACTAACTATGACACATTCCAGGGACATGTGCGTCATGTGGCTCATCTCTCCTGTCCAAGCAGACTACAAGCAATTCAAAAACAAAATAAAGGCAGGTTTATCTCCTGAAGCTTGTGTAACAGGCAATGTGAGGGGGCTATATCCACATTTGCAGATTGCCTGAAATTATTTAAAAACTCGTTATGCGCGGAAAGCAGGTTCAGTGACAGTAAGTAGACACTACACTACTCTCGCATTATAAGTAAGCTACTTTTTACTTGTCAATCATGCAACTGACATGAGCGACAGCCAACCAGTGGCCACCTCCGAACTCAGGCCCTAGGGCTTCAGCTCCACCTAGCCCCTATTATAATCTGGGTGCAGGGACAAACAATTTTTTCATGCAGTTAAAATACATACTTATATTTTTTGTACGAGTCACTAGCCATAGTTATTATTTTGCAAATTAAAACTTTTGTTGAGAGATGTCTTAATTATACATATCTTTATTCCAACATGATTCAGCTGTGATGAAAGCAGGCCAAGACAGCATAATCATATTTAGCCAAGCCCGTGTGACATTGGTGCAGTAAATGGATTAGAATACCAGCTTTCCTAAAAAGAAAGACAAAATGCAGCATAATGTGTACTATATGGGCAAAGGTTTTTGGACACCTGACTATAAAACTCATATGTTACTTTCGAACATCCCATTCCAGATTTAGTCCCCCCTTTGCTGTTATATTAATCTCTACTTTTCTGGGAAGGCTTTCCACTAGATTTTGGAGCATGGCTGTGGGGATTTGCCCATTTGGCCACAAGAGCATTAGTGAGGCTGTGCACTGATGTCATGAGAAGAAGGTCTGGGGTGCAGTCAATGTTCTAATTCATATCAAAGTTGTTCTTTGAGATATTCATCTCAAAGGGGTTGAGGTCAGGCTCTATGCAGGCCACTTGAGTTCTTCCACTCCAACCTTGGCAGACCATGTCTTCATGGAACTTGCTTTGTGCACAGGGGCATTGTCATGCTGGAACAGGTGTGGGCTCAGCCCCTTAGTTCCAGTGAAGGGAACTTGTATAGGGACAACATACAAAGACATCATATAAAATTGTGTGCTTCCAACTTCCTAGTGACAACAGATATTGTATGGGTGTGATTTTCAGGTGTCCACAAACTTTTGGCCATATCATGAGCAAGATGGCAGCATATGCAGATGCAGTGACTTTGTGCTCCTTGGTTCAGTGCTGTTTTCTTACTTTTTTTATTAATATTTTTAAAAGTATCCCTACTACTTAGCACTGTCATCGCAACAGTGAATCTCAGATACAGCTGACACAACTTACTGTACATCAGATCAATATATGGTAGGCATGTTTTGATTACAACTTTGTTACAACTATGGCCTCCCACCAGAACTCATCAGACTGCCAGGGTCTCCATGGATTGTTGTCCCAACTGGAATGAGAGCGGAGGAGAGAGAGGAAGCAGAAGCAAGGTTTCCGAGCTGGAATACGAGCTAAGCTAAACAAAGCCCCCTACAAACCTCCCCTACCAAGTATTTTTATCATCAATGCAAGATCATTGGCTAAAAACAATTTAGGACTACTGTATTATGATAATCACAGAAACTTGGAACTATTCAATGATCCTGGATGCAGCCATGAAGCTATCAACAAACACTTCTCCTGAAGTATGTTACAATAAGATGCTGACCATATTACATGCCAAGGGAATTTACCACTGTTATTGTTACTGCCAAGGACCACTGTGTGCTAACACCAAAGAGCTCTTGGCTATCTGATTACGGCCATTAGCAAACAACTCAATGCTCACCCCAGTAGTGTTTTCATAGTCATGGAAGATACAATCAAGCCAACCTCTATTCTTCCAAATAAATTTAAAACATTTACAGTGCCCCACAAGAGAGAAAAACACATGACCGTGTCTACAGTAACATTACGAACAGATACAAATCTTCACCCCTTCCAACTTGAGTCAATCAGATCAGCTTTTTTCTGCTCCTAACCCAAGCATACCAGTCATTAACAGATAATAAGAGGTGTTCTGACAACATGACCATCAGCAAGCACATCCAGGACTTTTCTAACAGGAAATCATGGATGACCACGGAAATCCTACTCCTGCTGAAGGACCATAACACAGCCTTCAGGACTGGCAAGAAAGAACTGTATAGTACTGCCAGGTCTAACCTGAAGAGAGAAGCATCCAGGATACTAAGGCAGCCTACAAACAGAGAAGACAAAAACACTTCAACAATGCAGGCTCTCATCGTGGCACGGCATTTAGACCACTACAGTAAACAAATGCAGTAATGATCCTCTCACCAGCAGCAGCACCTCATGGGCTGAGGAGCTCAATCACAATTTTGCATGTTTTGAAGTGGGAAAAGAAGATCCTGCTGTGACTCACTCAACAGGCTCCAATAGTCAGGATCTTACTCTACAGATCACAGATGTCATAAGCACACTCCAAGGTGTCAGTGCAAGGTATGTCCACAGCCAATACAGAATATCTGGAAGTGTCTTCAGAGACTGCATCACTCAGTTGGCACTCAGTTGTCCTAAAATGCCCAAAATCCTACATCATAGTGGCAATCCAAACTGAGACAGCCATAAGATGTCTCAGTGATTACCTTCCACATAGACAACACAACAATGGTGGGGTCTGATGAGTCAGCCTACAGTGAGGAGGTATGCAGGCTAATGGACTGGTGCTCAGATAAAAATCTGGCCTTCAACTCTGAGGAACTGGTCCTAGACTTCAGAAAGAAATGAAGACGCTGCTCCACTCTACATTAATGGAGACAGAGTGGACAGGGTCACCAGTTCCTTGTCACCCACATTTCTGAAGATCTCACGTGGTTAACAAACACCGTTACCCTTGTGAAAAAAGCATAACACTGGATTTAAGACACTCAGGAGAGCCAACCTGCCAGAACATCTGCTGGTGTCCTCTTACCACTGCACCATAGAAAGTGTCTTGACCTTTTGTATCTTAGTGTGGTATGGCAACTGTTCTGTGGCTCAACACAGTCCAGAGAATGATCAAAACTCAGCTGCTGGCCTGGAGGATATCTACAGTTCCTGTTGCCTGCAGAAAGCCTATAACATAAGTAAAAACCCCTCACACCTTTGCCACCACCTGTTTGTCATGCTGCCATCTAGGAAGTGATATTGGACCATCAGGGCACACACTTCCAAACTTCTGAACATTTTCTACCCCAAAGCCATCACCACACTTTACTTAGCACCGCCTATTGCACCCAGCATTCCCCTCCCTGGACACCCTAGGCTAGTGCATATAATGACATTCTCTGACAATTTGAAAGTGCTGACCAATACAAAAATTACATTTGCAATACACAGAACTAGTGCAATAATTACATGTGCAATTCACTGAACCCATGCAATAATGTGAATAGGTGTATATGTGAATTTTTGCATGCATGGGTATATGCATATGTGTGTATGTGTGTGTGTTTTCTCCATGCTTATTTCCTACTGTCTTCTTATATTTTCTTTTATTATATACTGTGATGGGGGGGCCATCAGCCCGAGCACAAAAGGCCCAAAGTTCTCCTCACATGACTGCCGCCGTGGTGCTGAACGGATAGAGTCGGTTCAGCACCACCATTGTTTTGGATAGCAGTAAAGCTCATGGGTACAAGGCGGGGTGGAGAAACTCGACTCGGCTGTTGGGCAATGATTGTAGCAGTGGTTCCCAACCCTCCTTCAGAAACCAGAAGAGTATAAAAGGTGCCAGCGGCTGCTCTCTGGTAGAGAAAGGTATGGTTAAGTAGTGTTCTAACGTCTTTTATCCTCTCTCTGCCAGAAGCCGATGTCAGAGAGGATGAAGAGCCTGGGCCCCTGCACACCGACCCTCGCCAACCCCAAGAGCAATTGCTGTGCTTCCTGGGTCTCGCCGCAACACTGCTGCCCCATGTTCGCCGCACCCAGCTCCGTGATGACCGCGACCTCACCTTCACAGCAGTCTTTCCCATACACAAGCCCTTAAAATAAAGATAACTTTTCCCCCACTTCCGCCTCCTCTTGTCTGTGTTCTGCCCCTTGCAACTTCGCGGTGCTACAATACAATATTTTAATTGGATTTATTCTATTGAATTTATCATTGTTTTTGCACAGCATGCTCCACTGAGGTGTCACATCAGTGCCAGATTCAGCACCTCACTGCAACTCCCAGAATGCGCAATGACCCATGAAATGTGCCTGCAACAAATCACAGGTCCAAATCTGTTTAATAGTTACAGACATGGTCACCATGTTGACAACAACACCCAATGCACACAAACTGACATTCATAGTCATCATCTTACTGATCATGCACACCTGCATTCAATCCCTTTCACATCCTATACACACTCCAAACTTACACACAACAAAAGTTTAGAGTATTCTCCTGACACGCCAAGCCTTATTATTATCATTGTATGACATCTGGTTCTTGATTCTCGTTTTGTTTCCTGGTTAACGATTTTGCTCATCTAGTCTTATCCTAGTCTGTTTGCTCATCACCATTTGCCTGAGGTTTTTTTGTTTTGTTCTGTTTTTTGTTTTGTTTTGTTTGTTTTTTTTACCATATTTTTGCCTTGTGTTTTTGGAATTGTTTACCAGTTAAAATAAAGCATTTGAACCTACACTTGCAGCCATCTCAGCCACCTGACATGAGGTTGTTACACCAGAATATCATAGTACTCTGTACAAAATAAAATAATTCTATTCTGTTCTATATAGTGTGTATTCTCTTTCTGACATGCAGACAGGCATGAAACCCTCATACATAAACATCATGTTACATCATAAGAAAGTGCTGATCTAGCTGAAGATAAATAACTACAGACACTAAACTAGATAAACTGAGGTTAATTTACTTCACTGTACACTAAAGCAATTAGGCTAAAATGAACATTAAATTAACATTTCTTTATTGTTGTTTTGTATTTTTTTTTTTATTCAGTTGAGTTAATTGAAATAAAAAATTGTCTGCTTTTGAGCCAAGTTGTCTACAGTCTTATGAGACATTTCCTCTCTTATTATGAGGTCCACTATTATTTTCCTTGGGGAAGAGGAACCTCTATCAGTAATGGATATTTTCTTTTCTCTTGAATATGCATTCAGAGAGAAGACAGAGCTTTTCTAATCACCCTGCCTGTGATTACCTGCACAAAAACAATGCAGTTTTCATGTAGCTCCTTTTTAAAAACAACCAACGTATGTCAGAAACCTTCTCAGTCTCCACTGGTTGACGCAGACAAATCCACATTTCTGCCTTGTTAAGCTAAATAAAATACCAAACCCATGCATTATTCACTCTTTCTTACATTCAGCTGTGGTTGGTTAAGAATAACAATCATTCATGCCCTGCAGTGACAGCTTGGCTTCCTACCATCACATGCTTTCACCACCATGCTATCCAAGACTGTTATATTAATATGAGCAAGATGGCAGCATAATATTAATTAATATTAATATTAATATTAATATTAATATTAATATTAATATTAATATTAATATTAATATTAATATTAATATTAATAATAAAACTAAAAACAAGTGCATATGAGAGCAATCAAAGTTCATTAAAATGTACACTTGAATTTTGTTGAGGTCAGTTGTAGTGAAGTAAAATAAAACTTTAAAAATAAAAAATTATCTAATATTTATTTACTTAAACTCCAGTGTTGAATTCTAGATTCTGATCCACTGATTAATTTTTATATTATATTCATTAATATATTACGTTCATTATTGAGGGAGTTTGCAAACAATCCAAAAATGTTAGGCAGAAACAAAGTCGAAAAACAGGCAATGGTTAGGCAATGTGCAAGACAACTAAAGTGGATGATGGCAGAATTCTTTCCTTGTTGAAGAAAAACCCCTTCACGACATCTAGCCACGTCAAGACCACTCTGGAGGAGGTAGGCATATCATTGTCAAAGTCTGCAATCAAGAGACGCCTTCATGAATGTAAATACAGATGGTTTACCTCAAGATGAATACCACTCAAGAACAGAAAGGCCAGATTAGACTTTGCTAAAAAAAAAAAAAAAAAATCTAAAAATAGCCTGACCAGTTCTGATGCAAGATTAACTTGTACCAGAATGATGGGAAAAGAAGAGTATGGACAAGGAAAGGAAGGACTCATGATCCAAAGCATACCATATCATCTGTCAAAAATGTGGAGACAGTGTTATGGCATGGGCATATATGGAATAGAATTGGGTCACTAGTGTTTATTGATGATGTGACTGCTAATAGAAGTAGTAAGATGAATTGTGAAGTGTATAGAGCTATACTTTCTGCTCACATTCAGTCAAATTCTGCAAAACTGATAGGACAGCGCTTCACAATACAGATGGATAATGACCCAAAATGTACCGCCACACAAGAGCTTCTTAAGGCAAAGAAATTAAAAGTTCTTAAATGTTCGATGACCTCAATTCAGTTGAGCATGCTTTTCTCTTACTGAAGACAAAACTGAAGGCAGAATGACCCACAAACAAGCAGCAACTGAAGGTCACTGTAGTAATGGCCTTGCAAAGCATTTCAAGGGAGGAAACTCAGCGTTTGATGATGCCCATTGATTCCAGACTTCAGACAGTCATTGACTGCAAAGGATTTGCATTCAAGTATTACAAAAAATTCTAATATTTATGATTGTTAGTTTGTCCAGTTACTTCTGAGCTTGTGAAAGTGGAGGGACTCTGTTAAAAATGGCTGTAATTCCTGAACAGTTAATGCAATTTAGCAGTTTTGCTAAATCCCTTGAATTACCTCCGAAAGCCCACACTTCAATCACATCTTGATTGCTTCATTTCAAATCCATTGTGGTGGTGTACAGAGGCAAAATTACAAAAATTGTGTCATTGTCCAAATACTTATGGACCTGACTATACTTCGCAGTGAGAGTCTTTATATACTATGTGTGTGTGTGTGTGTGTGTGTGTGTGTGTGTGTGTGTGATAGAGTTCAGTTGTGTTGATCAGTAGTCAGTCAAGTCAAGTCAAGTGGCTTTATTGTCATTTCAATCATATACTGTATAGCTAGTTAGTACACAGTGAAACAAAGCAACATTCCTCCAGGACCATGGTGCTACATAAAACAACACAGAACTACAAAAGACTACACATTTTTTTAAATAAAGTGCACGAGCAAACGTGTAAACAGCACAAGACAGTGCAATGACTACCAAAACAGGATAACAGGCACAATAAGATACAGTGCAGTGCCGACTAGTACACATTTCTAGTAAGAAATCAGGTGAAAGGGATCATGTGTGATGGGAGTTGGGGTCACTGTAGGCCGCGTGGTTTTATGGGTAGTGAAGTTGCATTCCAATTCCAGCGTGGACATATCACTAAAATAATATATTATTATACTAATGAACTCATTCTGATATGCTATTTTTCTTTAGTAACAACTAATTCATAGGGACTGGTAAAATGGATACTCATATAATATATAATATATAGAGTTTTAAAATGTTTGTTACTTAGAATGTAATAAACTACTTACAAAGAAAAAAATGTACACTTGTTATGGTGAAGAAGAATGGCAGATTGAGTATGTGACTGTTGTCCTACACCTGAGTGAAGGACCACCAGGCCACCTTCCTCACTTGGGTTGGTGAGAATTGCCAGAGGACAAGCATGACATAGCAGGGAATTTTTATAGGCTACTCACATGGGGTCACAGTCATGAGATGAAGTCTTTTTTGAAGTCTTTTGTACTTGGCAGGAAAATGCTACTCTTAGTGGCAGCCAGAAGGTAACCATAGAGCATGTCGAATGGCATTTAATGGAAGAAGGCACCTCTTGACTAAGGTTCAGGTATGTCTGTACAATCACTTCCTTTACCCAATGGACTTACCTATCTTTAGACAGCAGAGCAGCTTTATGGTAAATGACCCACCAGCTGGCAATCAGTTATACATAATGTTTGCGAGCCCTCACTTGACACAGGTCTTGCCTGTGAACGATCTCATCTGCAAGAACAGACAAGTTGGTAGGTTTATTATTATTGCAGTATCTTTAGCACAAATGATGTATTCAGACACAGCTGGGTTCAGACACAATTCACTGAAGGATCTGGCCACAGCGATGCCATCACACTGCCATCATTTTCAGGTTCCACTGGTTCTTATCACACTGTGGAACATTTTTTTGCATGATGTTTGGAGACATTAAACAATTTAAGAATGGTTTTGACTAGTTTGTACTATGTACACCTTTTATACCTTTAATCATGTACACCTTTAATCATGTCATGTACACCTTTAATCCATGTATACCAAAAAGAGACACTTCTAGACAGTGTTTTACCAGTCCTCTGGGATTGGCATTTGAGCTGGACAACTTGCCTCCTGCTATGTCTCCCATTGCATAGTTTGTTTTGTCTATATCAATTTCAAATACACAAATTGTGCAATTAAAGGATAAATAATAAGATTCGGTGGCATTGTGGCACAGCATGCAGCGTTGCCATCTCGTAAGTCCAGGATCCTGAGTTCAATCTTGAGCTCAGATTGCTGTCTGTGTGTAATTTCTGTGCATGTTCTCATCATGTTCATGTGGGTTTCTTCTGAGTTCTCTAGTTTCCTCCCAACTCTCAAAAACAGCCACTAGGTGGATTGGCTATGCTAAATTGCCCCTAGGTGTGAGTAGTGCCCTGTGATGGACTGGGGTCCCTTTCAGGGTATATTCCTGTCTCTAACCCACTGTTCCCACAATAGGATCAGGATCAACCATGCCCTGACCAGGATAGATCAGCTACTGAAAAGGCACAAATGAATGGAACCTAGCAAAACATCATCACCAATCGTCCTTAGAAAAAGACACAGTACAGTATGAAGAAGCAAGGTTGGGGCTGATTTATTTGCAGCCCAGACAGTAGATTCATGCAGCCTATCAGTGACAGCCGGGTCAAATGAGTGAAACAACATCTATTTATAATCTCCATTTGGGCTAATATTTCTCATCCCGCTTTGCTGAGACATCCATAAGACATCAGCAGCAGTGATTGAGAAGGCACATGTGAAATATATTCATGGTATAATGATCATGAACTAGGTGGATTATTCACTCCATCATGCTTTTTTTCATCCTTGCCTTTGGAGGAGAAATTTAAAGTAGATAGACTGAGACCATCTTGTCCAATCAAAGTATAAATTACTCAAAAGAACAGACATTATGTTCAGTGTTTCAATATGTTCAGTGTTTTTATGGTTTGAGTGAAAGGATTATAGCTTTTCTGATTTCCATGTTTGGTGTTTCAAAGGGACATGGCATGAACCCAGTAGGGGATTACAAACCCGAAGCACAGAAATTACTAATGCAGGTGCCTATCTGCCTCTAATTGTCCCACATCATTCTTATTATACCATAGATTAGACATCATGATATAATTCATTGCTTAAAGTTTTGTTGCTGAGCTATTGAATGGTGTAAGATTTAAGCCCTCTTATCTAATATCATGACCAACCATCACTATAGGTGACTATATCACAAAGTCATTTGTTCAGGTTTGCCGAGTGTATGATCCAGCTTCGGTTTCACTAGATCAGCCTTAATATCAGCCTGCAGCACATTTGCCACTGCTTATGAGCCATACACCTTCATAACACTCTGAACATCATCAGCTCTACTAGCTGATTATCAGCACTCTCAGTGGGCCTCAAACGTAGAGAATGAGCCAATCAAAGTACACCAGGGTCTGTCTCTGTATATGGGACCACTGTAATAACTCTCCTGAGAACTGCATTTCTTTGTGCTGTTTCATTGCTGGTAACAACTCTTGCATTTGGCACATGCCTGCTGCCAGCTCCTCTACTCTTCCAATGCAGTAAAGGCACTCATTCTTCCTCTTCTATGATCAGCTGAGTCTTCTGCCTGTTTCTGCTCTTGCCCTTACAAACAAAGGAGCTTAATTTTTTTCCCAGCAAGCTCAACAGCCATAAGACAATTTCAAGATAGTAAGAATAAAAAACATCTAGAAATAATATTAGTCTTATCTGAATATTAATTACTACTACTGCTGCAGCTGCTACTACTACTACTACTTATGATGATGATAATAATAATAATAATAATAATAATAATAATAATAATAAAAATAATAATAATAATAATAATAATAATAATAATAATAATAATAATAATAATAATAATTTTATATATTCGTGTAATCTAATAATGAGAAATATTATGTAAATTCAACAGTATTGAAAGTGATCATTTTTTTCAGTGTGATATGGTATGGAACATCCATATTTTAGCATTATTTTACATGTGAAATAAGGTTCTCATTGATGTTTTGTTAGTTGGTAATCACACCTTGTTTTCTATATGCAGATCAGTGTACTGACATGACCTCTGCTGATTCCAGTTCACTTTCTGTCTTCTCACTATAAAACACACATGGAACATTTAAGTCTTGCCAAATATTGTAGTCATGAAAGTTCAGAGCCTTGTTACTCCACAGATTGCCCATGCTATGTTTCACCCTCTGTCTGATCTTATTTATTATTTCAGACTGTGCTTTAACCCGATTGTACCAGAACTACCTGCACTTTGAAATGTGCCTGGTTACCGACACTGATCTGGTTTGCAATTTCACTTTTGTTGCTTAGATTTTCTATTAAAGTGTTTCTGTGCATGGATCCTCACTCTCTCCATGTCTGGTGGTTTACAGCCCTCAGACATAGAAGCCAAACTGCAAGAGATGCAAAGAAATGAAACAAGGAATCAAACCAAGGGAATATAATGGCTTGCTTGTCTTGTTTCCTATATCATTTTCCATCACATTTAACATCAGCTTCAACTTGAACACTCCCTCTGACCAGCAGTTGCACCAGATTGTCATTACTCTCACTTACTCCTTTTCAGTAACCGCTTATATTCATCAGGGGTGTGGTAGATACGGGGCCTATCTGGGGAACACTGGGTGTGAGGAAGGAATGCACCTTGGATGGCATGCCAGGGCACCATGCACATACAGTACATTCACATATTCATTCACACTTAGGGGTCAATTTATTTTGACCAACCACCTACTGACATGTTTTTTGGGAGGTGGGAGGAAACTGGAAACCTAGAAGAAACCCATGCTGACACAGCGAGAACACACACAAAAACTCCACACATACAGTCAGTTAAGCTCAGGACTGAACTTGGACTGAACTCTGGAGCTGTAAGGTGGCAATGCTACCCACCATGCCACCATGATTCCCAGATTCTTATTATTGATCCTTTAATTGCATATTAATTTGTGTATTTCTAGTTTCTCTACCCTTGCATATTTATTCTTAGTTTCCCTGATGGAAAATGGATTTGCTTGGTTAAATCTGTCTGTGTTTTGACCTCAGGCATGAAAAACCAAATAAAGTGTCTCTGCTCATACTTCCAGCTGCCCTTGACTGCCAATTGTTACAGAAACAGAGGGCCAAAGAGGATGAGAGCCAAAGATGAGCATTTATCTTTCTGACAGGGTCATCTAGTACGCATGAATGACTATTTATGAAAATGAAGGAGTCTGACAGAGACAGATTGAAGTGATAAGTGTGCCCATTTGAGTTCTCTAATGACTTTCTTAGAGTCTCCCATCAGATTAATGCATATGATGCAAATCAGATTGCATAATAAGAACGCTTTCCAAACACAAATGATCATATCTTAGGCATCAGGAATCGAGAATCCAACAATATAAGGTAATCAATATTTAATAAGATTTCAGTGTCCCAACCTCTCAAACTCCATCAACATTATCACTCTCGCTTTTCAATTGCAGCTCATTAACACAACTAACCGTTGATTCGGTCCTTGGCTCCACAGAGCTGCAATATCACTTTTAATTTCTTTCACCAAAAAACGCTATGCTGTTGACACTGCATATTAGACGAGATCTCAACACACACAAGCTTAAACAGCCCAGTCAGGACTTATGAAAATAGCATTGTGTGTGCGCAAGGATTAGTGATGAGTTTACCAGCAAAGAGTTCACTAAATGAACATATTGCACATGTGGGGTTGGGCAGAAGACTGCTGCTAATTCCAAAGCCACTATGGGTGCTGTCTAAAATCTGCCCTTCAAGCCAGAATACTATGAAACTATGAACTTTATCTCACTCTATTGAATCTCTGTAGACGAGTCTTTGATCAACATATGTATTAAGAACTAGGCCAAGCCATGTATTTTTGGCCAAAATAAAGTGACACTTCTCAAATCCCAAGAAGGATTAATTGCTGTTTATAGTGATGGTCAGTGCAATGAAGAGAAGACTGGAAATTTAATATACAGGGTGTCCCAAAAGTCTCCATACATAGGGGAAATTAACACTTTTTAGTAAAATGTAACTTTATTTTCCAAAACATCCTCTACATGATTGCCATTTCTTTATAAACACACATGAATTCATCTCTTCCCATTCATGATAACACATCTGGTGTTATGCATGTAATTGCATGTCCATCGCAACCTTGCAACAGCTTCCTGATCCAGCCATGCAAATGATTTCAATACATTCTTCTTTTGTCAAAGGCATTCTTAAAGGCTATCTGAAAAAAAATATATAGGACCTCAAGAGGGGGTAATAAGACCATGCAAAAGCTGTGCAAAGCAAGTGCAGGGGGAGTGTTGACTTGTACTGGAGATATTTTTGAGGGACAGAGCACCTGGAACTCCTTAACCCTGTGCACATGCCCTCTCTTCAGGAGGCAGCACCAGAAGATCACTATGGTGGTTATAAACCTTCATAGTGGCATTGCTAGAGATGGACCACTGGACGAGGTTGGGGTTGTGTGGTTAACATTCTTCTTCAATGTTTCATGGAGGTCTGGGGCAGTGAATTTGGACTGGCAAACTTGGATGATGGTACTTATTATTATTATTATTATTATTATTATTATTATTATTATTATTATTATTATTATTATAGGATGTGTTTCAGTTATAGTGGGATCACACTCCTCAGCTTCTCAGGAAAAGTCTATGCAAAATTCTTAGTTGTGGAGAACAGACTCTGTCAATGTGGGTTTTGCCTATGCTGTGGAACAGTGGACCAGCTCTTTACTCTTGCAGAGCCTTGTGAGGAGTATGCTGCCAAGTATAGAAAAGAAATAATATGGCTGTTATTTTCACATGATGTTCTTTGGCACCCTCTGAACTGGACCTTCGACACACACTCGAGCATTTTGGTGTGGTGAAGCAGGACAAAGCTCTCTGTTTACCAGTCAATCTACCTCCTTATCCTTACCTAATCTCTTGACAAGAAAGGTCATACTTTAAGGGTTATATCCTTGGCAAAGTTCCTAGATTACCTCCTTTGTGTTATCTGGAGAGGGCAGGACACCTTTGTAAACTAGGAAAGAGTAAAATATTGTTAATGTTTGGGGGTCTAGTCATAGACACTAGTGAGATTAGTATCTTATAAACAGGATCCTCTCATCAAATAAAAGGTTTAGTAAACAGAATCTCATCACCTTAATAATTACCAAGACTTGATTGTATCAGTGTGGTTATATTCAGGATGCATTTAGAAAGTTTGCACTGTGGTCAGAGTGGCAGATTATAACTTTTTTGTTAAAATATACTTGAAAGAATACTTTCCAAAGGCAAGTTTAGAATAGTAAAGCTACTTATCTAAGAAAATTCCAAATGAGTACATGAAACATCTGAATGTGAGCATGGTCATGTCATAACATCACATTTATAACTTTATCAGGAGTGTGAACCATGTTATTCAGCAGTCCCGTGTCTAGGGCATAAATACCATGAGGTCTCTGCCTTAAAGTGATAAATTCTAATAGTGTTAGCAGCAAAGGTACAAATGGGGATTAAAGAACTGACAGAAGAAACTACAGTCAACACCCCCCTTTCCCCATGGACTTAGATAATTAATGCCATTATTTAATTTTGACACTGCTAAAAGTCACACACTAAAATTGATTGCTCAATAGAAATGTAGCAATGTATGAATTATGAAAAAACATTCTGATCACTGAACACTGAAAGAAATGTGGTCATCCTGTTACTAATGGGACAGAAACAGTGTTTCCTGTTACCATGAAAAGAGAACTAATAATCTACTTTGTAATTTAAAAATAATAATAATAAAAATTAACCCACTTTCTTATAAATGAGTCAGCAAAGATTTGTGTCACAGGGGTTCTTGACCGCCCCTTTATGTCTGTTTAAGGCAAGTGCTTCAACATGACACTTGCTTGTGGAGTAAACAAAGTTTAAATGTTGGTGAAATCCCTTCTCATGAGCTCCTTTAAATGTGAACATTTTAAAGTTGTACAGCAACAGACAGAACTGTTGTATCTGTGGTTCAAAACCTAAAACAAAAAATAAAATAAAATTGAATTGAATTAAAACATTTGCTATAGCTAAATTCCTTGGATCACCCATGAAAAATCGCTTAACAATTCTATGGGAGTATCACAAACATAATGGCAAAGAATCTGCTGGGGTAGCTTGGTTTTTGAGTTGCAATTAGTATGAAGACTAACAACTGAAATGACTATTTCAAAGATGTGAAGCTTGAAACCAATGAAAGAGTTCACAGATTCTGATGGGTAGGTGATGTTTTTTACAACTATGTCCCTTGATACATTTTGATTTGGCAGACTCGTAGGTGAAATCAATATGATTAATGTGGAACTACAAAAAACTAAGTCATGTTCCAATTGACAGGGTGGCTGAGAAGTGGTCAACATTTTAAGTTCCTGAGTTTTCCATTTTTAACTTCATTCAAACTGAGTGTGTTAACATCATGCCTAACTTGATAAGCTGGGGGCATGATCTGACTTCAGTCAGTTCACCTTTATCAGTTTTGATACTAGGCTGCCCTAATGTGTCTTCACCAGTGCTAACAGACATTGTAGGAGTTGGAGGCACTTGCTCATTCTCTAGCTCAAATGGAACAGCACAAATGTCAAACTTTGAAACATTCTCCTAAGCTAGTTGGCAATTTTGACTTTCCACACTATCATGTGGTAGAAAGGAAATGTGCTTTCCTCCCCCAGTCGAAAAACATGTGTTGTAGGCTGATTGGCATCTCTAATTTGTCTGTGGTGTGATTGTGCCGTGATAGATTGGCACCCCATGCAGGGTGTCCCCTGCCTTGTGCCCCGAGTCCCTGGGATAGGCTGCAAGTTCCCTGCAACCCTGTGTAGGATAAGTGGTACAGAAAAATGGATGGATGGAAGCTATTTAAACATTTGTACTTTGTCTGTCCCCTTGTTCCAATTCCCTGTTGTGGCTAGCACCAACAGTTTTTTGTATGTTGTGTGCTATTTCCTTCCACCCTTAACTCCCTTAGTTTGAGAACAGGTAAGATTGTGCTTACACCTATATACCATCATGTTGATGCTTTTGAATATCTAGAGGGCAGGTGCTACCTCTTTTATTTATTATTTTTTTGCTACCTTCGCCTAGTGTAGTTAGTTAGTTAATTTTCATTTGATATTTTTTAGGCAGTCAGGTAATATGCTTTAAATGCAGCCTTGTGTAGTCCTGTTCTGTTGTACTTATTGTCTGTGCACACTAGTCTTGTTGTAAGAATAATAAAACCTTCAACCATACATCTGACCTCTTTTCAAAATCTTATCCACCACCACCATCCATCCCATAATCTTTCTTTGTTGTCATTCATGCTTTCACCCTAGACCTTAGCCTTCTGTGGAAACATAACAAGCGGGTGCTTGCCCTGGATGGGATTGGATTGAAAAGTTTTAGATAGTATGGGATAGGATTACTCTGAATCTCATAGTGTTGTGCTTGGCAGTGCATAGGACATGAAAGCATGCCAACTTTTGACTTGCAGGCATTTGTTGCTTCTCCAAGTCTGGATGTAATTGAGAGGTGCTGGAAGGATGAACTACTAGAGATAGCTGCTTACTATTGCATACCAGTTTCTAGGAACTTGGTTAATAGGATGAAGTTTCTCACTAGGTTGCTAGAATTAGGAGTTCTAGAGCTTTCTTCACCTGTTGATACCACTGTGGCTAGTGGTGTGGAGAGTGTTGAAACTGTTCCTGTGACTTCAGCCTCAGAGCTGGCTGAGCCTGAGCTGGCTTTTCTCCTTCCTTCTCTCCAGGATCAAGGGATGAGGCCCATTCCAAGGTGCACACTGCATGCCTCCAAATGGAGGTTCAGGAAAACGCAGCGGCATGTAAAGCAGAGATGGAGTTTATGATAGCCGTGTGTAAGATGGAACTTGAGGTAGAAGTTTGATTACAGCAGTTAAAGATAAATAGGCATGTCCCTATGCCTCATTCTGCTCACTCTGCCACATCTATTGCTGCATTTGAAGGGAGTAAAAACATTGTGCTGGTTCCCCCTTTTCGAGAAACTGAGGTGGATACTTATTTTAGTGTACTTGAGGGCATAGTTATAGCCTTAAATTGGCCTTAAGATGTCTGGGGCTATATGTATATAGCTCAGAGTAAAGTTTTAGTCTTAAGTGTGTTAAAATTCTAAGAATGACATAATTTTACTCTTATTCCTAGACATAAGAATAAGTGTGATTCATAACGGGTCCTAAGTGCTAAGACTAGGTCTCAGCTCCTAAATTATTTAAGAGAGCTGGAGAGGTCTCTTAACTTAGTTAGGAGT
>CM075008.1:20841348-20857638 GCA_037576675.1 Pangasius sanitwongsei
GCTGTTTTTAGGGCTAAGATGTTTCGTGAATCATTTTTATCTTTACTAAGATTTAGTCCTAAATTTAAGGGGAAATTTTAAGAAAACGTCATAATTCTAAGAATTTTCTTAGAATTCCGTCAGTAGGAGCAACTTTTAGGCTTAGGAAGCTTTGTGAATATGGGCCCTGATCTTAAAGTAAAGTATTTTGTCAGAAGGCAGGTTTCTTCTATCAGCATCACATGGTTAGCAGCCCTCTAACATTATACCATAATACATAATATAGTGTCTCTATATGCTTTAATAAAAGGTTGTATATGTTGTAAACAATGTAAACTGCAACCTTAGAACTAGCATAATGTTAGCTAACTAACCATGTTTTAAACCTTTTAGGATCTACCGTTTTTCAAATGCATTTAAAAATGGAGCTACTCCCCCATTTATGCCAAAGCTGCACATAGTAGTCTTGCATAAATTAGGTGTCTTATTAGTGACTGGGTCCAAGTAGCAAAAGGGCATTTTTTAAAAACCAAATAAAGGTTTGCATCCACCTTTTTACCTATAAAGTATTTAAAGATATAAATATCTTTGGGGAATTTGGAGGCCAAGTCAACACCTTGAACTCTTTGTCATGTTGCTCAAACTGTTCCTGAACAATTTTTGCAGTGTCCCAGGGCGCATTGTCCTGCTGAAATAAGCCACTGCCATTAGAGAATACCATTGTCATGAAGGGGTGTACTTGGTCTGCAACAATGTTTAGGTAGGTAATATGTGTCAGAGTAACAATTCATCCACATGAATGCCAGGACCCAAAGTTTCCCAGCAGAACATTGCCCAGAGCATCACACTGCCTCCGCCGGCTTGCCTTCTTCCCATAGTGTATTGTGGTGCATAATCTTCCCCAGGTAAGCGACACACACGCACCCAGCTGTCCACATGATGTAAAAGAAAATGTGATTCCTCAGTCCAGGCCACCCTCTTCCACTGCTCCATGGTCCAGTTCTGATGCTCATGTGCCCACTGTAGGCGCTTTCAGCAGAGGACAGGGGTCAGCATGACTGGTCTGCGGCTACGCATCCCCATACACAGCAAGCTGCGGTGCACTGTGTGTACTGACACCTTTCTATCATAGCCAGCATTAACATTTTCAGCAAGTTGTGCTATAGTAGCTCTTCTGTGGGATCAGACCAGATGGGCTAGCCTTCTCTCCTCATGAGCATCAATGAGCCTTGGGCTCCCATGACCCTGTCACTGATTCACCAGTTGTCCTTCTTTGGACCACTTTTGGTAGGTACTAACTACAACATTGCAGGAACACCCCAGAAGACCTGTCGTTTCGGAGATACTTTGACCCAGCTGTCTAGCCATCACAATTTGGCCCTTGTCAAAGTTGCTTAGATCCTTACATTTGTCTATTTTTCCTGCTTCCAACTCATCAACTCTGTTCACTTGCTGCCTAATATATCCCATCCCTTGACAGGTGCCATTGTAATGAGATAATCACCTCTCAGTGGTTTCAGTGTTATGGCTGATCAGTGTATATAACCTACCAGTAACTATATAAATTGTTTTTCCTGTTATTCCAGTTATTGTTAGCTTAGATGAATACTGCATGCCTGTTTGGTTGATAGCAAAAATCATTAACATTAAGCTTGTTAGATATCTGGCTGATGCTGGCAGTAATAATTATAGGCATATTTGAATGCATCCTAAATTGTTTTTTGAAAAATCGTTTATTTTTATTAAATCTTTTTTTGTTTGTTTGTTTGTTTATTTATTTTATTAGTGATGTTTAACATATTTTATTTTATTTGTTTAAATAATTATTCTTAACCATGTGTGAATTTCAAAAGTCAATATAAAATGTCGTTTTAGGGTTAGAGATACATATAAGGTATTAATTTACTAGTTAGTATGTAACTAGATTGCTAATCTTGTGTATTATTATTTTTTTAATGTGTTACTGTATGCAAAATAATAGTTCCTAATAATCCACACTTAAGTGAATGTGGCAGAGAATTATGGTAACTGAAATGTTGATCTAGGTTGAAACAATGTGTATGTGTAATTTGCTTGCTATTTAGTTGATAACAGTACAGCACCATTTTTTTTTAAATCAATGGTAATGCACCTGGCTTTTTGGTATTCTACTTTTGGGTATTAGAGGGGTCAAAATATTTAGTTAGTTGCTGACAACTAAAAAATGCAGGAAATACTCATAAAGTACAGGAGAATATAAAGGAGATCTGAGATGAATCTGCCTAGCATATGAGCTTAGTAAATCACTTTGAAGTTAGCCAAGAGAGAGTAAGTACTGTGTAATGTCAGATGGAGGGAGAAATCAGTCAAAAATGACTTTGGATGATGTCTTCACAATTAGCGAACAAGTTGTATGTCATGTTGTTTAGATGTGATTTGCACACAGTGCCATTGTTTGAATAACGTGCTATCTGGTTGAGAGATAAGACAACTATCCATCCTAAGACACAAAGATTAAGAGTGAAATCGTGAGGGAGTGTTTAATTGGAATCAAGATATCTTGTCAGTTGAAGGAGACTTGTTTATGTAAAGTTTAACTGGGCTTCTTCAGGAATAATGTTTAAATCTCAGATTTGCCATCACTTGAGCCAGGCATCCAATTTCCAGTCAGATGTAATTAGCAATTGAGCCCCTGACACCCATCAAGTGGACTGACCCGAGGGCTCGAGCAATATCAACACACTCATCCTAATATTCGAAAGCTCCCCATGCATTTTGATGGCATAATTATGATTAATGAGCACTGGAATAAGCCATAGCTCCCCCTAGGATAATTCATCCTTTCTGTTTTCTTTATTCATGCCAATATTTCATTTCAGCATGAGAACTATATAAAATTTAATCTGCTGAAAAGTATACTAAGGCTAACCAGGTGTTGGGTGCTGAATTGTTTATATTTCCCACACAATTGAACCACCTAATTTAGTCTATGTGCCATGCTGATAATGCTGTCAAGGTGAATTTGTGGATGTTAAATAAGATTAAGTATCACAATTTATTCCCAGTGGTACTCCTGATATATTCAAGACATGCAATTTTGTTGTTCTGGCATGCTTTGCCATTTAAATATTCAGATGTGGAAACCTGACAGTGGTGATTCACCTCCACAAGCTGCTCCCAAAGTGGCATTTCTGCATTTAGAAATGGAAGATTTCATTTCCCCCATCATCCTTCACTCTCCTTTAACCTGCTTGAATTAATCATGAGCACAAGAATTCTTTATTTGCCATTAATGTAAACTGGAATTGTTGAGTGAGGATACAATGATGTGGATGTCCTTTCTCTTTCTTTATCAACTGGAAACAGAATGAAAAAAGAGAGATTAATGATAAATATAAAAAGGTCAGGGTCACCGTGGATCCGGAGCATATCCCGGGGACACTGGGTGCAAGGTGGGACTCCGGGACCTCAACCAGGGCCCCATGTACACACACACGTAAAATTCTGCAGAGACGGTACCCCAATCCAAGGATCAAAGTGGGACTCTGGAGCTGTTAGGCTCCACTGTCGCTATGCCACCCACATTTTTTCTTTATTTTTGCAAAACTAAATCATCAGCACCCTCATCATTATAACAGACTCCTGCCCTGGAAAGAAAAACAACTCTCTTGTAGTGTCTACCAAGGTTGGAAACATATGGAGAGGGATCTTGGTCCACTCCTCCATGTAGAACATTTTAAGCTCCTTTATATTCTTGAGTTTGTGCATGTTGACTACCCTCTTTAATTCAGACCACAGGTTTTCAGCAGCATTAAAATATGTAGACTAAGATTGTAAAACATTTACATTTTACATTTACAACTGTAACACTCTCCCTGATTATGAGGGAAATGAGGAGACAGGTGGCAGGCTTGGGACAACTCAAAGTAGGCTCTTTTAATCTCTCACTTGCTTTTCAGCGGTATTGTTTTACTACACACACACACACACACACCGCTCACTGAAAGACAAAATAGTGATTAACAAAATTTCATACTAGTGCGCAATCCTTATCACTCACCTTCTCCGGATCCACCCTCCAAAGGGTTCACCATCCGGCATTTGACCACGCCCCTGCAAATTCTCCTGTGTTATGTGAGTTAAGGTGTGGATTTTTGCTCTCAGGTCAAGAACATTCAAACAGAATTTTGTTTTTGCTGTTAGAAGGTCCCTCCTCCCAATTTTCCCTAATGACATCTAAGACGCCACGAGGCTTGCGCCCATACAACAATTCAAATGAGGAAAACCCTGTGGAAGCTTGCGAGACCTCTGGTACTGCAAATAACAGGGGCTCGATCCACTTATCCCGATTCCGCGCATCATCATGAACAAACTTACAAATCATATTTTTAAGCATTTGATTAAATGGTTCGACCAGCCAATCTTTCTGTGGATGGTAAACGCTGGTGCGAATCGATTTAATCCCCGATTTAATTAAATTTTGTATTGTAAAATAATTAAAATAATTTGTAAAGTTCGCATAGTGTCCGTGACATAAACTTAGTGCCTCTGTCAGTCAGAATCTCTTTTGGGATCCCTACTTGGGAGATGACCAGAAGAGTGCCTCCGCAACATTACATGCTGAGATGGAGCGGAGAGACACTAGAACTAACACTAAGCGACTCCCTCGTGCAGTCCGATCTAATGGTAAGAATGACAAGGTCCATGCCAATTCTTTCAAAGTGGACCTCGATTAATGGAAGGAGGTGCAATGGCACTTTTGGGGTGGCCAGTAGATTCACCAGCTGACATTTGCAACATGCCGCACACCACCAACGAACATCGCCACGAACGCACCGCCAATAGAAATGGGCCATGAGCTGGTTTAGTGTTTTATCCTGTCCTAAGTGCCCTGACATCGGATTATCATGAGCCACCTGTAATAACATTTCCCAGTGGCTCTTTAGGACCAACAACTGGGTCGTTTCGTCCTGTGTTTGAGTATCCTGCATCACTTGGTATAACCTTTATTATAATAAATCTTTAATAATAGCAAAATAGGGGTGGGATGGTGCAGCATTAGCCTGGATTTGCTGACCATCGATTACTCTCACTTGGTCACTCTCACATGCCTTTAGGGTCTCGCCACATGAGTGCTCCAAGGGGAAGTCCCCGAGGGTTATCCCTGCCAAGCTATGTCCTATGTCCCTCTGACTTGGAGCTGAGGTCGATGGCCCTGACACCGCCTTTCCAGCCAATGCTGCGCACATTCTACACCATCTCTTGCTACTGCAGGACCTATCCACAAACATTTCTTTCTCTAATGTCTGAAACCCTTGCCAATTTGTCCCCAGGATTAGTGGATGGGTGAGGCGAGGACTAACCACCGCCTCCACTCTATGTTTTTGCCCTGGAATTTAATGATGACTGGCACCAGCAGATATTCATGAAGATCCCCATGCACACACTTCACCTTCACCAAATTTGCATTTCCCAATGCTTCACCTTGAACCAAGCATTTGTGAATTGAGGTTTGGTTGCAGCCTGAATCCAGCAATGAGTGGTATGTGCCCCTTGAACACTCAACGGTATGCAGTATGTCCCAGCTCAATCGGGAGTGGCAAGTTAAGGATCCGGACCAAAGCCCCCACATCCATCATGTGGCATTGGTCCTGGAAATGCCTGGGCTCCCTGCAATGCCAGCACAGTGGTCCAGGGTTTACTCCAACACCTGTGGCCCCAGAGTCACCCACCTGAGGGAAAGAAGCAGACACTGGGGGGATGGGGTCACAGGTGTTTGGGGAAGTGGGTTTGGTGGGTTTGGTCCCCGTTTATATGGTGTAGAGACATTGGAATGGTGCAGAGGAGGAGGAGGATGGGAAGTTTGAGGGCAAGAGAGTGAGAGGGTGAGACAGAAAGAGAGAAGGGAGGGACTCGCCTGCCCCGAACTATTCCACCAAGTGGTCCTCTGCCAGCTGGACTGCCTTGTCTAGCAATGCTGGACGGTGGCACTGGACCCATTCTGCCATCTCCTCCAGTAGTCAGGTGATGAACTGCTCCAGCACCACGAGATCAACGATTTCTCTGGCATGGCGATCCTCTGCCAGCAGCCACTTTAGGCAAGTGTCTTGGAGCTTCTGGGCAAATGTAAATGGGTGGCCGAGCCCAGAGTGTTAGCGAGCAGAAATGCTGACGGTGCTGTTCAGGGGTTCGGCCAACCTGTTGCTATATTGCCTGCTTCATGTTCAGGTAATCCAGCAGTTTCGCTACTGGAAGCTGCTTGGCTGCGAGCTGGGCTTCCCCCGACAGAAGCGGGAGAAAGCGGGCCAGCCCCACACTTCTGCAGCACACTCAAACAACTCCAGGAATGCTTCCAGGTCATCCTGCAGTCCCATCTTCACCAGGGTGACATGGGGCCTGGCTGCGGTGGCCGCCGGGGCTGCTGCTGAAGTACCCACCAATTAGACTGATTAGACCTTACCGGTCCTCCATCTGGGCTTGGGGCAGGGCCTGGAAGTGCTGCTTCTGCTCTGTGCACAGTTCGAAGAGGGCTTGATGTTGGGTCTGGCGGAGGCCGGCAAGGGTCTTAACAATCTCAGCCAGTGGTGAGGACTCCATGATGGCAGTTCTCCTCAGTCCTCAGTTTTGGCACCAGTGTACTACTCTCCTGGGTGGCAGGCTTGGGACAACTCAAAATAGCCACTTTTATTCTCTCGCTTGCTTTTCAGCGGTATTGTTTTAGTACACACACACATCAGCAGCTCTGTGTCTCTCCTCTTTATCCTCATTACTGGTCACTGAAACACAGAACAGTCATTAACAAAATTTCACGCAGATGTGCAATCCTTACCACTTACCTTTTCCGGGACCGCCCTCCATTCACAAACCGGCGCTCGACCACTTCCACAACAATATTTAGCAGTTGCTCTTATCCAGAGCGACTTATTGAAGTGCATTAATTGTGTGTTTCTTTAACTATTTCTGTGTTGCTGTGAAAGTATATTGTTGAAAGCTCTATCTATGGCCACAACCAAGGGTCTCATTTATCAAATTGTGCATAGAACAAGTTGCACTAGAAAATTGGCATTTATCACACTTGCATAGTCACAGCTGTATGTAATGAACGTTGATAAATCCTACACCAGATCACTATATATTGTAGACAATTTCCTTTAAAAGAGTGATTTTATGGCTAAGTGTGTGCAATAAATTGCCCCATTTGTATTTAGAAAAGCTGCAAGGGCATGGAAATCCCTCATTATTTGTGTCATTATCATACTTGAAATGTAATGTATTGTGGAGTGAGTGATATGAATGCATGTAAGACGTGTCATTATTTGACTCATGTTGTTTGGGAAATGCCATACCTGTCTCCAATTTCTACTTGTTTTATCCCTGGGATATCCTATCCTAGAGTAGAAAGGACTTGCACACAGGTGCTATTGCTGTGTTTTGTTGGCCTACCCAAAAGTGGGGCGAGTTTCTGGCAGTGATCAACTAAAAATGCACTGGCCAAACAAAATCAACTGTTGAGCTATTCATCACTCTCAGTAAAGAGGATCCCGCAGTCATTAAAACACATTCCTTGTGCAAATCTACATGTGCCAAATGTTCAGGCAATGCATTATCCCAATCAATCTTAAGATGTGAAATTTTAATTATTTTATCTGTGTCTGTCTGTCCCTTTTGTGAACACCACAGTCAGCAATTACATTGCCAATTACGTTGACATGATTAACAATAAATGAGAGCACCTCATAATAAATTTACTCATGGTTACACTTTTTGGTCCTATTTTTGTATGAAAATACTATCATTTTAAAAATGCAGTTCTAATGAGAATGAAATTTTGAGTTAAACAAAGATAAATAATTTGTACTTTTTTTAATTTTGCTTGAGTACAAAAATTAAATTATTGTGTGTAATGTTTATTTTACACATTTTTGCACATTTTATTTTTACATGTAAAAATAATAATACAAACATAAATATTGAATAAGATAGGTGGTATAGCTTTAACTCTATCCTTATTCTCCACTATCTGTCTTTGTTTCACCATTTAACCCCCAGCAGATGTCATTATCTGGAGTGGCAGCATCATGCCAAGGCCCCTCTACCATTTACAATTGCAGTGCCAGTTATTTCCCTCATTAAAATGGGCATTATTCAGTCTCTCGTCTGCTGGCGAGTCCACCGGAATTCCAAACCTGTAGTTTAACTTAATGGCTTACCAATTAGATACTGAGGCAATGAATCTCATGAATGTGAATGTTGCATTGCACTTTTTTCTCCTAAACCATTAAATGATTGAACAATATAGCTTCACAGAAGCTACATACAAAGGCACAGCTCATAAAATGGGTAGACAATGAACGGGCCTGAGGTTTTAGCTCATTTAACATGGCAGATATTAAATGGTTTTACAATGGAATATGGCAGCGAGCCGTTTGTCCGCAATATGTAGTACAATTCTAACAATAATTGAAGCGCATAAATGTACAGAGTACTCAGCACTCAGGTTTATTCTGTTAATTATTACAAAAGAACTCATGAATAGGAAAAACAAATATTTTCTGTACTTTTAATAACCAACTAGAAGTAAAATTGGCAGTTCTTTTACAATTGGCAGTACAGTGTCGAAACCTAGATAAATTATTACAAAAGAGAATGTTACAAAAAAGAAGTTTGTGGCCTGACATTTAGTATTTCCTGAGATAGTCACACATTTCTGCTCTTTTTGCCCCAACGTATCCTTAAAAGTAGATTTGTCCCATAGTTCAGATGAGAACAATACTTCACTGAGAGCATATTGTCCAGATGTCCATTATGAATACTGATACGCACAGCACATATGCACACCGCACTTATTGTGCAATTGCTAGTCAGATAAACCCTTTGCAATGAGGATTATTAATGGTAACTGGCTACAGACATGGACTAACTAGTCATATGAATTGGCATGGATGTAAGTTCAACATCTAATTAATTTTTTTTTTCATACATAACAGGGGCAATAGATTGTTTAAAAAAAGAAACTAATAATAAGTCAATTTTACATACATCATTCAACTTAAGAAGTACATTTTAAATAAGGTAAATTAAAGCAATAGGAATCCCATTTAGTCTAATAGACATCTTGTAGTTAGTTTCATAACTAAGAGCAGAAAGGAGGCATTCCAAATCCCAAGATGCCTAGAACATATGGATGTGGCTACACAACTTATCAGGGAAGTAAGAGAGGGCAGACAAGACCTGACTATGTTCTGGCTAAATTTTGCCAACACATATCGTATACCCCACAAACTCAACACATATCAATACCTCACAAACTGGTCGAGGCAACACAGGAGAAACTTCATGTACCCAAGAAGAGACAAGACCTCATCTTGGACTATTAAATCAAGTTCAGTTTGATGGTCTGTTCCGGAACAGTGTCATCTCACTAGCACGGGCATAATCACCGGCTGCACCATATCTGTGACCGTTTGGCTAATCCCCTGCTAATCTATGACATCCCAAACTCAGTGGTGGAAGGCTTTGAAAGAGATTCAGGATTCACCTCAGAAGATGGCTAGAATTGCCTCACAGCTTGAGCAGCATTGTGCCATATGGGAATAGCGGCAAACTCAAGCTCCCTTTCAGCTCTGTCAAAGGGGAGTTCATTGTCATGTGGGCACAAGAATATCTACAGTACACTAGATAAAATGACCCCAAAGTGAGGACTGGGAGGAAGTGGAGGGCGGCTGAAGCAATATGGCAGGCAGAGTCCCGCCTGCAGTGCAAAGTACTCATGGGGAGAGTTCCACAAGCCAGATATCGCCTGGGGAGTATGACAGCAGCCCATTACCTCACCACCAGTGGGAAGGAGAAATAGAGAGTGTGGTGAAGAAGGAAGTGCGAGCCGCAGTGGAGAAAGACAAAAGCATTTGTCATTAAAAGACAGCAGACAAAACAGAAGCAGAAGCACTGTCTGCTTACCTCAGCATGGGGCTAGATGATGACAGTTGACTTGGAAATGCAGCTGAAGATTCCACTTCACTTCAGCCTGACTTCATTGAGGCCAGACATTACTTTGATCGCAGGGACCACCAAACAGGTCATCCTGATGGAGCTCACTGTGCTTTGAGAGAAGAGGATAGGGAGGAACAGGAGAGGAAGGAAGAGCTGGTAGGGGACTGTGGCAGGAAAGGGTGGACGTCAAGCTACATGCCACTCAAGGTGGGCTGCATGGGGTTTGCAGGCCAGTCCCTCAGCATGGCCTACAGTACTCTGGGCATTACTGGGAAGGAGAGCCATCAGTTCCAACTCAGAGACAGCAGAGAAAACCTCAAGGTGGCTTTGAAGAGAGGAGAGGAGTACTCTAGTAGCACTCCACTTGGACACAGGCCAGGAAGTTTTCACCCTGTTTCGGGTCACCTGGACAAGGATGTAGTGGTCTGTGGATAATAAATTGACTGTAGTATAGTGGAGTGTATGTGAGAATGGCACTCGATATTAGATTTACTCTACTATAGTGCAATGTAGTGTAGTGTATTTAAGTGTGGCCCCTGGATAGTAAATTGACTGCAGTATAGTGGAGTGTATTTGAGCATGGTCCCTGGATATCAAATTTACTCTACTATAGTATAGTAGAGTGTATTTGTGTGTAGTCTTTGGATAGTACATTTACTATAGTATAGTGCAGTTTATTTGTGTGTAGTTTTTGGATAGTACATTTACTATAGTATACTGGACTGTATCTGAGCATGACCCATGGGTAGTAAATTTATTATAGTATACTATAGTGTCACAGGAAAGGGTGGACCTGGAGTAGCATGCAAATTGAGGTTGGCTGTAGGGGGTTAGCAGGCCAGTCCCTCAGTATGGCCTATGATACTGTGTGCATTACTGGGCTAAGCAGAAGAAGAGCCATCAGTTCCAACTTAGAGGTAGTAGAGAAAGCCTTAGCGTGGATACAGGCCGGGGCTTAATCACCCCCAGCTGGGTTGCCTGGACAAGGGTGTATGATGTTTTGACACTTTGAACATCACTGAGGATGTGTCCAGGTTTGTACATCAGAAGATTCTTCAACAGTAAGTGTTATTTATTGACTGTGTTTCAGTTAGTGTATTTGGACCTGCAAGAATGAGAGTTGACCTTTGCCATGTTGATAGAAAACATACTGATGACAGCAGAAATGTTGGGTGCCTTTTCAATTTTTATTTTGCCAAGAGAAGCATCGAAAAGCATGTAGACAAAAAATATATAAATAAAAAATCAGTGCTGCTCTCTCTGAAGCCTTCCTCCAGTGCCCTCATTCCCATCATTGATTAACAGGGTTTTACACATTGATTACATCCAATTGCCATATGGAGTATTATGAAATGTGCTCATTATATGTACATGTGTTTTTACCTGACACAGACATAAAGTATGTTAGTAAGCATTAGTCTCAAGTCCACATATTATTGCTTTAGCGTCTGATTATCACAATTTCCAGGCTTTTGCCATGATGACAATTTATGTATGGTGGCTTTATTGTAATGGACGTTCACTGGAAACATGATCAGAATCTACTTTTAATCTACTTTTTTTTCAGATGCAGATTTGCTGTGAAACAAAATAGGGTCCTTTAAGTGGAATTTCATTATAATGCCTGTACAATTTTTTTCAATTTTAATATAATCCCGGGGAAGATTTTCTTTTGATTTTCTCTTAATAAGTTCTTTTAAGAATGCTAAAACACACACAATGAATGTACAAGTTAATATAAAGAAAAATATGCCGTCTATTACACAGGACATCTACGTAAGCCAAATGGAGCAGCAGCTCTATAAATAAAAGCATGTTTATTTTGTGAATTTCAGGCCAGTTTGTACAGAAATATTGTTTTTTTTGTTTTTTGTTTTGTAACTAAGTAAGATAGTGTTTATGCCAGGCTACATACTATACAGGCTAGTTATACCACTGATGACAAAAAAAAAAAAAGAATTGTGTGCCTACTACTCATATCATGTTAATGAATGAATAGGAAATTAGAAAAAATATTGAATTTGGAAAAAAAATAAATTAAAAATTTCACTGAAACATTAGGAAATTGTTTTTCTTTGTACTAACAAACTTTTTTTTTTTGTTCATTAAAATGACATTTTTAAAATAATTGTATTTTCTTTCGAAAATATATTGGCCAATTATTTTAGACACAGTTAGGTGGATAGTGAATGAGGGAAACAGAGCAGAGACAATTCAGAGTCAAATCTTATTTTAAGAAAGATTTGTGTAGAATGTGATTTGATATTCCCACGCCCTATGACTAAAATACCATTAAAGGTGCTATATGTAAAATGTAAAAGCAAGTAATGGGGATTCCTCCAAAAAAAAAACATAATGAAGGATGCCGGGTTTCGCATGCAAAAAATAGTTTATAATTGTTTATTACTCCTTATAGTATTTTTTAGAAACATTTAAGTTCATTATTTTTTAAATGCTCAACAACACTTCCTGGCATATATATATATATATATATATTGTTTATATTGCAATGACCTGGTTTCACAAGTGTGCACACACCTTAACCAATAGAACAAAAGCACCTTTTGCTTTTAATACAGCACTCAGTCTTTTGAGTAAGTATCTACCAATTTAGCACATCTTGATTTGGCAATTTTATTCCCCTTCTCCTTGCACAAATATGCTAAATCTATCAAATAGCCCTCTTCATGTAATTCCACAAGTTTTCAATAGGATTTACATCTGGGCTTCGACTAGGCCATTCCAAAACTTTGATCTTCTTCTTCTGTAGCCATTGTTTAGTTGACTGGGATTTGTGCTTTTGGTTTTCATGCTGGACGGTGAAAATGTTCATCTTCAGCTGTATAACAGATGCTTCCAAATAAATTGGTACTTGGAGCTATCCATGCTTCCCTCTAACTAGACTAGAGCCCCATTCCCAGCTGAAGAGAAAAAACTCAAAACCACATCATTCAGTTTCTACAAATTTTTCACAAGATCAACTTCAGGAAGTTCACATTCACATCTTCTGTATTGTGTCTATTACAAGGGCACCACAGCGCATTTTGCATATTTAAGTTGAAAATAATTTAAGAAGACACCACCCTTCATTTTTAATTAAATTCTGGTGAAACATCTTGTTTGATAACTGTAAAATCAGTAACTTGCTTTTTTGACAGCTGTTTTATACAACACTGCATTTGAAGGTGAATTTTGGTCATCTTTAATATAATCTCTTTTTAATATCACTCTTTGTTTTTGAACTTTACCATTTTTATCCTTGGAGGAATAAGAAGAAGCCACATGATACACAGACACATTTCATGTAGAGAGGTGGAAACTGTAGTTATCCTGGAGGG
This sequence comes from Pangasius sanitwongsei, assembly GCA_037576675.1. NCBI lineage: Eukaryota > Metazoa > Chordata > Actinopteri > Siluriformes > Pangasiidae > Pangasius > Pangasius sanitwongsei. The sequence continues at coordinate 20,854,635 of CM075008.1, forward strand.
ACATTTAAACTTTAACAATGAACTCCCATTGCTGTATGTGTGTGCATGAGATTTATCTACATTTTATATCAGAAAGAAATGAAGCGAAAGATAGGATAAAAGTTTCAAACTGTCCTCGCAAGTCCTATTGTACCTTGGTTCACACTAGATCTGGTGAAAGTCAGGACAAGGATATGATAATTGAGACTTTTGTACACTACAATATCTGAGCTATTACACATTGTATTTCTCCATGTAGCTCTTTGCATAATTGATATTGTTTTGTTTAGATAATGATTGCTTTCTATCTGTGTATTACAATATTTTTTGTCTCTCAGTGAATCGTGTTCTAATTATCTTTGTATTATCATATCTATATGGTAATGTATTAATGTATACTATATTTCTAAAGGTTTGTGGAAACCACACCGATATATGAGGTTCGAGTGGAAGAATTTAACTTGCCTGGACAGAGCCCTGACCTCACCCCCACTGAAAACCTTTGGGATAAATTGGAACACAGACTGTACCCTAGGTCTCCACGCCCAACATCAGTGCCTGACCTTACTAATGCTCTTGTAGTTGAGTGAGCATATCCCCACTGCTCCCCTGCCATACTCCAAAATCTAGTGGAAAGCCTTGCCAGAAGGGTGGAGGTTATTATAACAGCAACGGGGACTAAATCTGGAATAGAGTTTTCAAAAACCACATATGAGTGTTATAGTCCAGTGTCTACAAACTTTTGGCCAAATAGTGTATTACAGTGAGGATGGCAACAGTAGGGTAGGTTGAGTTGTGGCAGGTTTACCTATCAGTGGCTCACCTTTAACTATGTACAGTACTTAAGTTCAGTCAATTAAATCACATGATAAAATGCAACTAAATAAACCCATGTTCCTGATATATCATACAGAATCTGACACAGACCTACTGTTGCAATTTTTTTCCTGAGATATATATATATATATATATATATATATATATATATATATATATATATATATATATATATATATATAATTTTATAACATTTTAATTAATATAACAATTTAATTATATACATTAAGAATATAAAATCATAACCAATCTGCACACCACCAAGGTGAATTGGTTTAGGCTTAACCTTTGACTGCTGGGGAGGTAGGACAGGCAATGTAAAGATAAAGGTATACAGCTATGTCATCCTTTCATGAACATTATGTTATGTGATGAAGTAGTCTAGGTAACAACTGTGTTAGTTGGATCTATCATACCTGAGGTCCACCATGTCACAGTATTGTCTCAGTGGCCTTGCTGTTATCATTATTAACCATGTGGTTGCTGGGCGGATTTCTTGTGAAGACATCATTGATGACTTTGCATCAGGTAAGACAAAAAGGATCAAGTTTTAGATTCATGGGGGGATCTTCTGTCTTATTATTTCACCTAGGCCACAAACAAAGTCAGAATGCCACTGGTAACTTTACTGAGTGCATTTACCTGTCTGTATTACTGGTTTAAGCCTTTCTGTGTCCATCTCCACTTTAATCCTGCCTAGTTTATGCCTGTTTGCAAATCACCTGACCTTTAGCCTGTTACTGGTTTGAATGTTGCCTAGCCCTGCTGGATTGTTTGCCTTGGTTGCTTTTAGTAAAACCTGCACTTTCACCCCTGTCTGCTTGTCATGGCACTCATAGTTTAGACTATTAATCCTAGACAACTTTTCTCTTATGAGTACATACTGTACCATGGCCTTTTCTTAACTAAGTTGGGCCTAAACAACAATTTACTCTGGACTAGCAACTTAACATGTCTTAACCTAACACTTCTAACTCTAGATACTTGCTAGCTAGTTAGCCACTAACTTTTTCAATTACATGAACAAGCAAAAGCAAGGAAGTGAACAAACTAACAAGTGAACAATTAATAAGCATTTTTTTCCTGTCCCAGATAAATATGAATGCTTCCTGAAGAAGAGTGATGAAGAGTAGTGATTTGACAGTGGTATTTGTAAGTAACACCCATGGTTCTCAAAAGCAGTGGTCCGTGAAGTATAGCAGTACTAGTCAGTAAATTTCATTTTCTAGCCATCACAATAGGGCGACCTGTCATAAAGAACTCTATCATGTCAGCTTCAATGTATTTGATTAACAGCATTAGAGAATCATGAACAGCAAAGGCTCATGCCCATAGATCTTGGTGGGACAGGCTGACAATAATGACACAGCAAAATTAAGTCGAGAGGCTATCACACTTGACTTATGCTACAGCCATAAATTCTTAGAATAACCCCATAATAGTTAGTTGAGAGTTGACAACATACAGTCATCCAGTGTAGCAGCTCGTTTTGAAACTGTTTTTGGTTTTAGACGTACATTCAACTCTTTTCAAGGTAATATTATCAATCAGGGTTGACAGGTTTCAGCAAAATTTCCAGCCCAACTACATCTCAAAAACTACAAAAAAAGACCTGAAACTAGCCCAAAAAATTTGGAAATTGGAAAAGGGATGACATATTTCTTCTTTTCCTCAGCCTTTCATGTATTTCTGATGTACAGACATTATATCTGTACATCATAGACACACTGTCTGCACTTACACTTTGCCATTTTGTGGAAATGTATTAGATTTTTAAACAAGCCCAGCCTAGCAACACTGGCCTGTCCATTTCTCCCCTCTACTGAAAATGTTCAAAGAGTGACTATGGAAAAGGAAAAATCCTGCCCCTGTGGATATCTATTAGTGCTTTTTGCAGTTCTCCTTGTTGACCACTAGGTGTAATAAGTTTCTTCTAGTAATTCTAAGTTTCGCTTGGAATAGTATTAATATTAAGCATTAAAAAATTGTATGTCTCAGAGGATATTAAGGATTCTTTAAATTAATTAAAGTACTAAGTTTCTCTGTATTAATAGAAATGTGTTAATTTGGGTCCCTTAATTTTAGTTATTTAGATATAATTTTTTTTTTTATTATTATGTTTTTATCAGAACAAGGTATATTGGAATTATTCAGTGACAAAATCACTTTCAGAGACATTCATTTTTCA
>CM075008.1:20872301-20886389 GCA_037576675.1 Pangasius sanitwongsei
ATCCGCTGAAGGGTCTTGCGATCTGAGACGGTGCAATTCCCAAACCAGGCAGTGATGCAGCTGCACAGGATGCTCTCGATTCCCAAAGGAGGCAGTGATGCAGCTGCATAGGATGCTCTCGATAGTCCCTCTGTAGAACATGGTAAGGATGGGGGGTGGGAGATATGCTTTTCTCAGTCTTCTCAGAAAGTACAGGCACTGCTGGGCTTTCTTAGTTATGGAACTGGTGTTGAGCGACCAGGTGAGGTCATTCTGTGCTCTTCTGAAGTCAACAACCATCTCTTTAGTTTTGTCCATATTCAGAGACAGGTTGTTGGCTCTGCACCAGTCCGTTAGCCACTGCACCTCCTCTTTGTATGCTGACTCATTGTTCTTGCTGATGAGACCCCCCATGGTCGTGTCATCGGCGAACGTGATGATGTGATTCGAGCTGTGCATTGCTACACAGTCATGAGTCAGCAGAGTGAACAGCAATGGACTGAGCACACAGCCCTGTGGGGCCCCAGTGCTCAGTGTTGTGGTGTTGGAGATGCTGTTCCCGATCCGGACTGACTGAGGTCTCCCAGTCAAGAAGTCCAGGATCCAGTTGCAGAGGGAGGTGTTCAGGCCCAGCCGGTTCAGCTTACGGTTCAGGTGCTGAGGAATGATTGTGTTGAATGCTGAACTGAAGTCTATGAACAGTATTCGAACATATGTGTCTTTATTGTCCAGGTGGGTGAGGGCCAGATGGAGGGTGGTGGTGATGGCGTCATCTCTTGAGCAGTTGGGGCGGTAAGCGAATTGCAGGGGATCCAGTGAGGGGGGGCAGCAGGGTCTTGATGTGCCTCATGACGAGCCTCTCGAAGCACTCATGATGATGGGTGTAAGTGCAACGGGACAATAGTCATTGAGGCAGGACCCTGAAGACTTCTTTGGCAGAGGGGTGATGGTGGTGGCCTTGAAGCACGTCGGAACAACGGTGCTGCTCAGGGAGGTGTTGAAGATGTCCGTGAAAACATCTGCCAGCTGGTCTGCACATCCTCTGAGCACCCTGCCAGGAATGTTGTCTGGTCCAGCAACCTTCCGCGAGTTGACTCTGTGTAGAGTCTTCCTCACATTGGCTGTGGTTAGACACAGCACCTGGTCACTGGGAGGAGGGGTGGTCTTCCTCGCTGTCACTCCATTCTGTGCCTCGAACCAAGCGTAGAAGCTGTTCAGCACATCTGAGAGGGAGGCATCACCATCACAGACAGGTGATGTTGTCCTATAGTTGGTGATGACCTGGATGCCCTGCTACATGCGCAGCGTGTCTCTGCTGGTCTTGAAATGGTTGTGGATTCTCTGAGCAAGTGTGCGCTTTGGATATGGGGCCCAGCACAATGCTAGGCAGTAGTTTGTGTCAGTAGAGTTCACAAGACTGATATAAACTATATAAAAAAGAAATAGCAGCTTCTGTTGTGGAAATAAAAGGCAAATGCTGAACTGCAGATGTGCAAGTAGTAGTATCGGTAGTGCAATAGAGTTCTTCGTGCATGGAGTGTGAATAGAAGCAGTTCTGGAAGAGTGGTTATGGGGCCAGAGAAAGAGAGAATTTAACAATAAAATCAATACATATTCTATGCTTGAATGAAAATTCTACCAATTCATCACAAGTCCTGTTGGAAGGTAAGTGCTCACTCAATATCCTTTAAAACATTTTGCATATGTGGTGTATGTATTTTACTGGGTAGCTAGTAATATGAAATATTAATTGCATTTTTTAGCCCCTAGTTGTATTAAAACTGCCTGTAATTTTTCGGTTAAAAATGACTTTGCCACGCATTCTGTTGTTTATTTAATTATTTTCCCCTCTGTGGCTGATTTGGCAACAGTGCAGTGTATAGACATTTGTGTTGAATAAAATCATATTTAAATATAAAAGCTGTATTCCAAATGCTAGTGTTTGATAAAAGCATTCATCAATTCACTGAAGATGTGAAAGTAGAGTGCCTTGAATAAGTATTAATTAGATTTTGTGAGATTTTTATTTTACTTTTATTTTATTTAATAAATAATCAATTAGACTAGCAGCCTAACATGTAGCTGTTTTGGCATTGAAAACACTTAGACACAGAACATCCCTGAGAGCACGGTCCCCTTTCATCATTAAATTAAAATGCAAAATGCTGTAGGATGTAGCCACAGTTCTTAGTAGTAGTAGTAGTAGTAGCTGTATTAGTATAACACTCCAGACATTTTCTGATTTAGCCTAGGTGTGTCAAACTACAACCCTACAAAGATTTGTGTTTACTCTCCTCTAACACACCAAATTCAGCCCACAGAGGTTTTAGCTGATGATTGGAATCAGGTGTGGTAAATGAGGTAGAAATTCTGAATTCAGAATTCTGAAGTACTGTGGCCTTCCATGACAGGAGTTTAGGCTGTTGGCTGCTGAGGACTGACAGTAAGCTAATGTTACCAGCTAATGTTATGTAGCATAACTAGATAGACTGTTACCTAAATGGTTACACTGTGCAAATACTCGCATGTAACATTACTGTAGAAAACTGGCTATTTGAGTAGAACATAATGCTTTAGATGCACTTATCTTTTTCTGGTTAATTTTCTATTTTATTTCACTCAACTCCATAGCTCTTTTCTTCACTTCACTTCTTGTGGCATGGCATGATTGTGATTGGAAATGCTGAGTTCAACCACTCTAAAAGTGGCTACAGTTCCTTGGTAATCCACCTTAAATTTGAAATCTTAGGGGTTTTTTTTAATTTGAAATCTTACCCATAGCAATCTCAAAACAATGGACAAATCCATCCATCTTCTGTACTGCTTTTCCTACACAGGGTTGTGGGGACCACAGAAAATTTTACATTTAATTAATGGGAAGTATATATAATTTAGAAATATAAAAAATTCTTATTCAAATGCTGTCTGCTTCCAAGCTCCACAGAGTAGCATTAAATCCAACATTGCTTATCACCCTGCCTGAGAACACCACACTCCCAGTGAAGCCTTGCAGTAAAGATGAAAGGTGCGCTGAGGGTAAATATGCAAGGCACTGCAATTTTTATCAAGTCTTTTTAGAAAAGCAAATAACTAAACATTACTTTTAGTATTTTTTGGCAAACCCGTAGTCCTCCCATTTCAATTTCTAGTCTAGAATTGCTGCTAGATATGGCATTGGCATCTGGAGTCTGTTGCTGTTGTCTCTCATGACGAGGACTAAAGAAGTGCCAATGCCAATAGAGCAAGCCATCATGAGCCTGAAAACTATCAATCTGAGACAGATAATGTTGTTTGGAGAGAAATGCAGTCTATATATTGCCATATTTTTTAGATAGTGTATATATATATTTGTCCTAAAGGTACCCTATAACCCTACGAATGATGTGAAGTGTGGAAATGTTTTTATTTAGACTACTAATCTTGGCTGGGATGTCTGCCTGCAAAGCCAGTTATCTTTTTTATTACATGTTAAATAAAATGCAAATTAAATCAATAATTACCAGGTGCTTTAGACAGTTGGTGTGGTTGTGTCTTTCAGTGGATTTGGAATGGAATTTTCAGTGGTTTCCCAGGCTGCCACATGCACATATCTTGTGATTAAGAGGTCAACTGCAACAAAAACTTCCTCAAGTTCACCCACAGTAAAGATGACGTTTACAGCCCTTCAGTATTGGCAGTTTTGGAAAGGGCACAGTGGGCCGTGTAGTTCTCCTGCGCATCTCCACTTTATTGAGGAGAAAAGTCTATTTGTATGCAAATATAAGTCACCCTAAAGCATGCACCGAGGCCAATTTCATTATTTTCCTTAAAAATACCCTTAAATAATAGTATGAATAAAAAGTAGCTGGAATAAACAAATAGCTGATGAACTACTGTCTTGTTTAGTGAAGCAGTTCCCCCTTTAGAGCAGCATTACAAAGTTCACTACAGCCAAAGTTTTTGTTATGTTATTATTAAATAGTTATTGGCCCCTCCTGGGTTGAAATTGTGGCTTTGTTGGTGGGTACCCATTTAACAATATTATCACCTCTTCCTTATTTAGCCTTTTGCTCATTCATCTTTCATCATATATCTTGGAAGAGGTCATCTGCTGCAATAATTTTAGATAGTTACACTAGGCATATAGTATGCACTGTATCTCTCCATTTGAAATGATCTATTGCACATGTCAATAAAGGATCAACAGTTTGACAGCAGTCAGCATATCAATTTGGTATGATTTAGAGCTGTTTCAATAAAAATCAAAGTTTAAAGGCAAAGCTTTATATGTACATGTACTTTCCATTTTCCATTTGTCAGACACTGTTACATTAAATAGGAGCATGGAAATATCAATGATTTCTTATTTCTACCTTAACACTTAAATATGCAGTCTGAAATCTGTACAAACAAATTCCATTGAAGATGCCTAAAATGCTAAGTTTCCTTGCTAACACTTTCTGCACTAAGCCTGTCTGTGCCCATTAAAGTAAAAAACAGATATGAAATGTGTTTTTGATTCAAATGGATATCACTTAACTGTCATAGTTCTGTGTCTGTACTTTCACTTTCTGCACCATTTTGCATTTGGAGCTTATCTCCATTTAAATGGATGTGAGCTATTGCACTATCGAAGGCTGATGACATTTATGTGTATAGCCTATTTCATGGAACACTTGTTTCCTCTTTTACAACTGCATGATGCCTGCAGCCTATTTATTCTCTCCATCCCACCATGGCATTTTGTTGATCAGAAAATGCTCACTGCTGACTCCCAGAAACCAGCCATGTCTTATTACGGGTGAAAGAGTTTAAAAAATCCAATGTGAGATGGGTGTCTAAGCAAAGTCAACATCTACCAAAATGATCTTGGATCAGTGTTGAAGTAAAGAGTCCAGGCAGCTCAACTGATTCCTGGCAGTGCCCCAAACCAAATCAACATTTGCATTACTTATACAACAAAGATGTTCATACAAAAATACTTACAGATACCAGTTCAGTCAGAATCAGATAACAGACAAAAACTAAATTCATGAGTTCTTTTCAAAGATACCCATAGATTAGCACTTTTTTGTCTTTGCATATCTTTTCTACAGCAGGAGTGTCAGACCTGAAGGACCACAGCATTTTCACAGATTTACCCAATACCATTCAACTCTTAAGCTGATTAACAAGAATTTGTGCTCTGCATTTAACCCATCCAAGTGCACACACACAGTAGTGAACACACACACACCCGGAGCAGTGGGCAGCCTTTTATGCTGCGGGGAGCAGTCGGGGGTTCGGTGCCTTGCTCAAGGGTCTCACCTCAGTCGTGTATTTGAGGGTGAAAGAGAGCGCTGGTCATTCGCTCCCCCCGCCTACAATCCCTGCCGGACCCAAGATTTGAACCCACGACCTTCAGGTTCACCTTCGGATTACAAGTCCGACTGGTTATATGACGAAGGTTATATGTATAAACTTGGCCTGTGCTTGGTGTTCCTGCACTGGTAACAACAGAATTACAACAGAAGTGATAGCTTTTAGATAGCTTTTTCCTGTGATGGATGTTATTAAGGTTAAAGTGTAGTGTGGCTGCTACCTAATAGTCATGTCACATCCACCATGGACAATTCACTACTATCTCACCAGAGGGCACCCTCCATGGTTGTTTTTTTTTTCTCATTTCCTGTTCTTAGAATGTAGAAAGCATATGGACACTTCAGTACAGCAAAGACTTGTCTTAGTATTGTCATTAAAGTAAGCTCTAAGCCGTTGTTGTCTGATTGCATGACCCTGCCTCATTTATCTGTTTTTCTCAATCCTTTGATTCCCCTGTGTTCCAATTGCTTGGATTTTCTTACCTGTTTTAATGCCTACAAGGATTGGATCTCCCTTATAGATTTTTTTCCCTCTTCATGAAGCTAGAGAAATGCAAGTTCCACATCCCATCAATATAATTCCTTGGATACGTCCTGGATGAACACAGAGTGGAGATAGACAAGACCAAGATGGAGGCCAAAATATCATGGCCACAACCCAAGGCCAACAAGGGACTTCTGCAGTTTTTAGGCTTTGCCAACTTCTACTGCTGATTCATCAATGTGAACAGCACTGTAATGGCCCCTCTAACCTCACTGCTTAAAGGTAAGCCAAGCCATACAGACTAACACCAAGGCAGACACTTTATCCCTTATCTACAAAGAGCTCAGGAAAAGACTCTCGCTAAAACAGTCCTTCATGGATCATGCATCGCTACTCCAATCACCTGGGAAATCATGGATGACATCCAGAGGTTGCAACAGGATGATCCGACCCCACCAGTGTGCTCCCCAGGGAAAAAGTGTGTACCCCAGAACCTATAAGACTATGTAATCTAGTGGGTACACCCATCACTGAGCTCTGGGCATCCTGGCATCCAATGCACAAGAAGGTTTGTGGAAAACAAATTCTTGTGGCAAACTTTATCTCATGATGTAAATATTTTGTCATTCCTGTATCTCAAAATAACACTACAATTTTAACCATAATTGATAACTTCTCTAAGACATGTACTCTGGTTCCTCTATTTGTCATGTAACAGAGGCCAAGACGGATGCAACTGCGAGTAAAACAGTTTTAATGAAGTTCAACAAATCCAAAACGACAATCAGGTGCAAGGTCAAAAACAGGCAAAGTTCAGGCAGTGTGCAAACAGGTCAGAGAAGGCAAGGCAAGGATGAAAAAAGGAACCAGTCAGAGTCAAAACCAGAACAACAAACACAATTAAAGGCTTGATATAGTCAGGAGCACTAGGACAAACTGAGTGTATACTTTGCAATGAATGTGAGTAGTGAGAGTCCTTATATACTGTGAGTGTGGTGGTGCAGGTGATTCAGTCCAGGTGTGTGTGTTCAGTAATCAGGAGAGTGCGGCCATGTTCGTAAGCCACACTGAGTTCTAGGAAGTCTAGTTCATAGATTGTGACAATGTGACAGAGCCCCCCCAAAGGGCTCACTATGGGAGCACTAATCTTTCTAGGTCTCCCCCTAGATCGAGGGCCAGGGCATTCAGGGTGACTGGTATGAAAGTCATGACATAGGTTAGAATCGAGAATGTGATGTGAAGTCACGGCACTGCTCCTCTGGTCCATACTCCTCCCATTCAACGAGATATTCCAATTTGCCTTTTCTACGGTGGGAGTTCAGGATCACTTGAACCAGGTAGACTGGTTGGCCTTCGATGTCGAGAGGAGCTGGTGGGGTGGAGGGCAGGACATTAGTGGCTAGAGGACCGGGGACAACTGGCTTTAGGTGTGAAACGTGGAAGGATGGAGCAATGCGGCTGTGCCGAGGTAAGTCCAGTCTGTACGCAGTCTGCATGCTTTCCCAGACGTGTTCACTATGTTGAAACCAGTCGTCCACTGCTGACGAGTGGATGGGATTAGCATTCCACAGGAACAATGGCAGATGGTAGCCAAGCACACACTGGAACAGAGTGAGTCTCATGGCTGAATGGCAGAGGGAATTTTGTGCAAAATCCACCCATGGCAGGAACTGGGAGCAGTCCTCTGGGTTGGCTGGACAAAAAGTCTAGAGGAACTGCTCGACCACTCGGGTTGGCTCTCTCTACCTGGCCATTGGCTTGCAGATGATATCCTGGAGTTAGGTTACTCCCAGCTTTTGCATGAAACTAGCCCATGCACGTGAATTGAGGGCCCCGGTCGCTCACCATCTCCTCCGGGATCCCAAAGTATCTGAAAACATGGCAGAACAGGAGCTCAGCAGTAATGAATGCAGAAGGTATGCTGGGGAGCGGGATTAAGCATAGTGACTTAGAGAAGTGTTTGGTTACCACTTGGATGGTATTGTTTCCCTGTATTTCTGGCAGATCAGTGATAAAGTCTTTCACTAAGTGGGACAACAGCTGCTGTGGTGTGGGCAGAGTGTGGGGCACTTTAGCCAGGGCACATACGGAACAGGATGACACCACTTGGTGTACTTCAGTGAACATACGTGGCCAACAATACATTTCTTGCAGGAGATGATAGGTGTGATGAGTGCCCGGGTGACTGGTTGCTAGAGAGGTGTGGGTCCAGGTGATGAATCTAGTTCTGAACAGATTGGGGACAAAGAGCTTGTTGACAAGGCATGCACGGGAACTCGTTGAGGGGTGCATGAGAGGGCCTGGTCCAGTTACAGTTGCTGATAGTTCCACTCAGCTGAGGAGAGTTTCTGGGAGAAGAAGGCGAGAGGGTGGAGCGTGGTTTTATCCCCCAATCATTGGGAGAAAATGGCCCTGACTCCCATTTCGGATGCATCCACCTCTACCACAAAGGGTGTAGTAGGATCGGAATATTTAAGGATGAGAGGGGTGGTAAAAGCCATCTTGAGCTGAGTGAATGTGTGTTCCACTCCAGGCATTTGGGACTTGCATGGAGCAAGGACATTAGTAGGCGAGTGATGGAACTGAAGCCCCTGATAAAAAGGCGGTAGAAATTTGCAAAGCTCAGGAAATTCTGCAGGTCCTTTATCGTCTGGGGTGAGGGCCAGTAGACTACACCAGTCACTTTGGCTGGGTCCATGGTGTCTCCAACCAGGCTTATGACATAGCCCGGAAATGAGATGGTTTGCCTGTGAAACTCACATTTCTCCCCCTTGACATAAAGCTGGTGTTGCAACAGATGCTGCAGGACCTGGCGAACATGACCAACATGATGAGGGAAGGGGAGCAGATCAAAATGTCGTTGATGTATGTGATGATGGGGTGGGGGGGTTGAAGCTTCCGCTGACGCCAGGCCTGGTGCGGTTTCGGAGCAGACACTGGCCGATAAGGTGATCAGGTTGGCCGCAGTAGAAACTTTGTTGTTTCCTATGCTGTCTCTCTCTCTCTCCTCTTTGTTGAGCCGAGTGCACCCCAGCTGCATGGGCTCTGTATGGTCACTGGTAGCAGAGAGAGCCTCTGAATTCAGAGGATGACAACTCTGAAGCAGATGGTCAAGGCAGATAGCTAGATCAATGAGGGAGTCAAGGGTTATCTGCTTATCTCTGCAAGCCAGCTCCATCAGGACTTCCAGGTTCAAGTTGCGATGAAACGCTGCTTTGAGTGCGGTGTTGTTCCATCTGCTTCCAGCTGTTATCGTGTGGAACTCGAGGGCATAGTCAGCGACATGGTGAGAGCCCTGTGCTATGGTTAAGAGCTGCTCCCCCATTTCGTTGCCCTCCAGCAAATGGTCAAACACAAGGCGAAACAGCTCCGTGAAGCACACATACAAAGAGATGGGTTCGTCGCTTTGTTACCAGATTGCCATCGCCCACTTCAATGCTCTGCCGGTTAGTAGTCTCATGAAATGAGAAATCTTCTTGGGCTCTGACATCCCTTCATAGTTGGCGAAATACAAGGGGAATTGTAGCAGAAAGCCTTTACACTGGCTAACGTCACCTGCATAGGTGGACAGGGCACAGCTGACTGCGTGTATGCTTGAGTAGTCGCAGTGAGGGCCTGGGAGAGAAGATTAACTTTGGCATTAAGATCTGCTAATAGCTGCTGTTGTGCTCTCATGAGCTGCCCATGAGCCATGAGGGCTTGCTGCCAGTCTGGCTCCCCTGCTGCATCCATATTATGGTGAAGTATTCTGTCATGTAACGGGGGTGAAGACGGATGCAATTGCAGTTAAAACAGTTTTAATGAAGTTCAACAAATCCAAAATGACAATCATGTGCAAGTTCAAAATGTGCAAACAGGTCAGAGAAGGCAAGGCAAGGATGAAAATAGGAACCAAACAGGGTCAAAACCAGAACAACAAACACAATCAAAAAGCTGTATAGTCAGGAGCACTAGTACTAACTGAGTGTATACTTCTCAATGAATGTGAGTAGTGAGAGTCCTTATATACTGTGAGTGTGGTGATTGAGTCATTAGGAGTGTGTGTTTGTGTGTGTTCAGTAATCAGGAGAGAGTGAACCTGAGAAGGTCTGGGTGTTGAAGTTCTCAGCTGCCATGTTCGTAGGCCGTGCTGAGTTCCAGGAAATGGAGTTCAGAGATTGTGATTATCTGACACTACTCAAACTTTCTATGGCCATGGAAACCAACAAAGTCATCTTCAGGGAGGTATTCATGCATTCCCTGAGCACACTGTTTTAGACCGAGAGCTTCAATTCACATCACTGTCTGCCAGGCGTCAATTCTAGTCTGTCCTCCGATATTCACCCACAGTCTAATAGCCAAGCGTAATGGCTTGACCAAAAGATCAGCAGGTTCCTGAGGACATACTTCTCCACAAACTAGCACAACTAGCATTACCTCCCATTATAGTTTTGTCCTGTACACCACTGTATATTTTAGTTAGCTAACTAGAGTTACTGAGCTAGCTGTGTCTATCAGCCCAAGAGATGCACAGCGGATGCTCCTACATTCACATGATGTTGCAGGCAGCATAACGTTCCCCATGGCATCTCCAGACTCTTTCACGTCTGTCACATATGCTCAGTGTGAACCTGCTCTCATCCATGAAGAGAACAGTGCACCAGACCTGCCAATTCTGGTGTTCTCTGGAAAATGCCAGTCAAGCTGCATGGTGCTGGGCTGTGAGCACAGGTCCCACTAGAGGACATTGGGCCCTCATGCCACTCTCATGGAGCCTGTTTGACAGTCTGACAGTTTGGTCAGAAACATGCACACCAGTAGCCTGCAGAAGGTCATTTGGTAGGGCTCTGGCAGTGCTCCTCTCATTCCTCCTTGCACAAAGGAGCAGATACCGGTCCTGCTGCTGGATTGATGCCCTTCTACGACCCTGTCCAGCTCTCCTCATGTAACTCCCTGTCTCCCGGTCTCCATGCTCTTGAAACTGTGCTGGGAGAGACACCAGACCTCCTTGCAATGGCACGTATGGATGTGCCATCCTGGAGGAACTGGACTACCTATGCAACCTGATTGGGTTGCAGGTACTGCCTCATGCTACACTTAATGACAAGGATACTAGCAAAACACAAAACTAGAGACAAATCAGTCAGGAAAGATAAGGAGAGAGCAATTGTCTGTGGCCACCACCTGCAATACCTTTCCCTTTTGGGGGGTTGTCTTGCTGTTGCTTCTCCAGTGCACCTGTTGTCACTTTCATTTGCACCAAAACAGGTGATCACAATCACTTATGCTTCCTAACTGGACAGATTGATATCCCTGAAGTTTAATTGACTTGGTGTTATACTGTAATGATTAAATGTTCCCTTATTTTTTTGAGCTGTGTAGTATTCTCCAAGCTCCTCACAGATGTTGTGTAGCACACAGCAAGTCAGCCCCATCTTCTTAATAATTTTTTGTAGACATCTCCATCATCCTTTTAACCTCCCAAAACTCATCTCCACAACTGACCTTGCTTGACTGATCCAGTAATTGCTGTGGAATTAATTGCCCACTGTCAGAAAATGGTTTCATGAGCCAGTTCTGCAGAGGTTAAGCTGGGTCCCCAATCAAACAGTTGCAACCAGAAATGTTGACATTGTGTTGGCTAAACAGATGTCCATCTCCTAACATGTCCCAGGATAGCCAACACACAAATCCCATAAGAGTCCTTTCCCATCCACCACTCCTTGCAGTATAATAGATTGCCATCCTTTTCTATTATAATAGTCAAAAGGATACTCTTCGGGTGCTGTAATAGGTATGTGGCTGCCATCAATCACACTAACACATCGGGGTACTCCCCAGCGATTGTCAAAAAAAACGTGCCATCTCCACCAGCTTAGCAAAATCAGGGAAATGTGTATCGCCAGAAGAACTTTAATTACTGCATTACAGAAGTCCTGCACACAGTTAAACACTGTGCTTATGCCTACCCCAAAAAGGTGACACACTTCTGCACTCACTGCCAGTGACCAGCTTCCAAAGGGCAATGGCAATTCATTTTTTGAGGGGCACGCACAAACGTTAATTTGTGTTTCTTCTTTCCGGTTCATGCCTCAGACAGTTACATATATATTCCAAAGACTCTCTCGAGACTAAAATTCTCGATGAATTGGGCTGGAATGAATTCAGGAATAATGGTGTACCACCAGTGAAGCCAAGCGTGGATATGCCAACACTGCAGACATCCACCTTCTCATCTTCCATGAGACTATCTGTTAAATAAAACAGTGGAATTCAGTGGAAGCCATACTAAAATAATTACAAAATAAAGATTTTTCTCATTACCTGTTGTCTTGAGCATAGACGTTGATGGCAGTCACGTTGAGCAATGTAATGACGATGCATTACATTTCTTTGTATGTTCACAAAAATTCTCAAAAATATGAGTAACAGCTGCACACAAACATCTCTTTTCCACCAAAATGGTTCGCATTCTGGTTCCAGACCTGGTTCTCTGCCAGTGCTCAGCTGGGCGAACTGGATCCTATTGCAAACCGGCTATAAGTTTCCACAAACTTGAGAAACGAACTGTGATGTAACGGGTAACATTACTGCATGTTGTTTATGTGACTACGTAACCAGTCCAAAAACCAACATGGTGCAACATGGTGTTTTTGTGCAGCTGTTACTCATGTTTTTGAGAACTATACACTGGAGCTGATTAAGAAGATGGTGTTGACTTGCTGTCATGAAACTGTTTTGTGACACTGGGAAATTAACTTCACAGCAAGAAAGGTACAATTACAGAGTCAGTCAAGCAAGGGCAGTTGTGGAGATGAGTTTTGGGAGGTTAAACGGGTGATGGAGCTGTCTACTAAAAAAAAAGGACAATGACTGTAAACTGGAGCTGATTAAGAAGATGGTGCTGACTTGCTGTGTGCTTCACAATATCTGCGAGCAGCTTGGAGACTACTATTTTGAGGACAATTCAGCTGTGCATGTGAACATGCAGCCACCTGTCCAGGCATTACCTCAGCATGGACAACTAGAAGGAACTAATGTACAAACTGCCTTGTTATGGTACTTCAACACACAGGAAGAATCAAATTGTTGAACTGAGATTGTTGTTTATCTTTTACTATTGTTTCCTGTCCTTTGTCTGTCACCCTTATTTGATTATTATACATAATAAATGACTGTTCCAAGAATTGTTGTGCAAATAGATTTATTTATATATAACAAAAAATAAATAAAAGCACATTACTCAGCAATTCAAAAGCACTTATCTGTGAAATTATATGTTAACCAAAGTAAGCCATTGTCTGTGGCTAAGCTGCTAGCTACAAAAAACGTTTGTAACACGTCAACCTAGTGGGTAGTGAGCCAAAATAAAATGTGTTCATAAATAAAGTTAGAAATGTAAAAGGAAAACTAGAAGGAAAACAATAGTAATTGAGCAAAAGTTATAACTTACCAAGGTTAGCAACAGACACCGGCGATTCAGTGTTTGCAGCGTTACCACTGTCGCTGAATTCAATGTGCTGGCTAATTGACTGGCCTGTCGGTGTCCATGTACATCGTAGGTCACGGTTTTATTGCTTCATCCACTGCTGCTTTTGCTGAGCTACTTTTTTCTGATCCCTTTACTCCTTCTTAAGTTGTTGAGTTTGTTTATGATTTGCTCAATTGTCTTGTACACCGCACCAGAACCATGCTTGATTAGGCAGTCAGTGAGAGCTGACAGTAGCTAAAAGACAACTCCTTGTTCAGAAGTTTTGCTCTTACAACTGGTTCTGATCAGTAACTGTGATAGTCACAAGTTATTTTATTCTCATATTCTCATGACAGGTGTGTGTTAATTTTGTTTATGTTGGGACACCTCTAGTATAGATAAGAAAAAATTAATCTCAGTTCTAAATGAATGCTTCTGCTACTATACAACCATGACAACAAGCATGTATGTAAGGAATAACATCTGACAGACCATGTGGTTTACTAGAATAAACCACACAGGGGTGCTCTGATACGGCCTGACAATGGTGTGATAACCTCATGGTCGAAAATTTTTAGATTTTAGATAAGATTTTCCAAAGAATTACAGTTTTTAATTAATTAGTTAATTAAAACTAGAATTATTTGGAAAATCTTAATTAATTAATTAATTATACATTGTGTTTTTAATCTTTTATAGTTTTATATATGTCATTGAATGTCCGTGAGAAATGTTAGTTCCTGTAATCGCTATGTATGACAATGTACAGTCAGGTCCATAAATATTGGGACATCGACACAATTCTAACATTTTTGGCTCTATACACCACCACAATG
>CM075008.1:20892210-20911330 GCA_037576675.1 Pangasius sanitwongsei
CATTCAGCCAAATGCTACAAAACTGATAGGATGCCGCTTCACAGTGCAGGTGGATAATGACCCTAAACATACTGTGATAGCAACTCAAGACTTTTTGAAGGCAAAGAAATGGAATATTCTTCAATGGCCAAGTCAGTTGCCTGATGTCACTTTGTCCAAATACAAATGCTGTTTGTAGCTCAAATATGTTTTTGAATCCTATGTTCTCCACCTGAATATGATCTTCCCAAACATCACTGTGATTTGTGAAATGCTGTGTGTGTGTGTGTGTGTGTGTCTGTGTGTGTTATTAACATTGGCTAGTATACTTACTAGTATATTGGCTTGCGGCTTGTGAAAAGCAATATGATTATGAGAAGTGTGGGGTTTTTGTAACCCCTGAAGCCCGTCCTGATTGGAGATTTTGAGATAACGAGGAAACTATATTTATTTATATATATTATATATAAAGTTTTATAGAAGATCATGTCATGGTCAAACCAAATCTTACGGGGATCAGAAAAAATGCTTTAGGTAATGAAAACTTAGGCAATGCTTAAATCCCAAACTCTTGTTTAGATATAGGTCAAAGAGATGGGCTCTTTTTCCTTAAGTTTCCTCACTTCATTGCTCCCATCGCAACAACTAGCAATGCAACAGAGATCAATAATAACAATAATGTTATGTTCATTGCTGTTGAAGTGACTCTCCTTCATTCTTATTCCTTCACTAATCTTTCCTCATGCATCACTGCACAAGTTTATTGTCTCTCGAGATGGACTATTCTACAATGATAAAGCCCCCATCTGCAGGCCACAAGGGGTCACTGAATAGTTTGAAGAGTACGAGAATGATATAAATTATATGCTATGGCCTTTGCAGTCACCAGATCGCAAACCAATTGAACACCTATGGGACATTTATAGGATACACACACCTACCTACACACATTGTGTATTTATATGTATAACTATAGTATACATAACTTTCTCTTCTATGCCACAGTACACGGTTGAAGCTGTTCTGGTGACACATGGTGGAACTTATTGTATATATCTTACTATTGTATACGTGTAGGTGTATTGTTTATGAATGTTGATACATTGTCGCATGACATTTTTGCCTTTTCCTACACCTTGTATCCCTCTGAACTACTCCTTTAAACCATTTATAATCCAACCAAAGAATTTGCATTTAATTGATTACATTTTTGAAATATACATTATTTTCTTATCCTTCTTGTTGTTGTACTGTCATCATTATTGTTTATCCAGTGTGATAGACATGGTGCCCCTAAGATATCATCCTTACCCTAGAGTACCTGAGAGATGCTTAGAGGACTCCATCTAAGTTACAATGTTGAGCTATCGCTATATTATCTAATTAATATTTAGCAACATATGTAATCATTTGTGTTAAAGTACTCAATGGAACTTTATCTAAGGCCTGATTTGGATGGGATTAAATTTACTTAGAGACCTGGGGTAATTCTATTATAATATGCTGACTTTATTTACTCCTAGCTAAGCCACATCTCTGTGTTTCTCCCTCCTGCCCTGAAAAAATTACAAACTAAATTACCTAATTTGGTCATTTTTGAACAGTGCCACCCGCTTCCATGTTTCGTCATCTAGCATGTATATTCATATTAAACCCTTCCTGTTGTGGAACTCAGAAGAGCACAATCCAGCAGGCTGATTAAACTGATCAAATATATTAATTTGACAGATACAGGTATAAAACCATTTTATATTCGCATATGCCACAATGTAATGTGTCTTTTAGTTTTCTAGAAATTATTCAACATCACTGCCCTTCATCACTTTAGATGCTAAATAAATAAATTTCATTGATAGAGTAATGTTTTTATATTAGAAATGTTATTGAATATAACACATATGACCATGTGTGGCACAAACATCTGGATTATCCCATACAAATTCACTCACCATGTGTTAATTTAACTGCTGTCCATGTCCGTATATGAGAGTTTTATCTCAAAGGAGATGTAAAAATGTTATTACCAATACCCAGCGAATATTGACCCAGAGAAAAGAAGGGAAGATGGATCAGGTGTGACCACCACAATCACCACACAGTGTAACAATAACATTATTACATCCCAGAATCAAAGTAACACACAGAATACGAGAGAGAGAGAGAGAGAGAATTCACCTGTTTGAAAAGTATTTAACAGAAAATATGGATTAAAAATATATTGGTGTCAAGGGTTTTCATTACGTTCTGCCAGACAGAACCAGTGACAATTCCATGAAGCAAAATGCCATGGAGTCAAAGGTCAGAACACATCATCGCTCGTGTTGTAGCGGCAGTTATAATTACAATGTTATCATTAGTGTGCAGCTCATGGACCAAATACAGACCCTTGATGGGGCCAAAGGGGATACATGCACATCATTAGTGGAAATTACCATAATACACAGAATTTGCATAATGTCAGAGCAGCAATAAACCTTAAAACAAATTTAAATTTAAATTTAAATTTATATATATACAGACGTGGACAAATTTGTTGGTACTTTTTTAATGGAGGGGGCTCAGTCATGTTTTGGGGCAGCTTTGCTGCGTCTGGCACAGGGGGCCTTGAATCTGTGCAGGGCACAATGAAAGCTCAAGACTATCAAGGCATCCTGGAGAGAAACATACTGCCCAGTGTCAGAAAGCTCTCCTTCAGTCGCAGGTCATAGGTCATAGGTCCTCCAACAGGATAATGATAAAAACACACAGCTAAAAGCACTGACTGAAAAAAGAACATTGGACTATTCTTAAGTGGCCCTTTATGAGCTCTGATCTTAATCCTATTGAACATCTGTGGAAAGATTTGAATAATGCAGTGTGCAGTAGGCACCCTTCAAACCTCCAGACAGTTAGAGCAATTTGCTCAGGAAGAGTGGGCCAAAATAGCTGTTACCCGATGCAGAAGTCTCCTTGTAAACTACCGTAATCACTTGTTGGCCGTGATTGCAGTTAAAGATGGTGCAACAAAATATTAAGTTAGTTGTACCATCTTTTTTGTCCATGTCATTTTCATTTGGTTAATTATGTAAAATATTCAGTTTAATCAAAAATCAAAAGTAATGTCTCATTTGTGTTAAACATGGAATCAACAGTAATTGATGTCATTAACATTTGTCAGTTTCAAATTATTTCAGAGATAGTTGTGGGTTCTTCTTTTTCATGGAAGGGTACCAACAAATTTACATACAGTTGGTAACAGCTTACTTGATCAGATATATAATAATTATTATAAGTCACATTTTTTTTAGCATTTCTTATCATTAGTTTCTAGTTTTCACTCAGGAATCCTAAGATCAGCAATTTTTTCTATGCAAATATTTTTCCTATAGTAAGTAAGATAATTAGTTACTTAACCTCTTAAGAATGTGCTTCAATTAATAAGCATTTTCCAAAACCCTTAATAACCAATGTAGTATGTAAACTTGGTCATAAATTAATGCGTACCCTGACTCATTTGTTATTCAGTAAGAATATTTATTATTTTGGAGTTCTGTGTTGTTCTACCTCAAGAAGGTACTAATTTAAGGCACTAATTTTTGTATAAGAAATACTCTGAGAAATCAGTGGAGCTCGCTACAGCCTTAGTCACTGGGGAGGCCTGTATAGTTCTGGTTGCACTGGACATGTTGGCAAGGCTGAAGGATGAGTGGGTAATCTGTAGAATATACGCTACTTGGACACAAGCCAGGGCCTGATCATCCCACCTGGGATGCCTTGGAAAGGGTGTCTGATGTCGAAAGACCCGAAACACCCAATGAGCCCAGGTTACATCACTGATGATGTGTCCAAGTGCATCACAAGATGTATTATAAAACCAACTAATCCATTTTCCCTAACAGACATTATTCAGGCAGATAGTTTTAATTCACTTTTCATGTAAAAAAAATAAATAAATAAACCCACTAGACCTTCTCAGTGATGGTGTTGAAAAAGCTTAAGATATGATTGATTAAGTCTGATGGAATAGTACAGGAGTAATATATAGCTCTCTGAGTGATCTGAACTCACTGTTAAGATGGTGTTAGGGCTTATTTCAAGGGTGGCAGCTGTCACCCAGAGCTACTCCACTGACATGTCAGTAAAAATAAACAGGCCATCCAGGATTAAATAATGAACCTACTGGGTTGGGTACACGAGAAACCAGCAGAAAATTTGCCCTGACAGTGCTATGCCACTGGTGAATTCAGTAATACAATAATTCTATGCCATGCATATGCCTCCTCCCTATATACATCTTTTACGACTTCTCAGCAATAAGTGTGCAAGTGTGACCACTAAAGTCTTTTTGTGACCAAGAAGCTAGGGGATACTCATTTGATTTTGATCCACTTCAGAGAGTTAAGAATAAGGACATGGTCGACTAATATGTGATTTCCTCTCCATGGATTTGCTGCTAATAGTTGCTCTTTTATAGCCCATACCTCAGGAATATTTCTTCACAGGACTCACATTATGGTGAACCCAACAAGCTAGAAAGCTATAGGAGACACCAAACACCTGACAGGGGAAATCTAACACAGCTGCCTACCATGGAAGGCAGGGAGGACAATGGGATAGAAATGGAAGAGCAGAACATTGCATTTCCTGACCAGGAGAGAGAGGGGAAATACCAAGCTAGTGTGGGTACACAAGTGAGAGTTATAAGAGAATCTCTTACGAAATGGTTGGTCCTTTTGTTTTGTTCCAAATATAATATTTTGTTTTTAATAGATTTTTGGTGATCCAGTAAATGCTCTATCATAAAAAGGAAATCAGCACCTGGTTGCCTCTCCTCTCTTCCGCTATGTAAGCACAGCTGCAACCGTTGAGTGCATGAAGTGTCCAACATTCCACACTTTGTTTTATTGGTTGAATAAATACATTGTCCAGGTACTTTAAGTGCACTTCTTTTTGTTGGAATTTTCAGTGTGAACACATTACTCACACTATTTATACTACAAAATGGCATAGAATAGTGCATAAGTACCTACAGAATCCAGAACTAAATAGTGACACTAATTAGGTGAAACAGGCGCAAGTTATCAGTGAGGCATGTGATGTGCTGGGGCTGATGGCTAGTGTATTTCTGCACTGTATTTGGCACTATCATGACACAAAAATAAGTCTGTGCACCCTAAAAGAAAATCTAATTTATTATTTTTTTGGTAACCCAGTGAAAAGTTAAGTTCATATTATTTTGTAGTTAGTGAATACAAAACTTATACTAAAATCATTTTAATCTCACTTTTGTTGGGCAAGATAGTTGTTACCAATATTAAAGGCCTTTCATATGGACCTTTTCAGAGCAACATGGTTTGCAAAAAATGATTTTAATATTAATAGTAGTTTTCTTCATAGCTTCCCTCTTACTGCTTTTTTTTCTCTGCATGCCAACCTACCATTTAGAATATAACTTGCTCTGTATCTTCCAAACAAACATAGTTTTTGTTGCTAATTGTTCATTAAGCTTATGTATATCATCCACCACTTATAAATACCACTTACTGGTGTCTATTTATGTTGTTTAATCACTGCTCCATCTCTTAAATTTACCTCCAGACTGTGAATCAATTGTTTTACAGTTTACGTTAGATGTGGTTAGGGCTGAGTCAGTATAGAAGCATTTACAACCCATTCCTTAAATCTCTGATAATGAGGGAGAAACACTCACAAAACAGGCTCATACATTCTTCATTAAGTTGTTTGATATTCATTAAGATTCAGCATTATTGGGAAAAGCAACCCTGAATTGTTTGGATAACTTAAACTGAGAAATAACAGTGAAGTTCTGCAAAAGTGACTGATACTGTTAATGGTTGCTTTAATATCTATATCAGTCAAAAGTAAGAAACCTATACTGTATATAAAAAATGAAAATAAAATTCCCCTTGCCAGCAGAGGTTATAGTCACTAGAGTTCTAGAGTGACCTCTGAGATCACTTCCTGGTCATTTCCTGTGTTTGGACTATTTAGGAAGCTCATGTGTATCTATTTGGTGCAAAATTTTACAAAGCATTGAGTTATTTAAGTTCTGAGCCTTGTTGATTATTGTCTTGCCTCCTAGTATTTTGCATCTTTGCTTCATTTACTGGTTCGATATCGGATTTATTGTTATTATTATCCCTTCACTTTGTTTGCCATCTTCATCTTCATTAAAACCTTTTGTACATGGATCTTCACTCTTACCACCATGTGCTCACTACATTTGTAATGAGTGGTTATTTGAGTAGCTTTCCTGTCAGCTTGAACCAGTCTGGCCATTCTCCTCTGATCTGTCATCAACAAGGTGCTTCCACCCATAGAATTTCCATTGTACTTTGGCTTTTGACCTCTTTTATGCATTGTGATTGCCTGACTGGATAATTACCTGAATTTGCAAGTGTACAGGTGTTCCTAATAAAATGGACAGTGAGTGTATATACAGTATTTAGTAACCTGAGAATGAAAGCTATAAATTTCAATGTTTTTTTATTAATGTGACTAATATGACTATTCATTATAATATGAATAGTCATATCAATCACACTAATGTGTCTTTACAAACTTGACTCAGTTTAGAAGTGTCTAAGAGTGTATTAGCTTAATATGTACATATAATCTTGTACACAGATCACATGTACATTTAATATATATCTGGAGATAAATGAGGCCACTGATATGTTTGTTAGAAACATGAGATGAAAAGATAAACATGGCCCATGAAGAGTTAGATTACATGATAATCAACCTTGGATATTATCAAAAAGACTTGCCTGATGTATCTTTTATACATGTCATAATTCGTTTAACAGCTGTCAGAGGAGAAAACACAGCTGGTCTATTTTTACATTTGACTTTGTCTACAGTGGAATCATATTTGAGAGTTAAACTAAAAGTGATGGCTTGTCACATCTCTCTCTCTCACACACACACACGCACTCACTCACTCTAGATATTTTAAAGCTTTGGGTGATAAGCTGTCTAATAGGGGTTTTATTTGGACTATATAAGAAAAAAGGTCTGTTTGTTAATTTTGTGCTTAAAAGGTTTCAGTTGAACTAGCTTTCAGGAAGATAAGATAAAATAAGGTGTTGGCTGTGGTTGTGTTTATCCTGAGATGATACTGCAGTGTTGTTCTACAGCAAGGTTACTTAAAGTTTAATATCCTTATTACAATCTGATGAGAAATTAAATAAGCCCAGTGCACCATAAGACATTATCTTTTCATAGCAAAGTAGCATGTAAGAGTTTGCCCCTGTTATATTAGCATGCTGCAAAATATTTTGTGCAGGTATTTAAAAAACTTTAATATTTACATTATATATCTCTTAGGATATGCTGCCAGATTAGGGAAAATGTGTTTTGTTGTTTTGTTTTGTTTGTTTGTTTTATAAAGGGTATTTATATAGTTTCAAAATCAAGCAGTTACTGTGATATATACATATTGCTGTGTACATAAAAGTGCAATTTCTGTATTTTTACTATATACTTTCCATAGCTGCTTTCCTAGGACATTTTACAGAAGAAAGAATGACAACTGCTTCTAAACAGCAAGGAACATAAAAAGTGGGGGAAAAATACATACTACTTAGTAGGATACTGGGAGATACTAGGAGATTCATTAAGCCTAAAATGCCAAAAACGTTTTCTGTTGAAAGTCTCAAGTTTGATTTAACCTATGATTAATATACATGATTAAATGACTTTTTAGACAGTATTTTACTCAGATTCTTTAAGGAATAAAGGGTTTTTTGGATAAGTGGGAGTAGTCCATATTTTGTTTCCTGCTAAAAAGTTTTGGGTTTTTTTAGTTTTTTTTCTGCACTTAGACAGAATTGTAACCTTTTTAATATTGTAACCAATCCGGTAGTAGTTTGCCTAAATTTCTTGTATAAGTATGATAAATCTCAAAACACTATCTCACCAACAAACAACATGCAGGATACTGCAGTACAGTTGTACAGTACATAGTACAGTGGTCCTTGGTTTAACAGTTGGCTAGTGCATGGAAGCATATTTATATATTTAAATATACATTTGGAAATTCTTACACAGAGCACACAAAGGTCCCTATACACCTGATCATGTGTCATAAATCTGAATTGTATCCTATTAAGATGTTTTTAAACTTATAGTTAGATTTGTATCTGGTTAAATAGATTTAAATTCAACTGCTATATTGAACTTAATATTTAAATTAGCTCCTGACACTAGACAACCAACCTCCCATTTTCTTTATTATTTAAAGTTTCTATAGTCAAAAGATCCCATTGAAATTCACAATTTTGTATGTCATTTCCTTAAACTTATAGGAAGGCACCAGTTGATCTTTAGAAGAAGATGGCTGTTTATTATTCTGTTACAAGATGCATTAACAGCTATGTGGAAAGAGGATCAACAGTTCAAACAGCTGGATATGCAAGAGTAAGTAGTACTTAGAGATATGTAAGATGTGAGACTAATGCTTCACATCTAATGCTTCACACCTAAGTGAGGTGATGTCTCTAATTAAAAAGGGCAAATTCCCTCTTTGTTTGACTTAATTAAGCAAGGACCTAATTAAGTGTATGAAAATATATGAAAGGTCAGAGAAATACAAGTGTTATCCCAGAGTTATTCTGAAAATGTATGTCTTTAGATCTTTTCACAATGGAAACATGGTGCTGTATAGAGTGGAAGCAGTGAGGCGATCTGCAGCATTCTGAATGCCCTGTAGTGGAGATACAGCATATGAAGTTTTATCAGTTACAACACATGCATAACTGTATAATTAACAAGATTGCATGTTGCTGTTAGTCAGATAACCTTTCACTTTCGAAAACTAAATGACATACAGTATCCCAACTCTCTCTACATTATTCAGATTCACACACACAATGTGATTCATTTGTCAATCTTTTAGTAAAGTTGGCCCAATGTCTCTTGGGAAAATATTTATAAACCTATGGACAACATGTTTGCAGAGCATAATGCAAGATTGATTTTATCTTAATGTTGTTTTGAAGCAGGATTTTAATAGGCAGGAGGTTATCTGACTAGTGTAATCTCACAATTGTTGATTGCTACAATTCACCCTTTGGTGGAGGCAGTCCCTCACCTTCGAAGATGTATCATCTAACATTGAATCTCTCAGCCTGTCTTCTCCAAAACAATATGCTTTGTTCTGTACCCATCAGACCAATCAGAAGAGACAGACCAGATGGAAGCCTAACACTCCGTTCTCTGTCTCTCATACAACCAGTGAAATATTGCACATAAACCATATCTTCCTTTAAGCAAAGTACTGCTGCTCTTTAATGCTAAGTTCCCAGAGAATCTCTTCAGTGAGTACATTTTCACTCAAGTGCCACTCTATACAAATGCCTAGTGTGCCTATATGGACACAACAGCCATGGTGATGGCCATTACTACAGTTTAATAGAATGATATTCTCCTGGTGTGAAATCCAACACTTGTTATCCATAGTGCTTTTGCATTTTGTTTTATTATTATTATTATTATTATTATTATTATTATTATTGTGCAATGGGTTGGCACCCCATCCAGGGTGTCCACCGCCTTGTGCCCCGAGTCCTCTAGGATAGGCGCCAGGTTCCCCTGTGACCCTGTGTATGATAAGCCGTACAGAAAATGGATGGATTATTATTATTATTATTATTATTATTATTATTATTATTACTATGGGGCCAAGCACCAAAGGTGCGTTGGCATCCTACTGTTATTCTTCCTTTTCTTCTTCTTCTTCTTCTTCTGGCTAGGGTGTCTATGGTGGCAGCCCATAGGACCATCTGGTAAAAAGTTGTGAAATTTGGAACACTGATTGGGGAGGGTCTAAGGAACATTCTGACCAAATTTGGGACAAGTGCTGCCAACGCCACCATCAGGTCAAATTTTGGCCTAATTTGGAAGTACATTTATCGTCATAACTTTTGAATCATGTGTCCAAAATGTAAAAGCCAGACATCACTGGATTCCATGGGCCAAGATGAGTTCAACACACCCTAGGTCATCAATTAGATTTTCCACCATCTTGTATTTTGTCAAAAACAGTTTTTTCACTACTGCTCCTACAAATTTTGTCCAATCATCACCAAATTTGGCACATGACATCTTCAGACTAAGCCTCACAATAGGCTTATCAAATGAATTTCGATTATTCCAAACGGTTTGCCCATAATGGGCCAACGAATAAGATGGCGATGTCACCAAAAAGGAAGTGAGGCTGTATCTCAGCAATAACTTTGTGCACTGACACAAAACTTGGTAGTCATCTTCAAACAAACGCAACAAATTTTCTTGAAAAATGCTTACATCTAACTTCCATTTTTGCTACTCCTCCTCCAAATTTTGTCCAATCTTAACCAAATTAGGCTCACATCGTATTGAGACCTGTCTTAACTTGCACAAAGTGGAGAAAAAAGGCCCAGACTGAAGAGAAAAAACATAAATACCTTAGATGTTTTTAAATTGCAAGAAAAAACAAAAAAGGTCAGATCAATAGCAATCACAACCAAAGATCAAAGTAGCAATACACAACTCCACAGGTCACAGCAGTAGTTGCAGCTGCAGCAGCAATGCCACCTTGCTGCCCATTTGTTCATCTAGACCTTTCCTCTTACAGTCAGAGAATTCCACCACTGTCCGTGGTCAAACCATACACATCATGAGTGAAACTACAATGTTATGGCTCTGCTTTCCCGTGATTGCTTAGGCAACAATTGCAGTGCATCTGTGAATCTGCGGCTCACCGATTCTGGGTGCTTGGCCCCCGAAAATGCTGCTTGCAGCTTTAATTATTATTATTATTATTATTATTATTATTATTATTATTATTATTATTATTATTATTATTATAACTTTCTGGTGTAAAGCAAATCCCATTTCATAATGATTTATACAATTTGCATTTGGTCATGTATAATATTTAATCTCTCATGCTGCATTGATGGAGGAAAGCTAGATAACTCAGTTTGATTGCCTTCCTACAAAGGGAACTGAACACATTTGGGGAACTGGAATTGAATTTGCTTTAGTATGCCAAGTCAAAACTTTAAAAGCAAGTATGACATAGTAACAAAGAAAGTGGAGAGAATGAAAGGAAAGTTGAGAGGGTCAGGAGTGAAATGACGCAATAGCTAATGCAGTGGGTATAAATCTCGCTACAATGTTGAGTTATACAAACAGAAGGATGTTCAATTCAATCTCATTTTGCTAGTACCCATTTTGTCACAAAGAAGCTTTATAGAAATTCAGGTCCAGCTCCCTAATGGCCTCCAAGGCTCATGGGGGCCAGAACAATCAATCAATCAATTTTTAAATAAATGTATTAATAAATGTATAAATAAATAAATAAATATAAATTGTATGGCCAAAAGTTTGTGAACACTTGACCATCACACCTGTATGTGGGCCATCCCCAAACTGCTGCTACAAAGTATAGGATGTCTTTGTATGCTGTAGCATTTCAGTTTCATTTCACCAGAACTAAGTGGCCTACCCCTAAGACTCAATCAGGTTCCACTTCGTCAGGTGACAGAGACGGTGACAGTTACAGATTACAAGTTTTTATTTTAAAACAGGCAAACAAATCCAAAACATGAGGCAGAATGAAAGTCAGAAAGCAGGCAGCAGTTAGGCGAAATGCAAACAGAGTTAATTGGGCAAAAGACAAAAAAATAAACCAAATATCCAGACTCATTATTATGAACACTAGAGCAGAACAATAAGGCTTGGTATCGCAGGTACAAAACACTGTGCATATTCTTCACAAAGTGCACGTACAATTTGATTCACTTTGTGTTGTCTGAGCACTTGTTAATATATTACCTCCCCAACAGAGTTTTTGGACTGATGGCATTCTTAGTTTGTGACCTAGCGAACCAGTATCAGAATGTATTTATTGATAGAGACTTCAAAGCACTTTTGTAAGTCGCTCTGGATAAGGGCATCTGCCAAACGGCATAAATGTAAATGTAAATGAATAAAGTATCTTACATATATTTCTGTTTTACTATTAGTCTCTGCATCTACACTGTAAGAAAATTCGTGTAAGTTTACAGCAAATTACTGGCAGCACAGCTGCAAGTTTGTTGTTGTTCTTCTTCTTCTTTTGGCTACAATATTTCCATTATTTTACCAGTTGGTTGCTAAATGTTCACTGTGTTCTTATTGCTACCTTTTACAGATTGCTCCTGTATGACAGGAGCTATTGTCTTTCTAAGATTTGATCACTGTAAGCCATGTAACGCCATTCCAATGCAAGTTTATTTCAGTGAGGTGCAAACTCAGTCATTTAATTCAGAGTCAACTATTATTTTTTTGGTCATACAACAGAAAAACTAAATCTTAAATACAAAGATATTTCTGTCTATGGACAAAAATCAATTAAATTTTCTTTTAAAAAAGTAAAATAAATACAAACATAATAATAATAATAATAATAATAATAATAATAATAATAATAATTTTTTTTTTTTTAACAAGTACAACTTAAATATTCTTTTGCCCCAAGCCTTTATTGATGAGCGAGGTCTGAGGAGAATGACCCAACTGGTTTGAGCTAACAGGAACGCTATGGTAATGCAAATAACTGAGCAGAAAAATAACACAGAATGCACAATATGTCAGCAGCCAAAGAAATCTTTCAAATGCTCGCACTGGCTCCAACACAAAAATATCAGCTTAAGCAATTAAACAACTCCCCATTCATACTTGGTCAGTCTCCATTCTATGAACAAAAATATTATGATTGTTCACCCTAGCTGCAACACAATATTGCAGAGGTGGACTTATTTTGCACAACTTGGCAGGACTTTATTCCTCTTTTAGGATTAATCCTGGAAAAAATATAAGGGTTAATCAAAGCACCAACTAAACCATTCCCAATAAGATATGATTAGTCTAAACCCCAATGTTTTTCACCCTAGTACAGTCTTCATATTTGTATTTTTCCGTTGTTTGTAAATCTGTATTGAATACATTTTTTGTATATGAAAGAGAAAGGAGAAAGGAAATCAAGAGAAAATTGCCTGTGATTCTTTATGTTTTCTGTAAATGCTGTAAATGTAAAATAAATTAGAATATTTTGGCTGGGTGTTTAGGGTTAAAAGACAACAGTATTGGAAAGAGCCTCCAGAAGAGTGGAGACTGTTATAGCTGCAAAGGGGAGAACAGAGCCATATTAATGCCCATGGTTATGGAATGGGCTGTTCAACAATCACATGTGGGAGTGATGAGTCAGGTATATACACACACATACACACACACACAGGTTTAATATATGCCCTGCAACAATTTGACATTGGGCCTTGGTTGGATTTTTTTGGATGTTTTTCAGCTAGTGTGGCACACAAGTGTACCACTTCATAGTGAGACACTTCATTGTCACATGAATTCTTTATCACCCACCAATATAGGCAACAGGCTAAGTAGACATCAGTTCTGTGCAGCATGACCACCTAATTTATCATTTCCTGGATAAATTGGACATGTTTTTTTATTTGCATCATTGCTCAAATATTTTAGCTGATCAATGTGGTGATTGAGTTCTACACAGTATATGTGAAATGTTTCTCTTTTGACACTAAATGTTTGATAGACAAAACAATGTAAAAGGACATAATACCCTCAAAAAGGTCATGACCCAAGCATGAAGGTAATCCCAGCTGGCAAACTAGGAAGTGGTCTAAGTTCTGAATGTGCTGCTAGTAAGACTCAACTGTTCTGAGTAAGTGCCTTGAATGGGGTGCTGACTGAAATGTTACTCCATCAATTTCACAATATCTACAGAAGTTAGTGCTCAAGCTGAAATTTTCAGTAAAGCCACCGATATTGTGTGAACCTATATTATCACCTGCAATAGCACACCCTTGCAGCCTCTTCCGTCAGAGAGAGCAATGACAATTTCTTCAATATCTTTAATGTCTTTCAGTGGAGCCTGAGACTGAATGCTGACCAAAGTATTTGAAGTCTTGTTCCCTACATAGTAACACAAGATGCATGTGTGTATGTCCCCAGGAGTCAGAGAACTAGAAAGAATTTTGTGTTTTTTTTCCCTGGTCCAAGTGGATTGACAACTTCAAATACATCCTAATATAAAATTAAAGCCAACAATTGATCTTTCAGCAAAACATTTTCTCCAATGTTCATACCATCCCAAATATCTTCTAAAACATCTTTATCTGAAATACAGTCTGAATGTGTCTGCCCATGTTACTCTCTAACTGATTCACATTTAAAAAGTGATTCTAATGTTGGTTTAATGGGAACATACTGAGCAAAACACTCGTTCCCCAATTGTTTTGGCCTGGAAACATGGGCATTGGATCAACATATTTAAACCATTTCTTAAAGATGTTTTTTCTTATCTGATCTGTCTTTAATGTATTTATATTGCAATGCCTGAGAAGATCCTCTGTATTCAGGTCATCTATAACTTTCTTAATGTCACCTTCTGGAATTCGATTAGTTATTTTTTTCTGTCAGTTTGCAAAGCAAGTGTGATTGGCTGATGTCATGTATATGTTGGAAGCCTTCAATTATAGTTTGAGTAGTTGTAGCTGGAAGAAATAATTTTGATTGGAATTTCAGGTTCAGGCTGTCTAAGAAAACAGATTATCTAGTAAAACACCAAATTGTTCCCCACCTAATGAGCCACAGTCTGTAAAATTTCCTGACTGCCTGCAAGAATCCTCAGACTCTACATTTACTTCAGATGAAGTTCCTGGATTTGAAATAGGCTGTTCCACAATTTTGTCAATAAGGCTTTCCACTGACCATTTCTTATATTTCCTGGTATAAAGATGGAGTCAAGGTTTGGATACAAGCACAGGCTTTATTTGCAATAACCCCAAAATGCAAGGTAGAGTTGTTGACACAAACAGGCCAAGGATAAAACACTGGCAGACAGGTACATGGAGGCTAGGCTAAAAGGCAAACATGGAGAATACAAGGCTGGGGTAAAAAAAAAGCCTCAGAAATACACAAAGTAAGGACAGTGGCAAAACTTTGGCAGTGTTATGGTGGATTTGGTTTGAATTTATTGTTCTTCTAATGAGAGTCCCAAATGATTAACAGTTGGAACTAGTAGATAGGTGATTTAGAACATTGTAATGTCTGGATTGCCTTTGAGCAGGATCTAATGCTCCAGTTGTGGCTTGACTAGGATCTGTATGTGACACCTGGGCAACTGTGGTGTAAATGTTGAAAGTACTGAAAATCTCTTTTCAAAGTTGTCACCTTGTGACCATGATCTCATATGGATACCCTTTAAATGGTCCCTGCTACGTCACATTCATCCTTTTTCCCTTTCTGATCTTGAAGAGAGTTGAGGAAGTGAATCAAATATACTTCAAATATAGGGGTCCAATAATTTTTTCTTGCTATTTTTACTGTTAAATCTGCAACATCATATGAGTGCATATTGCCACACCTTGGAAGCCAGAAATGTCTAGTATTTGACTGAAATGCAGCATAATGTGGACAGTGACACATTCAGTTTGTCTAGCAGCCTATGGGAATAATGATGCCTATTCAATACCTTCCTCTGATGTTGTGCAGCAGGGAATGAAGTGAATATCAGACAATGGTGTTGGCTAACCCTAGCCCTCTACAAAGAAAAAAGTAAGCTCCATTGCTGCCTTGTTGAAGAAGGAAAAGAAATGGCCTCTTCTGCCAAAAAAGGCTCTTCTGCCATAATAAGGAAAAAGTGAACAGATTTGCAAGGCTGGTTTGCATGCTGGTTCGTAAAGTCTGGATTGCATCTTTAATGGAGACACATGGAGACATATTTGCTCCTGGCTCTTAAAGAGTTTATACCCATAACTGGATATGCACTGAGTATCTCCAGAAATGTACATGTTGCACTGCAATCATTGGGAGGCATAGCATTGTGTGGTAAATATCTAGTTTGTTAACACAGAGGAGAAGACAAGTTTAGCTCAAATGCCATTGCAGGAAACCAGTAAAAATTGTGTCCAAAATACAATATAGACATTTGAGGAAGCAGGGTACCTTTAGGCACCCTTATCTGCCATCACACTATTCCTATAACATTTAATTTCAGAAACTGCAACAGAGGATGGGGGGGGGCTACACAAGATCAGGGTATCACTACCAGTGCCTGATTCCCTGGTATGATTTTCTTTAACAATGTAATCTAAATCAAGATTTTCTTTTTGGGTATAAAGTACATCTTGATAGTCAGTGAGACCTGTACAGAAGGCAACTATTTGAAAGCTCTTCATGGTACATGAAATGTGTAGTGATGCCAGCAAAAGAGTTAGTGCTCCATTAGCCACAAGCTACATGTCTATGCAGGAATATGAAAATCTCTAGGAGAAATGTTAAATGAAAATTAGGTGCTCTATTCTCTGGCCTATATTACTTTACTGTGTATCGTGTAGCAAAGTAGGCCATAAAGGACTTGTCAGGGCTCATATGTCCAAAATTAAAGGCTTGCCACATTGTTTCCCACTTGTTCACAGTGTTGAAGTCTGTCAGCACCATCCAAACAGTTCATATTTCTTTTACTATGTTCCAGTCAGTGCAGGTACCAACACTGCAAAGACTGTCCAGAAGCTAGGTTAAATCAAGAACAAGCTTTGTTTCTAAAGATAAGAAGGCTCTCTTTATGACCTCTCTTTTTATCATTTTAATTAATTTATTTATTTATTTGATTTTATTTACTCTCTTCTGTAGTAATTTTTTAAAGCCTAGTGTCAAATTATCTGTAATCTAACCACTCAACCATACTGTATTGCACAGCTCAATGATTTCTCTGATTTAATTCAACTGATTTGAATTGTCAGCTCATAATCACACCTGTCAGTGGTAAACAAGGTGTGTTACAACAGAGGAAACACAAGGCTCATCATTGGCACAGACGCAATTTTCATAATGAGGAGGGAAACAATGACATCATTGAAACTAAAAGTAGTTTCAACTTACTAAAACTAGTAAGTGAAGCACTGGGTGAGAAATGGTGACCTAGTCTAATTTAGGTAACAAATATGGGGCAGTTGTTGTCACTTCCTGTTCTGTTTACTGACAAGATGATGTTTTTGGAGTTTTTGAGCAGCTTTATAAAAGTGCTTATTTATGTTAATCAGTGGGTGGTGTCTTATGTAAGTGTTGTAAATTTAACCCTTGAACACATACCAATGGTCATTAGTGAACCAGGACGTCATCCACTATCCTCCCCCTTATTAATTTTCTTAG
This sequence comes from Pangasius sanitwongsei, assembly GCA_037576675.1. Taxonomy (NCBI): domain Eukaryota; kingdom Metazoa; phylum Chordata; class Actinopteri; order Siluriformes; family Pangasiidae; genus Pangasius; species Pangasius sanitwongsei. The sequence continues at coordinate 20,909,404 of CM075008.1, forward strand.
TCTTTCACCTTCTTAGTATTGCAAAATTATTAATATTTTATTTTTAAAAAATGCAAAATTGTAAATTATCCGTTTTCAAATTAATTTAGTGTAAAAAGTTTATAGGGTCGCTAGTGACCCGAGGTATGTAATAGTGAAAGCATATTTTTCTGCACAACAATATTGATAAATAATGATGTTTGATAAACAATGATGACATGATGTGTCAATCATAATTACCTCAGACATAAAACAAATGTTGCAAAACTTGACATGGCTCATCAATTTACTGCAGAACCCTTGAACACATATGTAATCAAATATTAGCATTGCTTGATGGTGTATCTGTTGACGAAGCTGTCAGCGAACAAAATATTAATTTTGCCGATGATGAAAAAGATAGTTTTGAGAGCAGTGTATCGAATGATTCGGATCCTGAATATGAGCCAGATGCTGAATGTACTGGCGTAATGAGCTCTGACGATGACAGTGATGATGGTGGGGAAGCAGCTGCTCAAAACGAGCCCTTCCATGTTCCAACAGATGAGACAGAGTCCTATACAAGCAAAAATTTACTTGTTTGGTTATCAGCCAACCCTCCTTCAAGCAGGACAAGAGCTTGTAATATTTGTCACAGTAAAGAAGGGCCTTGCAGCAAGGCAAAACTGGTGCTGACTGAAAGTGATGTGTTCTCATGTTTCATTGATGATGATATCCTACACAAGGTGATAGAAAATACTAACCAGTATGCAAGAATATATAAATTGTCTAAAGGCAGAGAGCCAATCATATGGAAATGAGTTGATGAAACTGAGATGAAAGCTGTGATAGGAGTCCTCTATCTGCTTGGTGTCTGTTACTGTCAGCACGAGTGTCTGAGATCTCTCTGGTCCAGTGGTCACAGTGGGAGGCCAATATTCAAAGCTGCATTCAGCATCAATAGGTTTTTGTAGATAGACAGATTGTACCATTTATGAGATTTGATGACTGTGACACCTGTCGGGTGAGAAAAATCTAAGAAATTTGCTCCATTTAGATCACTCTGAAATGCCTTCACTGAAAATTGCAGGAAAATCTACAACGTTGGCGCATATATGACAATTAATGAGCAGCTCATCCTATTCAGAGGAAGATGCAGCTTCCGGCAGAACATGCCCAAAAAAACGGACAAATACGGCATGAAACTGTTTCTGATGTATGATGTTGCAACTGCATACACTTTCAGCGGGCTACAACACATTGGCCGTGAAGGCAATCAGTGATGCAAAGGATTGGCAGAGAGTGTAGTGAAGAAATTGGTAGAGCCAATTCCAAACTCTGCAGTAGATGTCACAACTTGCAACTGGGAAAAACTCGCAGCTGATTTGCCCTGTAAACAAATTAACTTCCTGGGAACAGTGCACAACAGCAAGCCAGAAGTTACACCTGCGTTTCGTGCTGGTAAGAGGAGACCTATGAGATCAAGCCTGTTTGTTTTTTCCAAAAGGAAGCCACTGTGTCCTATGTGCTGAATATGAACAAGGCAGTTATACATTTATCCAGCATGCATGACAAAAAAAGAGGTTGATGAAGTGTCTGGGAAGCCTGTGATGATTCTAGACTACAACAAGACAAAGGGTGCTGTGGACCCTGTAGACAAACTGTGCCACAACTACAGTGTACAGAGGAGAACAAATTGTTGGCCCTTGGCATATTTCCTTGCCCCTCATGTGATCTTGTCGTGTGCTACCCTTGTTTGTGTGTTATGTTCGGGTTGGTTCCTTGGTTACATGTGTCTTGTTCCCATTGGTTGGTTTTGTCATGTGTTCTGTATAAAAGCTGCTCACACATGCTCCTAGGTTGCTGATTATTGTGTATACATTACATTTACATTTTACATTTATGGCATTTGGCAGACGCCCTTATCCAGAGCAACTTACAATAGTGCTTTGAAGTCTATCAAAAATAC
>CM075008.1:20914238-20938135 GCA_037576675.1 Pangasius sanitwongsei
TTGAGCCCCTGAAAATGGAAGTACTTTGCTGAAAATGGCTGTAATTCCTAAATGGTAAATGCCATATTTTTGTAGAACCTCTTAAAGTAAAGCTGAAAGTCTACACTTCGATCACATCTTGATTGTTTTATTTCAATCCATTGTGGTGGTGTATGAAGGCAAAATCACAAAAACTCATTGTCCAAATACTTCCAGACCTAACTGTATATTGCCTAAAACAAACAAAAAAATAGATTTCTATATGGTCTTTATTGCAACCATTGCATTCAGCTACTCATGTGAGTCTCTGCCCACAGGTACAATATGTGTTAGAAATAACAATACATTACGTCGCCCCTCTTCAGCAACATTACATTTGCAAAATTTTCACATTTCTCATAGAGATAAGCAATCCAATCAGTTCCACAAGTGCACACCCTACCTGGCAAAGTTTTTCTTATATTTAAGACATCTGCATTTCTGTTGAACTCACCAAAAACTAACCTGGAAGGTGAGGTTTGGTGACGCCTTGCCACACTCACCTCTAACTTTGTACAAATTATTTTTTTTTTTAAATCATAAGGTCAGTCTCTCTGGGTGCTTCACAACTCTGCACTTTCAATTTCAGCACTCATGCCTGGCCAATATAGCACCTCACATGTTCACTGTTTGATCTTTATCATGCCTAGGTGGGACTGATGAAGTTCTAACATGCAGCTTTGCATAGAGGGTGGTACTACTATGTGCAGCCCTTTGTATGCAATACTGTCAGACAAAGTTGGCTGGTTTCTTGAGTCTGAAAAAGGACAATCTTGCTGAATTGTCTGTCAGAGAAGGCCTAACATTTCTTAAATATGTGCTTCGTGTGTAGCTGCATGTACTTCTGGAAAATAAACCAAGTAATTCACTTCTGGCATGCTATCTGTAAGCTGCCCCTGGGACAAACTGTACCCATTTTTCTCCTTTGGGTGTGGCATGCTTTAACTGTTGCAGGGTCCAATTTCAGGCTGTCAGCAGTAATCAAATGTCCCACTAAAGAGGTCTACTGGCTGTACTAAATTCCCCATGTGAATGTGTGTGTGAATGGGGTGAATTCTCCCACCTTACATCCAGTGTTACTATAGGCTATGGATCCACCATGACTCTGACCAGGATAAGGCAGTTACTGAAAGTGATGGAATGAGATTTCTGGTGTACCTGTGAGGCTAAAGAGCAAAGGTCACCACCGAGTTCCACAGTTGGTGTGTTAAAGCATGGTTGACGCCTCATCTAGCTCATTTTGAAGGAACCCTGATTTGGCATTCAGAACTGAAAAAAGCCTTAGCATGGTGGACACACTTCTGTGGTATGTATGGGGTAATGCTCCCTCTTAATGTCCTTGTTTAGGTCACTTGCATGTATACATATTATCATTACCCATGATTGCTCCCATTAAAATGACCGATTCTGTACATTGGTCTACCATCTCATGGAGCTTCTGCACTATCTTTGCTTTTAGTACTGCTGCCTGGCAGTGCACAGGATGAACTTAGTCCTTAGCATTTGGATCAATCTTAATTGCTTGCTTAGCTGGCAAGGTTCTAATAGTATCCTCAAGTTCAGGAAAATCATCTAGCCTTGATAGTATATTTTGCATTACTTAGGTTTGTCATTATTGGACAGCTTGCTTACTTCAGTGCCATTTTGAAGGGAGTCAATTAATTCTAGAGTCTGTGGCCACTGGCTTCAGTTTGTGATTAGATTAAGGGCAATGGACCTTGGTTGAGTATTTCAACTCACCAGAGTGAATGATTTGCTTGTAGCTATCTACAGTCAGTATGTTGCATTTTGCATTCATGTCTGTTCTGAATTGCACATCATGAAACAAAACTCTGACCTTCACTATCCATTTATAATTGGATACCGCTGCCACATCATCTGCTGAGATGAGTCACATTTATATCCAAGATCTCCTGTAGTAAATGTTCAACTGTTTACACACTGAATATATTTACTGCATGTTTGTGGCAAAAAAAAGACTGTTTGGGGTTGTCTAGAAACATTTTGCTTCATACTAGCTGATACTGTAGGGACTTGAGTATTGTCCTCCCTGATTATTTGTTTTAGTGACATCTCAAACTGGGGAGGAATCATTCTGGATTTTATCCAAGATCAAGTCTTCTCTCATATCTAGCATCCTAGATTATAAGATATATATCTGAGGAAGTGTATTCAGATTAAAGAGGCTGCAGATTAAAGAAGCTGAACCATGCTACATTAGAATCAGAAGTATCAGATTAATCTTTATTTATCATTCCTTGTGTCAGTCAGCATGGTCTTATCGATGGTGTGTGAAGAGTGTGTCTGTCCTGAACATCAGTGCTGAGGCCAGTGACATTTTCTCTTCTGCAGTTAGATAAGTTAGATAAATGGATAGAGAGCAATTCAGATGAGAAATTGATGATTTTACTGATTTAATGTCAAGTGCTACTATTTCAGGGAATAAGAGACAAGAACATAATGCTTGAACATGCATATTTATTTATTTATTTGTTTGTTTATTTATTTATTTATATACAGCTTATATCTTTGCATCTACAGTTTGCTTCCAACAACCCATTTTTGGTGATTCTGTGCCTCTTTTAGACTACTGTTTTGCTGTTTTGCTGTCTTACTACAAGCCTCAACTTTTTTTTATTTATTTGTTTATTTTTTGTTGAATGCAAGCTTCTAAGTGCCTAGTGCTTAAAGACATTCAGCTTTGCATCTTATTGAAGCAACAGTACTGTTTACTAGTGTCTCAATTGATATTTTTGCGTCCTTTGTATAGGGTGGCATGGTGGCACTGGAGGTAGCACAACTCCACAGTTCACTCCACTTGATCTTGGGTTTATGTCTATGTGGAGTTTCACATATTCTCCCTGTGTCCATGAAGTTTTCCTCTGGGTTCTCTGATGTCCTCCTGGAGAATGTGTGTGAATGTGTCTGTGTGTGTGCATGGTGCCCTGTAATGGATTGGTGTCCCATCCAAGATAACTTGTATTCCCAGGGTGTGTTCCTGGAAAAGGCTCTCGATCGTCTGTGAACCTGGCTAGGATAAAGCAGTTACTGAAGATGAATGAATGGATGATCTTTTGAATATATGTAGTAACTTTGTGGTTAAATCATAATTTGGCCCTGCTCCCTTCTCCAAACATTGCCTGCTATGCAGTCTGCACATTTTTCCATGGCAAGCGTTTGTAAGTCTTGATGGAAATGTGCTGAACACAACCTTTTTTTTTTTTTTTTTTTAACCAGCAAAGCAAAAATTTTTCAATAGTAGGCTACTACAGGTGATATCATTATGTAAAGCATTTCTTTCACAAACGTCTGTTTAATGGAAACAAGCTGCTGGCAGAAAATATTTTTTAATGCATTTTCATTTTATCCCTTACATTAAAATAAAGATAGATAGATAGATAGATAGATAGATAGATAGATAGATAGATAGATAGATAGATAGATAGATATCATGTACTGAATCATGTAGTGTCCTTATGTTACCTTGGACTGTTTTTCTTGGGCTCTTGGATATGGAAGAAAATAGCAGTTTTGTAGAATATAAGCACTTTGGCTAACACAAATAGGCTCACAGTTATTGTAGTAACTCAGCAAAGCTGGAACACAGACCAGCTCCTAAGAATTTAAAAGATGAAAACACAGCTACAAATGAATTATGATATTTATTGTGACTTCAAGCAGATGCATCTCATCCACAGACCACTATGCGGCTTATTCTACAGCACATTAAAAGCAAAAATAAATCCATGGGTAAAAGCTTTCCGAGAGGTTAAACATGAAGATTAACGAGACCTTAAGCATCTCAATTCTCAAACACAAGCCATACTGCATATTTGTATGTGTGAATATTGTATTATCTTTCATTTTATAATTAGTACACAGAAATACCTTGATTATGGTCAGATTTATAAAATGTATCACAAACCACAATAATATACAAGTGATCTGAAGATTAATATTATATCTGTACTTTCTAGTCTGCTTTACACATAGACCAACCAGGAATAGAGCAGACATAATTACAATGCTGCTAGGAGGTCAGTAAAACTGAAGCCTTGAGCAAATTAGCTTGATATTAGCAGGGAAAAAAAAAAAACTTAGCTAGATTTATTTGAAGGCCCTCATTGTAAGTAGCTCAGAGCATTTCAGCCTTAAAGGTTTTGCTCAAGGGCCCAACCGTGACTCTCTGGCAGTTATGGGATTTGAACTTGCAAACGTTTGTATCATAAATATGGAAACCAACAATTTTAAAGATAATTTTAAAGATAATCTAGAACAATCCCCTAAAATGCAGTCAAGCTATAATATGTGTGAATATAAAAGATACCTTAATTCAACTGTCATTTTGGTCAGTTCATGGTCAATATAGGGCTCTTCTTTATCATCTCTGCATAATATCATTTCAATGTGGATGAAAATGAAACTTATCAAGCATGTATCTCAATTTTCCAGCTTGAACTAACAACTAAAGGGAAAAAGAGAATAAAAAAGAAAATCATGTGGTGTACACAGCATACTCTCAGAATGAAACTACAGAATTACTAATAACAGTACAACTAATTTGTACTGTTTTCTGTGGAAAAAAATGACATTTCAAAGACATACAGAACAAGAAAGTAGTATTTTCTATGACACTACCACCACCAATGGTCCTGCAATATTTTTAGCCATTTCCTTTACTCTAAATGCATGTCACCAATGTATATTGTTTGAAGACTGGCACTAGGAAATTATTAAATATTCAAACTTTTTCATATACAACAACAACAACAACAACAACAATAATAATAATAATAATAATAATAATAATAATAATAATAATAATAATGAAATGCCAACTGATTTAATGGTTTTAATTAGTTTTCCTTATAGTGACATATTGAATGCACTGTAGAAGCATGAGAGAATTGCAGCATGCTTAGTCCATCATTTTAGATTTTGAGTCTAAGTATTAGCAAATGGCCACAAAAGGCATTCATCATTGCTAACGTAATGAATGTTGAACTTATTATGCTGCCCATGATGCAAAGGGTATGACTTGTTATCTGGTTCTGTGCTGCTCCTTCTTTTGCAGTGACATTTAATAACAGTTTGTCAGCAACTTTTCTTTTTGTATTCAAAGACATACCAAAGCCCTTTTGTCTTTCGTGTGAAAAAATTCATTAAGCAGATTATTTGCTACAGTGACATGTCCTTTTGTGATATGTGTACTCTGGAGAAGGAGCAATTTGTGATTGATGAAAGTGTCTTTTTTTGCATAAGTTAGCCCAATATTTCCAAAGCAGTTGGATAGTGACAGATATAAATCACATATATAGATCATGATTTTATAACATATCAAAGTCCTTGTCCTAGGTAGATTATAGTATGGCCTGGTTAATTTTCTTTCACAGTGATGATATTGTGACTCACTTTACTGATTCGATTTTTTTCCAACTACACATTTAAGTAAATTTAATTGTGTTAGTCATTTTATTTAACACGAAATGTGACATACAGGTATAACAGTATGGGTAAATAAGACATCTAGAATATACTAAAATTAAAATGCCATGCCACTGAAATGTTAGTAGACACACATTGCCTAAATAGCATAAGAGTCATGGAAAAGAGAATAGAAAAAGAGAGAGAACAACCACTTGACACTCTCACGAGGGCACACAGTCTTTCCAACCTTTCCATTCTACTTTTCTTAACTTCTGCTGTAGCAAACTGTATGCTTTCAATAAAATGGCCAAGCCGAGCAATTCTTTTGTGCCAACCATTTGAACCATTTACAGTGGCATTAAAAAACAGTAACACTGCTAGCTTGTTTGGCTGACTATTTGATTCCCATGCATCCATTATGGCATTCAGAAACACTGAATTCCTTTGACTTAAACAAAAATCTCTTTGTGGATCTGAAACTAAAATAAACCTTGACATTGCCTTCTTTGCTAACGAGTACATTTTTTTGTGACTAGAGATAGAGAGATGTCTTCTTTTATTACCCGTGTTCATCCTTGGAAGTTCCTCCATCTGCTTAAATGAATGTGAATAAGATTTAGTCAGTGTGTAGAACAATTTTGCTAAATTAGTCATGACAAAACTGGGACTAAAAAAATATAATAACAGTCCCAGAGACCCCGTGGCACATTAATCCTAGTACCTGGGGTGGTGTGATATGGCCAGATGCAAAGTAAAATGTATTCATAGAACACTTTTACATGTAACAGCACAGTTCATCATCTGTTATTCTGCTTACACCACAGCAATTTGTCCAGTAATTACAATTTTTAATTTATTAATGAGTGACACATAGCACTTTTTAGCTGTTTAAATTTAAATTTAATTTTGACAACTTAGTTGCTGTTATAATTTACATTATATCAACTCTAATAAACAGTGGTTTGCTCACCAGCCTCTTTTTTTTCTCTCTTGAAGTTAATAAGACAAAAAAAGATTGTTGTGTGACTGAGAAACCAGAAATCATCTCTCCTGAAGACTTTCCTGTCTTACTAACTGTTACAAAGTGTTGAAACCCACTGACATTCCTTCCATAGATGTTAGACAAATATCTCCTAACAGAAATCTTCACCATGTTTTTCTTTGTTAAACATGTTTTTTTTTATCTGTTTATTATTAGCGTATTATTATTATTAGATGGAGCATCTGCCATGGAAGTCCTTATGTATGAGCTGTTACTATAGGAACAATAAAGTATTAGAACAATTGCATTATTATAAGCCTATCATTTAAGTTACAGCCAGAACAATTGTCAGAGCTGCTACAGAAAATCAATGCACACCTTCTGATTTGAGAATTTAACTGTGCTGTGGTATAAGTGAAGTTAAAACATTGTTTAATATTAATAGTGTTAACACCATAAATATTAATATTATGCATCATTACATCCCACTGATGGCTTTCTTGGGTGCAGTCCAGGAGACATTTCCTCTCCATGTGTTGCCTGTAAATATGAATGAATACTGTTCATCTTGTTATGCTATTTTTTTAACATTTGGCACATGCCTGCCATCCATCTGCATTTGAAGGCTAAAGCTTTGGCCTAATGATGGACATCCTCTTCAAGCTCCATTAATCTATCTGTGGTAGCATATGGGCATCATTATTGTGCCTTATGGTTACACATCACTGTCTCTGTGATACCCATGACACCATTCCCACCACACACATGCTGCTATGGTTAAAGATATAATAGCAGAGAAAGAAAGCAGAAGAAGTGCTGTTACCTCTGTTACATACTGATACCTCTCAACAAAGTTACACATTTGATGTTTGATGCAGTAAAAGACTGGATAGTGACACAGAATGTTTTCTTTTGTATAGCAGTGGTGGCAAAGGTTTTCAGTGTGTCACAATGCAAAGGCCCCCTTCTTAGCTTTTATCCAAAGCAACAAGGGCACGAGTTCTAGCTCACTGGAGATGCAAGGCTTCTCTCACATAAAGTTTAGGCTTGGTAGTGGTGTTCCATCTGAGAGACACAGACACCATGGCTGCCTCCCACACAAGCACAGGAGGCATGTGGAACCCCAGTGTGCGATCAGAACCAGCTGCACTTGAGGCCAGTGCCTCCTCTGACCCTACAGGTGGTGCCTTGTGGTGCCTAGTACAGGGCCTATTGTATTATTTGCTCTGAAAGATAGATATTCTATCCTAAGATTAACTTTTCAGTTATCATGGAGAAAAGACAATGGGCCACTGCGTGATGTAAGTCATCACCATGGCCACTGGCAGACTGAATGCCCAGCCCTGACTGTGACATGCCTCTACATAATGAGTGTCTCCTCCTCATATGGGCATCACTTAAAGGTGTGCCACTCCAGGAACATTACCATAGGCTATCTCCAGGCCCTACAGGGTTAATATTGCCCCTCTCAGTGAAGTGAGTACAGTAAGAATTTCCAAACACCTTTTTGGTCAGTCCATAGGTGTGTCATAGTCATGACACAGTGGTATACTTTTATCCATGTGACCCTAATTGTATTGTCTTCTGCAGTTGTCGTGTCTTTACACTGATGTGTTTACACTGTATATGTATAAATAATTAGGGGTGTAACAAAGCATTGTGACATGATGCAAAAGTGTGATGATGTGTATCATGGAAATACATGATTCACACTGTGGACATCAGAATTCTATTGATTATGCATCAAATGCAGTAGTACTGTTTGAACACCAGAGGTTTACATTTACATTTATGGCATTTGGCAGATGCCCTTATTGAGAGCAACTTACAATTATCTCATTTACACAACTGAGCAGTTAAGGGCCTTGCTCAAGGGCCCAGCAGTGGTGGTGTTTGGGATTTGAACACTTAACCTTCCGATCAGAAGGCCAATGTCTTAACCACTGAGCTTCTACCTCCCAATCTGTGTAATCCATAGAGTAAAAATATATAGAGAGCACACTGGTCATATGATCACATTCTTCCGTGGAGAGCTTGCATCATTACCGGGAACCATCTGCACTTGTGAAGTGACCGATAGCTCTGGATCACAAAAAACGACACGCATTATAGGTTATATGGTTACACAACCGTGTTATAACAGTAAAAAAGAGCTCTTCAGTAGCTTTTAAACTATACCAGCTCTGTGCTGCTTTAATCTACAGTGCATTTTAGCTATTTCTGGTTAAAGTGACACCTTAGACATCTCATTATGTTTCAGTCGGTCATTTTCCCCGGGGCTGAGACTGTTCATTCAATCAAATTTTTGGGAGCATTTATTTATTTATTTATTTATTTATAAGACAGTGAACTTTTATTTACAATATTACAAATCTGTTTGTAGCATTTTTTATTTGTTTAGTTTTATACAGACAAACATGCACATTGTTTTGCATTGTTTATGATTCAGAAAGACCAAGAAGAACCCTTCAGTAAAGGATATATTAAGAACCCTACAACACGGCCTTCTAGGAAGCACCTTTTAAAAATAGGCTCCAGTTAGAGCCCTACAAAGAACCTTAGTCAAAGGGATTTCTAGGTATGAATAGCACACTATTTAGATGGTTTTCTAAAATAATTACTAGAAATGAGTAATGTCAGTACAAGAATACTGTTAAATGCAGTAGGTCATCCTACAAAATGTTATTTTGATTCAAAATACAAATTAAGGCAGTTTAAGAACATTTAAAGCAGACATTATATTTGAGAAGGAAGCAGTTTAAGGGAAAAAATCTATTAGTTTATCCAGTAATAATATTTGATTCTGCTCCAACATAAATAATGCATTTGTAGGGTGCATTAAGTTGGTGTAAAGTCTAAAGACAATTTCCTGGCATTACCTAAAGTAACCATAATTTAATTGTCTACCATAAAGGCTAATGGCATAACTAAACCATAGTTGACCAGGTTAAAAAAAAAAAAACCACAATATACCATACAATTATATTTTAATAAATTTAAAAAAATGTTTGCACAGTCAATCTCCTTTGCCCGAACAAAATACCACTTTTGGCATCTTTAGCCCTAGAAAATTATTCCTGTACACTCATTCACATCTCATGCCTTCTTGGATTGTTTTTCGATCTGGTTGAACCTACATTCTACTTCATGACATAACGTGCGCAATTCATCTATCCCACAATCAGTGTCCACTTGCATCTAAATTATTCAAAGAACATGGCATAAGTAAGGTATAAATCAAACAAATCATTATTGCAAAATGTCTATGAAGGTGTGCGCAAAAGATCCCAGTGTGTAGGGTCTCTTTATCCTTAAGAGGCTTGTTATAAACAAATCCATGGAAAAATAACAATTAAACCATAGTCAGAACTGCTCAAAATAGCTATAAATTATGTACTCCGTGTCAGTGGGTGTACCATAATGGTCTTGGCTCAGACAATGGTAGCTTCTTTCACATAAAAATTCTCCTGAACATTTCTTCTGGTGTTGATGTCATCAACCAGGGGTCAGTTTTTCCCTGATTTTTTTTTTTTTTTTATGACTCAAGTAGTGACTCAAGAACAGCATCCTGTAGCTATAATTAAGAAAATAATTAAAACACAGCAAGCCTATTTACTGTTTTTCAATATCACCAGTTTGATTAAATCTGGACTTAATTGTGCCATGTCTTTATGACCAAAGGCAGTGTGCAACATATTTATTTTAATAAATCACATAGTGAAGTTATTCCAGTTAACATGCTAATTAAACTGTGAAACTGGCATTTCCATGCCTAATCATATTTCCTCTAAAAGGACTAATTTGCAAGTTATACAGTTCAACCAAATGTATAATGAGGATGGGAAAACAGAGCTCAAAAATGGAAATCAACTCCGCATTTTTTGGAATATTTCCAGATATTTCTTGCTTTACTGCTTCTTAAAATTAAAAAAGTTTTTTTTTTTTTAAATGGATGTAGTATAAATATAACAGAACGCTATAAGAGAGTTTGTGTCAGTGACTTGTGTCACAGGGGGCTGACATTACATCTGGGGTTGAATTAGGGTTGAGCGATGTTAACTTTCATTCTTTCCCTACATTATATGTCTTCACTTATCAATATTTCTGAGATTAAAAATAGGCTGTCCTAGTAATATTATGTGCATGATCTCTTATGAACTGAAGTCTAATCATGTCAAGATCCTTCACTGCTGTACATGATGTAACTGAACAGCCATAAAGAGTTACTACATAAGCAGAACGCCTCCTTCTAAATGTCTGTGTCCCTGGTAGAAGCAACTGTCAGAATTAAAGAGGAGGAAGTTGCTCAGCACCTTTACATGTCCTTTACATATTCCTTGACTTAAGCTGGTGTGTGTCATCTGGTTTTGCTGAAACATAGGCCTACAGCATTTACTACTGTAACCAACACTGATTCAAAGGATTAAACACATCCTATACATGCTGCAATGTGTAACAAATTAACAGAAACAGGCTCATGCTAATGACACAGTTCAAGACATTCAATGTATTTTCTGTACAAGGATTTTCTAAATGTGACAATTTGGGCACTGAAAAGAGTTTTCCACCAATTCATTTTCTCACTATGGAATGTACCAGTGAACTCATCCAGTGCTTGCAACCACTGGCACACACTGTGTTGTGCCTTTCTACCGTATTAAATAACCTATAGTCTTTCCAATTATATGTGGTTTACTTCAGAGCTAGCTACAAAGAAAATGTCAGTGCTGATGTTATGTAAGTCTCTACACACTCACAAATCAGAAAGCAAAAGCAGTAAGAGTAAGCTTAGGCTTAATTCTGTCAGTCATCTGGTAGAATATGGTAGGCTATTTTATAAAATTAACACTGTTCAGTTTTGAGTTAATATCATTAACTCAAACACTAATACTTTTAACAGCCACTTTTAAGACTTAACAATTGTAATTATTATGAGCTACAAAAACTATGTTGTTTATCTTTTATTTTGGTCTAAATAAGAGATAACAGGCAATAAGTCTATTTTAGCAACTTAGAACAAATCTAAGAAATGTACCTGGTTCATTTAATTTAATTCTTAATTAGGCTGCTGAAAAACTAAATCCCTAAGAGACTGCGTGTCAAAGATAGCTATCCAAAAAGTCATATCCATAAATTGTGGATAGTCAAGAAGAACAATTCCGAGGTGCAAAGACCCTTTTGGGACAGACAAAAACCTTTATATCTTTCAGAGTGATCTTCAGTCGAAATTGTTATACCTAGAACCATTAATTATCCAAAGTACCCGTGGAGATTGTACTGGTTCTCTTTGATAATAAATAAAATGCCTCTATCTATCTAACTATCTAACTACCTACCTACCTACAGTGTGTATAACAAGTCTTATACACCCTTGTTAAAATTGCAGTTTTCTGTGATATAAAAAAAATGAAACAAAGATAGATCATATCAGATCTTTTTCCACTTTTAATGTGATATAAGAACCAACAAAATGCAAGTGAAAAACAAGTGCAAACATTTTAGTGGGAAAAAAAAAAAACCTTTGTTAAATATTACACCTTCTGCTTGTAATACAGCACTCAGTCTTTTTGGGTAAGAGTCTACCAACCTGGCACATTTTGATTTGGCAATTTTATGCCACTTTTCTTTGCAAAATGATGGTCTTTTTGCTATTTGTTGTAACACAGAATCAGTTCAAATGTTTATTAATGTTGCTCATGATTCTTCTGAGTTCTGCCTTCTGGACAGTTATTTAGCTCAATATTAAAGATATTGTTGTTTTCTTTGTATATGTCCACCCACTCTCTCTGGGTCACTGCACTTGCTATATTGTACATGTGCCCTAATATTCTCTGTGCTTATAAATATATGAGATTGCTTTTTTCCCCCCTTTTTGTTAAGCTGCAATAATGCACCTTTATATACTTTATTTAAAAAAAGTTTCTAAAGTAACACTTCAAGACATGTGTGGGTGTAGTCTAGTTTAGTTTTTGTGCTGTTTATTTGCCATAGTTCAGGATTGTCATCCACCCTCCCTACAGGTTGATATATGCTGTTGTTATAAGGCAGACACAAAGTATCCGTAAATCCGTAAATCTATCTGACATAAACTTCATTTTTTGCAACAAATCTTGATGGAAAGGCTTACTTCTATGGAAAAAACAAATGCTCAGTCAGTGATGTTAGCCCATCTCAGTGCTATTAGTACATTAGCTGGTTGTCTCAAGTCACACAAGTCACATAGCAACGTTTATTGTCATATGTACAAGAACAATGAAATTCTTGCTTGACAAATTCTTGTCAGCCATGCTACAAAGAAGTGGTTCTGATATCGTGCCCTAAGTTATTCAAACCAAGTCGTTTTTTATATATTTTTATTAACCATATTGTTTATTGTTTCTCACTATTGACCCTGGACATCATTAAAACTGATGAACTATGCTTAATCTGCAGCAGCCTATAGTAAAATGAAGAGACAGTACAGCAACATCGCCCTACACAAGTCATTACCTTACCCTTTCATTCAATTAAATTTTGTGAATTTAAATGAATTTAATTGAGCAATAGCAACTTTTGAAGGTGTGTATAGAAGAGCATAAAGTTGCTGAAATAGAAAGATTTTAAGTTGCTGAGCAATGTTTTGTCACATGTTTGTTATGTGTGAAATATGTGTTCCATTTTAACTTAATGATTTCTGCTGCTATGGTAACTGTGTTTTGTTTACAAGAGTGGTAATTATTGAAGTGTGTATTCTGCCTTCACTTATCAACAGCTACGTATTGCAACTGCTGAGGTAGCATTCATAAAGCACTACTAAACACTACTAAACAAGCTGTCAAATGTTAGGCTAATGCAAAAATGATAATGTATAACTGAGGTACTGTAGCTTTGAGGTATAACAGTACATGCTAGAGGGCAGAAAAGCCTCTTACAGTCCAGGAAATACAGTATGACCCTGGGCTGAACTTAGATCATAGTGCAAAATCAGACTCGGCTCTTCACACCATCGATTAGGCATCCAGCAGCCCAGAGAGACAGAAAATGTCAGCGTTTGTTCTCACTCTATTTCTCTCTCTACTCTTCCCCTTCACTCTCAGAAAGAAAATGAACAAGTGCTCGACTCATAATGAGCACTGAGGATTCAGAGTTGGCTGCTTCTTTTATTTCCATTTCTACCTTTGGCTCTCCCCTTTCCCCTCCCTCTCTCTTTCTGGCTAACATGCTCGTTCTCTGTCTCTCCCTTTTTCTGTCTCACTCTTTCTACCGTTCCCATTTTCCTTTCTCTCCTTTCTCTCCTTTGTCTCTTTGTCCCTATCTCTCTCTCTCTCTCTCTCTCTCTTCAAGCAAACCTAATAAGCAATTACTGAACACCTTGGCTTCCAGGTCTAAAAACATATCCAACATGTTTTATCCCTTTGCCCATTTTTTTCCATTCTTTCCATTCTTCTCTTCCTGAGTTTGTGTGTGTGTGCTAAAGTAATCAGCAAAGGAGCAGTTGACTTATCAAGAGCATAGTGGGGAAAACACACCAGCTGCCATGTTATACCTAGGCGATGGGTTATCACTCATTCCTCTATCTTCCCCCAATATTTTCCTTTCCTGGGAAAAAATAAAACTTGTCCTGCATCCCTTCACCATTAACACATTACCTAAATTAGGACGGAACATTGTTCCACTGCCATTTAATGCATGCAAAATGACTAAGCCTCATGACACCTAGGTCCTATTTCCTTCCTTTTATCTCATCAGTTGCCAAACCTAATAAGAACTCACACTCAAATCAGACAAATCAGACAAACCACCCTGTTTACACACCATTTCATGCATCTTTAGAATTAGAATTATATCCAGATAATATGCATATCCAGATTATCCACTTAAAAAGCAGGTGTAAATGCAAATCCTCAAATCACTTCAGATCATAAATCTTTGTTATTTTATGCATCTTATATCTGGATTGAATTGTGATAATACTTTAATATCGTGTGTTACAGCCATCTGTCTTAAGGCTCCCTGTGGCCATATGGTTGTTTGGTTGTGATTCTGTCTCTTTTGAAAATAACATATTATCTTCTGGATTAATGATAAATTGTGCAGCAAAGGTAGGGGACAAACACCATTTGTTTTGATTCCCTCTTTTTCCAGTCTGGGGGTTGGGAAGGTAGGGTAGACTTTTATATTTTCTGTTATTTTATTTTTTGATAAGTTAGTGGCATATGCTTGTCTCTGAAATCAGTATCCACTATGAGTATTACAACTAGAAGTAAGAATAAACCCATAGCAAAAAAAACTGTATTAATACTGTAATACTAATAATAATAGGAGTCCACTCTCTCATTCATGTTGTGGTCCACCCTAGATTGCTTGCAACATGTATTTACACTTTTATTTAAATGTATCTCTGGTTAGCTGAACTACAATTCAGATTCCTGTATGAAAATTAATGGACCAATGTGCTCATAATATGTTGTGAATTTAGTATTTATAAGGTTTTATATGAGTTAAGAATGAATGGAAGATAGGACCTTATAATACTAAGGTCAAAACTTGAAAATCTTTGGACTATGATGTAATGTATTGAGAAGAATTTTTGTTGTCAAATGTGGGTTAAAGAGAAAGATATATTGACATGTTTGACATCTGGCTAAATCACTCCTCAGACTTCCTAAAATGTATTTAGCGATTGGATTCAAACAGTTTTTAATGCATTTTGGCTGCATTTACACTTGCATTATGTATGTGAATTCGACCTTCTCATTTTTGCCTCCTTAACTTGCATCTGTATGGCTTTTTCTATACCACAGCTAGCTTCTGAATAGTGTGTTAAGGTACCACAACATATTGTTTTATCCATCAGTTAATTAATTCATTAATTAAGAAGAAGAAGAAGAAGAACTGGGTGCACTGAAGAAGAAGAAGAAGAAGAAGAAGAAGAAGAACTGGGTGCACTAAAAGGAACTGTTTTAATCTCCAAATTTAAGTGAAACCCATTAGTTTATGCAAATTTGCATGGTTCACTGAGTGGTTTAATGGCTGATTGGCTAGTGATTGATAGGGAGTCATTAAATATCTCCGGGAGTATAGAGGCCTGACACTTTTGGGGACATACAAACAAAGAAGGGGGAGATGCAGTCATAAACAGACAGAAGGCCTTGGGACAGATGGCAAAAAAGTGCAAAGGACTCTAAACTACACTAAAATAATCATTTTCTTTTTTATTTTAATGTTTTCCTTTCCTTTTTTCACTCATTTTGGATTTTCATGTTCCTTTTTTACAGCTTGGAGGCCTGAGATTTTGCCATAGTAAAGGAGCATGTGTACTTCTGGGGAGCTAGGGCTATGTGAGTGGGAGCTTAATTGCTCCTAGTAGAGCAGAGGCAAGAGAAAAAGATATCCTATAGAACCACATGAAAAGAAAAAAGATTAAGTGTACCCTGCATGGATTAGAGTTTCCTGCATCTATCCCTGCTGCCAGGCCTGGGGGTGGTATCCACAGGTGAGTGCCTGGTGACAGAACACTTCCACAGGGGCTCAAGTCAAACTATTGACATGGAGCCATTTTATGGGCTCACCACCTGCAGGATGAATGGCGGGGGTCAGGTGCAATGCCAGTCAAGCAGCAGGCATGTGATAGTTTATGATAGATTAGGCCTTGGCAACAGAAACGTCTATGGAAAGTTGGAATGTCACTTGTGAGGAAACTGTCACCTTATGTCCACACATAGTACCAAACTTTTTAACTGGAGTTGGTATCTCACCTACCAGAGTTCCCATAGTTTGAATACTCACAACTCCCAGGCATGAGATATCCTGCTAGAGCTATTCCAGGCATGTCTAACTGGATGGAGAGCCTGGAGCTAGAATCTGTGGCTGGGGATAGAGAGGTCTGGAATGATCTTCTCAGCCTGCTGTCATCATAACCCTCACCAGAAGAAGTGGACTGAAAATTAATAATCTAATGAATTAATGTTCATCTACAGTGTGGTTTAATTGTCCAAGAAGCTTTACATAGCATATAACATGGCATATATGTAATGTCCATGTTAGCATTAGTTAGTATTAGTAAATTGCAGTAATGCTTAAAGTATACTATTGTGCTAATATCATGAACCATGGTTAAAGGTCAGGCAATTTTCTAGATATCAGAAAATGTAATATTTAAACATGCCTAGGTGATAGGTATTTCTCAGAAAAGCATGAACTCATCTCCTAATGAGTAACATCTGACACGGATGCCATCAGTACATTCTATGTGCTATGCTGTCACTTCTATAGCTTTGAATCAACAAAAACAGTTTTTGATTTACATTAGTGGAATGGATTTGAAAAATTGCATTAGTGTTCTTTATAACTGAAGAAAAAACAATTGCTACTGTGTGTGTGTGTGTGTGTGTGTGTGTGTGTGTGCGCGTGTGTGTGTGATCCCAAAGGTCACCAGTCCTCGTCATTGAACAGCAGGTGCCAATTAGTGCACAGCGCAAAGTACAGTCACCATGCAACTTTCACAACCTGTTCACATTTTCTTCTCCATCTGTCACAGAAAGCCTGTGCCTGAGTTCATTTAAGTGTTGCACTATTCTGTTGCTTTTTCTCTCCCATTTTGAAATCAATAGGAACTAACAAGTTCTGAACACAGTGCATTTCTCTATGCATTATTTATCAACTCTACTTCTTTCAGTGAAACAGAAATCTCATCAAGTGAAAAATAACTTGAATATTGGTGACTAATATTAATTCTAATTATGAGTTTTCGATAAAACAAACATAAACTTAATAAGTCCATTTCATGATGGGTTCTTTTCTATTTTTAAGCTTCAAATTAGCTTGTTCTATTGACAGATCTTGTTGCTTATTTCAAGCATTTATTTCTAGAAAGAATAGAAGGAGCAAAAAAGTTTGAAATCTGAAAAATATCTAGACATACGTTTAATAATATTATATATTTTTTATCATAATAAACATTATACATAGATAGATATATTTCATTATATTCAAGACATTTTCACTTCCTAAGATAGCATTTTTTCAGTGCATCTGTACTGCAAAATGCAATTTGCTAATGTTTGCATCATTAAACACAAGTCAATCTTTTCCACAGAAGGGAAAAGATCAAATATAGACAATCAGGCAGGATCAAAGGGAAGAGTGAAGCATAAAATTAGCTCAGGAAAACTGTGGGGCGAGGTGTTAGTGTTTCACCATTGCTTCTGAAATACACATTTTATTTTTAGTTCATCAAAAACTAATGCTTTATTACAGGACAGACAGTCACACAATAAAAATGTCAAATTTCAAAGAGCTCTCTACTTATCACCTCCCCATTATGCTGTTCTCAAGAAGCTAAAGACATTTAGTGATGAGCGTGTTGTTATTTTTTGTGGCTTATTTGAATCGTGGCTTTTATTTTTATTTCTTTTTTTCATGGCCCACCTGCCCATAAAGGTAAATGTATCTGGTAATTGTATAGTAGGCTACATGACTTAATTCCTGTTATCCTGAGATCCTTCTTGCCATCTAACTTCACCGAAGTGATTTTGTGGCTGTGATCCATTCGGATTGTGCCTTTGTCCTACTTCCTCACAAGACTTCATGTTTCACAGTTAGAATTCTGAAGGGCCCCCTCAACATTGCAGTAAAAATAGATGGACTAAGCAGTGAAAACGTCACCTAGCTGACACCAAATTCACTTACTCTGATTTTGTAAATTTGTAGTGACATTTAGAGGTAATTACAAAGAATCTTGGGAGCAAAGTGTCCCTTTGAAAATGACTGTCTGAAGGGCCCTTTGAAAGAACATGCTTTTTATCACTTCAGTTTGGAATGACCCTGCAAATGGCTGCAATTGGCAGTCTCCAATTGCATTGAAGCTCCCACTGGTTTCATTGCTCCTGAATGGATCACACAGACTGGTTCATGCCTGTAAAATTAGCTTGAAGCTCACTGAAATTGGCAGAGCCAGTCTTTCAAGGCTGTAGTACTCAGCAAAATCAACTGTAAAGTTACAGGTAACTCTTGCTGTGTCATGGAAAGTTAGGGTTGCCACTAAGGTTTAATGCACAGGAGTAACTTCATTCAAGCTTGATGCATGCTATATCAGTATGTAAAGAAGCAGCTGAAAAGTTGAAAACAGATAAACATCACACAAAATGACAAAAAAAATCTATTTGCTTTTGAGTTTTGTGTATTTCTTTCATTCCTCTGGATTTGTGGATTGTGGCATTTAAGAGGCATTTTTGTGCCTTTTAAGAGGCATTTTGTGTGAGTTAGCGATGACTTTTCAGAAAGTCTTTCCACATGCACAGCATTGTTCTAAACAACTGAAGTTATCTTAATTGTTAGTGCAAAAGTCTGGAGATACAATACAAACCACATTGGCATATAGTCAATCAGCTGCTGGTTCCAAATGTTAGGGAATATAAAGCTTGAATATCACCAATTTTGAGGCACTTTAATGTGATTATCAGATGATTGGAGTAAACAGAAAATCACAGTTACAAAAGCAGCAAAACTTACTTAGCTATTTTATAGTCTAGTGGTCCTCTACTAACCCTGAGTGTGTGTCAGAACCCACATCACTGGTTCATGTCATTGCTATTACTGAATTTGTGGAAAATAATAATATGAAATACAGTGTATTCACCTACAGGGATTATCTATAAAATAGAAAAGACTAATGTTAATAATTAGGGACAATACATTATGTACTTTACTATGTAGTACAGGGCTTCCTAAATGGGGTCGTGAGAGAAACCACAATCAGCTCTTTTGTTTTATTCATTCATTTTACAAATGAATATTATGAATATCACTCCAATTATGATGACTGATTTTGAGTGCTATTATTATGAAGCATTACCACATTTAAATGAAGAATGTACATGTTATTTTAGTCTTTTGCACCATCCTGTCACTCTGCACTATGAGTTCTGCAATAAAAATAGGCTTTTCTCTGTCCATCTGCCTCCTAGTTGCTTGACAACACTGAGATACTATGACTCAGTAGAACAACAGAAGTTAACAAAATGAACATGAAAATATACTGAAACCTTTATTGAGTATGGATTTACCATGTGACGGTAAATAACAAGGAGAAACCAAAATGCCAAGGCTTGGACTCACTGAAAATTCATAATGTCCATTTGAGCTTGTTTGTCCAAAATGTTTGGGAACCCCTGATGTAGTAACTAGAGTACCTGGTTGTAAGGTAGTAATGTCTTGTGCTGATGTTTGATTTGGAATAATAAAGGTATTAAATATAAAAAATTTTTGAAGGTTTAGAAATAATAGTTTATTGGTGACACAGTTGTTTCACCATAACGGTTATCTACTTTCATATACAGATTTTTAGATAGATACAAACTTCCAATAACTGCTAAGGAATATGCAGTTGTCTTTGATGCTATACCTTCTGGAATCCTTCAGTTATTCCATGCCGCTGATATTGTTGAATATGAATATGAATCTTGACTTCAATTTAAACTTAGATGGTACAAGTATTATTGATAAAAAAAAAATGCAACAATAATTTCCTTAGACAGACGTGTCAGTCATTTAGGTTACCCCTGTCCCCAGCTAAATGTTTTGGAATGTTTTTTCATGTTTTCAGGATATTAAGTGGGAGGAAGCATTCATTGTTTTTAGGAGATATTGGGTCACCAATGACATTCGAGAGGTTTCATTTAAAATTATTCACCGTATTTACCCAGTAAACCAGGTCATAAAAAGATTTAAGAAAGATACTGATTTGACATGTGTGTTTTGTAATTTGAATGATTAGAGAATGACGTTTTTTATGACAAACCTTTAGAAAAGAAAATTTGTTTTGTTCTTAAATGTATTTATTATTCAAAAGTCAAAAAAGGTACCAAACTTTGTACACTTTAATATTGTGCTTTATCAGTGTCTTGAAGCATTGGAGGGCATAAGGAATCTCATCTGATGTTTTGTTCTTAAATGCATTTATTACATTTTCCTTCTTGGCTGTCGACCAAAAGGTACTCTAAAATGCGTTAGGCTCTGACTGATGTCAGTTCCACATACAAACATGCCCCATAATATACTCCCAACCCCAACACTGATTGACAGGTTTCTGTGCAAGGCATCGGAAATGCAAAGGGAACTGCGATTCCATTTGAATTTTGGCAAGCTCTATATGCAATGCCGAGGAAGTGAAATAGCAAACGGGGTAATTGCTATTGCTATTTCAATATGACATGGTTGTAACTCATAAGACATGGGAAATGCAATTGCAAATGGACTTTGCTTTTCCATTTGAAATCTGGCAGGCATTGTAAGTTCATGTAAATGAAAATGAAACCGGTAATACGTGATTTGCATTTTCATTTGAATTATGTCACAATTTTTCCGTCAACAAAGAGAAAACGCAATTGCAAATGCAATTTGCAATTACTTTTGAAATTTTTCCGGAAAATACTTCCATAGGTTCTTTTGATGTTTAAGAATTTTTTCTAAAAGGGAAACCCTGTTTTGCACAGAACCTTTAAGGTTTCCTCCAAAGAGAAAACCATAGAACATTTTACGGAACTATTTCAAATTTGGTAGAACAGGCTGCAGCTGCCAAGTGCAAAAAGTGTCCAGGCTTTCACATTTCATTTTCAGATGTCCTAGTACAGATATTTATATTACACTGATGTTGAATAAACTGCTGCACATAAACTATGCGAACTCTGCCATTTGAGGCAGATTTAGTGTGTGCTAGAATCTATTGTATGTCCTCACTCCTGATCTCTTAGCAAGTTGTCTGTTTTTACACATCTGACTCAACTCATCAGCTCATTAACACACCTTTGTGAGGATAAAATGAGTAGGTCAGTGTTTCCTCCATAATGTTCATTTCCATTTCCTGCAGAGTGTGTTAATGAGCTGGTGAGCTAAGTCAGTGGGAAACACACAAAAACAAAAATACAGAAGAAATAAAGAAGCAGAATTGGCAAACACAGCTCTTGAACATTATGAACTCCTGTGGTGTTGAAAGGCGTTGGGAGTGCAGTTATTCACAGGTCATGTAGTGAGAGTTTTTCATATTTTTAATAACAGACCAAAAAAACCACATTCGCACAATGAAGCCTGAAAACTGAGCAGATCTGTCGTATGATCACAGTTATTATTACTCGCAACAGTGCTTTGAAATGTGTCTTTGTCTTTTTACTTCTTGAATTGCTGCATGAATTTGACCCTCTCAGTTCCCTCAAATTTTCAGCATTCTCTCGTTGAAATTCACAGCTGGGAGGCTTTCACTAAACCACAGGTAACTCCAGGGGAGTGTGTTATTGTACCACAATACACCATTTTATCCAATTATCACTGCATAATGCAACTTCAGTTTAGTTCTTTGGTGCTCTCTGTAGGATTCAAAAGTCTACCAGTAACTGTTTTTTTTATTTATGAGTTGGTTGTTGTTATTCAAGAACTTGTCCAATTGTTATACTGCCAAAAATTAATTCAAATTCTAACATGTGCTCCTAATACAGTGTTAATTTCTTTAATCTATTACCAACTAACCAGTGGTCATCAACTGACTGACTGCAGACTGACCCAAAGTAATATTTCACTGGACCAAAACAAGCGCTCAAAAAAAGTACTGTAGCAGAACTGATCAATGTGGCCGATGCAAAAACTGGACGTAGTTAAGCGACTTTTTTTAAAAAATATGAACCATCTTGGCTTTTGTAGCAGCTTCTCTGTTGCAGTTTATCCAATCGAATGCTTTTATGTAAATTATTTAGCTGAAGGCAGCTCATCAGACCAGAGATGAGTTAAAAGAGGTCAGAAAGTGAAGTTTTGATGGTATATACAGGCTGCTGTGTGACACATTAATGGCATTTATTCATTTATCTTCAGTAACTGCTTTATCCTGGTCAGAGTCACTGTGGTTTAAATGACCAATATGTTTATGTATGGGATTATATAGGATTAAAAAACAGTTACACGTACACCTCTATTTAAGAGTTCACAGTGCTAATAAAAAGTGGTAATGTGAAGTGCCACTGTGAAACTGTGATCAAAAAGTAACTGTAGTCATTCAGTTATGATAGCTGCTTATCCAGACCTTAGCAAGTAAGAAATGTTATACATATTGTAACAATATGTCTATGGTGATACAGATGGTGATACATGATACTCTATGGATATTGGCAATGTCAATATGTTCTTCTAACTGGTACTGAGCAATGTTTAAAGTGATGATCTATGTTAAAGATGTTATCTTCATTACCCTCTATTTAAAAACTGAGTCAGTATGGGCACAGAGCCAACACAACTTTACTGTCAGCATCGATGCATAGGTTATATTTATATGTTTTTTGATACTAACTGTTAGTATCTACTTTTTTTTTTAAGACAGTGGTATATTGTAGATAAGTTGTTTTAGAATTTGTAAGGAAATGCCAAAAAGGCAACATAAAGGCATCAGAATTTGATATGAACATTATTAGTATTTATATTATGATTACAGATATTACGGAAGAAATTCTGTATTCAAAGTACAGTTACTTTAAAATTAATTAGGATGATTTTAATACTTTAGATTCACACAGTATTCATATTCAATATTCAATATTTTAGCTATCACAATTTTGCATACTTCTAAAATTATTATTTCTTGGTTATAATCTAATTTAAAATAAGACATCCATTTGTGCACGTTAGATCTCAGCTCTGTTCCCATCAAACTGAATAGCTAATCACGGACTGCTGTGTTGAATAATGGGGCAATGTCTCATGCTATTAGAGAATGTGAGCAAGAAGAGAAACAGAGCCCTGAGCCCATAAGAAGAGATCTTTATTCCACATTTTGAACAAAAAAAACAAAATGCAAACATTGCAGAACTTAGTGTAACATATATTTTAAGCATCTTAGCATATACAGGACATGGTATGTACAAGACATGGTCTTTTCAGAGTGCATTCTCATCTATTAGCTCATTTGCTTAGTCCAAGATATAATAAAATGAATATATTTATGGGGGTTGTTTTGGTCCGGTGTCACATTACATTTTAAGCAAAAAGTATTTATTTTATTGATTGGCGATGAAAATGTAAACTCTTTCCAAAGTTGTGCTAGACTCAGACGATGGTATGACCAGAGAAGGCAAACACTAACACACTATGTGGCAGTGGTAGTACAGTGGTTAAGACGTTGGGCTACTGATTGGAAGGTCATGAGTTCAATCTCCAGCACCGCCAAGCTGCCACTGTTGGGCCCTTGAGCAAGGCCCTTAACGCTCAGTTGTATAAATGAGATAAATGTAAGTTGCTCTGGATAAGGGCGTCTGCCAAATGCCGTAAATGTAAATATGTTTAGCTTGGCATTCCTGAGAGGTCAAAGGGAAATGATCTCTAGTAAAATAATTTGATGTTTTCAGTGTCACACATGCAAATGAAACAGGCCTACTCTACATACACTATATTACCAAAAGTATTCGGTCACCCATCCAAATGATCAGAATCAGGTGTCCTAATCACTTGGCCT
>CM075008.1:20952780-20975511 GCA_037576675.1 Pangasius sanitwongsei
TTGAGCCCCTGAAAATGGAAGTACTTTGCTGAAAATGGCTGTAATTCCTAAATGGTAAATGCCATATTTTTGTGGAATATGGACTTTATTGTTTTATTTCATATCCATTGTGGTGGTGTATAAAGGCAAAATCACAAAAACTCCGGACCTGACTTATACTAAGATCTTAAAATGGTCTCATATACTTTGTATTATTTGTTGTCATTAATAATCTTTTGCTGTGAGGGTGGATAAACTAAATCATTGCATTTTCATGTTGTCAGTCTTATATCTTATAGAATTTAGGAATAAATAAATTATATGGCTTGAAGATAGATATAGATATAGATGTAATAGATGTAACTCATCTGATAAATGGCCTATTACAGACAAAAATAATAATCAACCTATAGCAGAATTATTTATTAATTTTAAAAAAAAACCTACAGTAATGCATTCACACAGAGTTGGCAACCATAGACAAGAAGGGCCAGTGATTGTCTATAGAGAAAAGTCCAGTTAAGAGCCGTGCTATTGTACGACATGGGGGCCTCAGCCACAATAAGACCAAACTGGCTTTCTGAACATTGGTCAACCTGTGGGAGTCTTGCTTTTCTTCTTTTTCTTCTTCTTTTTTTTAATATATAAAAAACAGTAATGTTGGCAAATGTCAGCACTATTTTGAACTGCCTGAGCATACAATGTCCCATCTTTATTAGAAAAATTAGACCATTCTCCTTTAATTGGCTAATGTGTTAGTGAAAGAAGCAATATTTCTGTCAGTCTGCTCAGGGAAATCTAATAATGAATCAAGTCTTTTTTTTTTCTTTTTTTAAAAAAAAAAAAAAAAACAGGACAATTATGATACAATTCACCACAATACAAAAAACATCCAGCAGACAAGGTTCAACATGTTGTGCATTCTGAGATGCTTTTCTACTTAAATCAGTCTGGCCATTTTCCACTGATCGCTCTAATCTGGGCATTTCCACCTGCAGAATAGATATTCACTGGATTTTTTTTTTGTTGTTGTTTTTTGCACCACTCTGTCTAAACTCTAGAGATTGTTTTGTGTAAAAGTCCAAGGAAATCAGCAGTTTCTAAAATACTCAAACCATGCCATGATTATGTATCTGCAAGGTTTTTATGCATTGTCCTGCTGCCACATGATTGGCTGATTGGAGAATTGTATGAACGTGCAGGTTCATAAAGTGGCAAGTGAATATGAATTAACATTTATACAGAAATCTTCAAATATACACAACCATATACATATACACAGGTAAACTGAGTAAAGTTTAGACCTTACCAAATATTTATATTTTTGAACATATGTTTCATTTTTTTCAATTTCAGATTTTTAATGTAGTAGTGGTAAAAATAAATAAATAAATAAATAAAACGATAAAATCATATTACAAAGGCAGGAAATTAATGCTCAGAAGCATTTTTTCTTGCACAGCTGATGTACAACTTTCATATAATATGTACTATGCTGCAATTTCTATTACTTTTGTGTGTGTGTGTGTGTGTGTGTATGATTAGCCAACTTATCAAGTTCACCTACCATATAGAGGTGACTTTATGTACAATTCCACTTTAAACTCCTATAAGTTCACTTTACTTTAAAAAAAGGAGAGTTGCCCTAAAAATGTTAAATAGCACTGTATTAAGAGTTTAAGGTACAATAAACCAATACTGCATGTTAGAATAACTTAAATTCATTATTTTGAAATAACATAAATTCCAAAAGATTCTAAAGATTGTTAGAAGAATAACTTACAGTAAATATAGTATGATTATGTAACTAATAAAGTTAGCTAAATATCATTAGATTCGTATCATTGATTTAATTAAACTTTTTAGTTAGCCAAGCCCATTAATTCAGCTTTAATAAATTACTGTCTAAATTCACTTTATTTACTTTTTTGAATAGCTAAAAGTACTGTAGGGTAAATGTAAAATAAATAGAAATCATCTGCATTTTTGAGTGTTTTTACAGCATTGGCACTTACCATCTGACATTCAAATTAACACAGTGGTATTCATTATGTTACTATTTTTGAAAAAGGCCTTGTTTAAAAAAGAATGTATAAATAATATATAGTTTATTATATATTAAAGTTATTCATATATTGTCATATATATTTTCCTACAACAATTTTCCAGTGCTGCCCAAGTGAGGCCACCCCATAGTTTGAATATGTGAATGTCCTGAATATCAGTTTGAACATCAATAAGGACTCATACAGACATGTGACAATCAGTATCCCCAATTTCACATCAAGCAAAAGTAAATTATCAAAAGATCAATGTAATGTGACCATAAAATGGATAACTGAATTATTCAGTATATGTCATCAACAGTATTAGAACAAACCTGAACAAAAGTTAGCTGTTTGCATAAAACTGTTCGCCTGACCTGAAAAGATCTTTCCTATCTTACACGGCCAGCAGATTTTTCAGTGTTAGAAACTTTTAACATCAAAGTTCAACAACGCATGCTGAATGAAATAAAGAGTTGGTTATGTACCTGGGGTCATTTAAGTGCACTGTGTAGGTCAGTCCATACAGAAGATACACACAGCCTGAGGCAAGTTATCAAGTTTTTCCATCACAATGTTCAAGATAATTCTCACAGAGCGTGGGCTGACTGCTAGATGCTGTGCTAAATCTTCCTTTGATGTCAGCCATGGTTGCAGTGGAAGGAGGAACAATGTTACAATTATATTATTGATATACATTTAAAGCAGAAAAATCTATGTTATGGACAGTCCTCACTTAAAACAGATGTTTTGAGGGGAAAATAAGGTCTAAGAGAAATAATAATGATAATAATAATAATAATAATAATAATAATAATAATATATTTTATTTTCTGCGAATAGATACTGTCAACACTCTTGACTTATTTATCAAGCTGGATATGAACGGATTTTTTCATAAATAAGAACATTTACACAAGAAATTTGGTACTCGTGAAAATCCCATAATTTCCAAAAAACTTTCATGTCCTACTTGCACTCTTGAGTGTTTGTAAATTTACACATAATCAGACTAACTAATGTAAACCTTGATTGATTGGCTTCAAATCATATAAATCGCAATGAGTTCCTGTACTTTTATATACAGATTATGCTGTCAGGTTTAAATAGCTTGTGTGGTTCAAGTCACACATACAAATGTAATGAAACTTTTGTGAAAACCCATTTCATATTAATAGCATTAACTAAAGAAATAAATATGGAAAAAAAATAAAGAAAGCAAGCCAGCATAAATCGAGCAAGTAAGACAAATAAGGCCAGTCATCCCATTAAAAATTGCCCCTATATACTGTAAAAGGAGGACAGGCTCAATGTATGTAAGTGAGTGCCATTTGCCATCTTCTTTTAACGCTTTGCAACACTTTTGAGCCAGCACTGTGAACGATAAGTGACCAATCTGGTATGTCTCAAGCTGAAATGTGCCCTACACTCCCTAATTTGCTCTGGACCTTTGGACCATCCTGCAGATGCATGCCTTTCTGTTTTTCTAACATGGCATCGGAAAAGGGCACAAGGGCTGTCTGGCCAAGAAAAAACAAAGACAATTAAACATAGCATTTTTTTATTTACCAGTCCAAATAACTTTCTCTTCTCCCTCTCTATTTTTTTTTCTTTTGCTCGTCAATTTATGCGTGAGAGCTTTGCTTTTATGTAGTTTTTGTGGGCGTCACCAAATGCAGGTCATCTATGCCTGGTAATTTACAGGTGATTGGAATTCATCAACATACGCACATGAGTACAAAGAAAATCAGTGTCTACGAAACGTTTGTACATGTTGCAGAAATGATTAGTTCAGTTTGGCTTACACAATCGTTTACACACAACTTTACTAAAAAATTGATAAATGAGGCCCACTGCTATTTAGACCTCAGATGTGACTACAGACTTGAGCACTATTCAGACGGTTGCTCAAGAATCGTGTGTCTCAGTTACGTGTGATTCTAACCTTGAACTTTTTTTTTTTTTTGGCTTATATTTTTCATGTGTGATATATTTCAGCTTAAGTGAGGAGCAATAGTATGTCCAGCACCACTGTCTGGCATGCTGTAACCACAATATGGCACCCTTAAATTCAAGTTTTGGGAATGTAAATAGATTAAAAACATGGAATGCCATTCAGTGCCAATATTAAATACATAATTATGACCATAGGCATAACCTGGTATAATATGCTATATATACTGTTTTTTGATATGCAGTATGATATGATCCAAATGTTTTCTAAAAATATTATTTTAGCCTTAATCGCAGTAAGGGTGGCATCTTTAATAACATTTCTCCTCTATGATAAAATTCATAGATGGCTACTAACTAACACAGCATGGACAAGTTCTTTTACTGCTGTTCATGTTTGTAACACAAAGCAATATAACCACATTATTGTTATTACAGTCATTTAAATGATCAGTCTAATGAGCCCGTGGATGCGCCTTTTAGTTTCCTTTCTGCTTTTTCCCCTAATGACCACCAGTGCAGTATGATGCAGATGATGTAAATCATAACAACTAAATTTTAAAAGGCTTCCAAAGAATCCATCATCCTGTTATTACTGTAGAGTATTAGAAAGCACTTGGTTACAATGGAAGCTTCAAAAACGCTTTTGGTAAATAGATCACACAATTTTGTTGTCCCCAGGACTTCTTTAGAAATTAATTAATCATCCCTTTTTTCACACAGAAGAGGACAACAGACAACATTTATAGGGATAGCACAACTAACACAATTAACTACATAAAAAAATGAATATAAAATTAAATATTTTCAACAATAACTTTCAACAGTAAATACAATGTTTTTCACTTCTGCTTACACTTAATTTTGCCTTTGTACTCCTAGTTATTCATGCAAAAAATAGGATATGATGGATCAAGTGCTATTTTATGAGCTGACAAATAATGAGGGTTAGCCAAGTTGTTAAATTAAACCAAATTTGCAGTGATTAATGTGATGATTACAACTTGAATTATTCATATATATGTATGTATGTATGTATGTATATATATATATATATATATATATATATATATATATAGAGAGAGAGAGAGAGAGAGAGAGAGAGATAGATATAGATAAATTTTTTTACAGACTGTAAATACTGTGATGTATATGATGTTTTCATATGACAGACTTTTTATAGTTTAATATGACATTTATCAAGATATACTGTATATAAAGACATTATTAAATTAGAGCCTTACTTGATTTTCTGCTAGCATCTGATACACAGTGGGCTTGTCCTTCAGAACTTTCTTTTGATTGATAAGGACTCTATTTGGGTTCATCTTTTTTTCATTTCATCAATCGATAGCATCCTACCTATCTGGAAAATCAGGTAGGTTAATTGAATTCTTTCCTTTGATTCAATGACTTCTTCAGGTCGCAGTGCCCTCACTGACCTGTAGTTTCCCCAGATACTTTAAACTACTCTAAATTGCTTTAAACTGTTCTACTAAACACAGCAGCTACAACTTCTAAGTCATTAAGTGGTCAGTATGCTTTGAAAGAGTATATCATCTATGCCAGTTTATGAAGGTGTTTCAACTCCTTTGTCACTTTTAGGTATATTCCAACCTTGAGCATCTCACAATGCAGCTTGTATTCAGCATCCACAATAGCAATCCAAGCCTTGGCTTTCTTTTGTCCTGAGTTGAAGTGGATAGCAGCTCTGTATCTGTGCTTACACTGTCATTTATAACTTCACTTGATTATTGGGACTGGCAGCAAAGAATGATTTTCATAGTTGTTTTTTTCAAGACTTTCAGACAAGGTTGCATTTTATTATCAAATCCTTGGTCTCTAAACTCAACTGCGAAACAGCCAATTAAATCTTCTACTGAGCTGGGCTCACTCAGTGAAGTCAGTGTAATATCAGCTTCAGTCAGAATTCTGATGGTCATTGTTGATTGTGAGGAGCCATCTGGAGGAAAAGAAAGGTTTTTGGTATTATTCCGCAAAGAGTAAAATGTTTCAGTGTCACCATTAGTTTTATCCCATAGTCTACATGCTAAAAGAATGAAAATATTATTCCTATTTGCAAGTTGACGCACACAAAATAATGGAGAACATGCACTGCAAAGCTCATATCATCAAATGTGCTCTGACTTTGCATATGTACTGTATATTATTTCTGTGCTCACTACAATAATCAGAGTTATCCACTTAAATTCAGGGAGGCCTGAGCATGATTCAGCAGAAAGGATCATGTCTGCTTTATAATCAGTTTCATCAATGCAGATGAAGGATGCAAGAAGAACTGCTGATGTAAATAACTGATCAAGTGCTCTATGAATGTTCTTTAATAAACAGGTAACTAACACAGATGTAACCCTGGCCATCTCAACTGGTAGCCTGAAGGAAGGAAATGCAGTCTAAATGGTAAATGGTTTGCACATCATTAACAGCATTATGCAGCCATTAGGGCAAGGCTCTCTAAGTGCTTGTTACAATTTAGGCATTGATCATGCCCATCATCCATCTTCACCAGGGCTTAGCAGAACAAGCAGCCTGCCATTCTAGTCTGAAATACACAAGATCTTAGGAAAGTTAACAAAATTTCAACAATGCTTCTGCACTTCCCATGCTGCTACATACTAAATTCAAACAACAGGCCATGTGTATTGTTCGGTGACACAGGCAATCGCAACGAAAACAGTAATAAGTCAAATATTATAATTACCATCACCAATGGTGTGCACTCTATATGACAGTGCAGATTTAACAATAAGAAGATTAGCAAAAAGTTTAGAATCCAGTACAAGTCCTCAACAAGAAAGGAATGGGAAAGATGACGAGACTTTTTAATAGGCAACACATGTTGGTCATGAGGTCATGGTCACAGTCACAAAGTGACAACCATTTTCTGAGTAGTATTTGGCAAAGAAATTAGCTAAGGGGAAAACATGACCAGTTTAAAGGAAAACACTGTGGTAGTATGGAACAAAAGATATCTTGAGCAGTCTCTCTTGGGCAGATTCACTGTGTATAGGCAGCTTGAAGCAAATTTTAAATATTATTTATGATAATAATTATAAATTATATATATATATATTTTTAACTGTTATTATAGTATAGATTGCTAAGCAGCTTAAGGCAAACATTGGATGAAATTAGAAATACATTATAATAACTGTAATTACAGCAATTTTTTTTATTAAAATACAGTGGTATTTTAAACTGTAATAAAATTTAAGCTGTCAACATATACAATATGTCCTCTAGATACTAAATGCCATATGTCATGCCAGCGCCAGAATCCACCAGGAACTCCACTTCCCAGAACACAATGTGGCCTACAAACATGGCCACCGCAGACTACAATCCCAAATGCCTCACACCACCAGCACATTCCCATTCACACAAATACTAATCAGGCACACCTGTTTTCTATTACACCCTCACCCTGTATATACACGTACATGTACAATTATGTGACTTACCAAGCCTTTTTTTATGTGTTATTCTGGGTTTTTTTTTAAATCTTGCCTCGCTTCCTGTTTTTTGTATTTTGGATGTTGCCCTTGAATTGTTGTTTGCTTATCTTCTGACATCTTGCCTGTTCCTGTTTACTTCACATTTTGGATTTGTTTGCCAGTTTTAATGAAATTCTAACTGCATTTGCAGCTGTCTCCAACTCCGTTGCATGACATAATATGAATGTTAGAAACCATCAAAAAGTGTACTTAACCCAACATACTTAATATAATAATATATAATATTGAGTGATATAGGAGATATGTTGATATTTATGTACAATCTACTTAATTCCTTTGTTTAAATTCCTTTGTTGACTGTAGCCCATTTGTTGCTATGTATAGTTTATCACCCTCCTTGCAGGCCTGGACTACCACAAGACCAGGCTATAGAAGAGAAAGAATGAATTGCCCATGCTTTTTCTTTTAATTAAATAATACACTATATGTGGAATTGGTCTATGATCTTATTAGAGGTCAGTGTACTTTGAAAGCTTTCTGCAGTTAAACTTTGGAGCTGTTTTATTTTTTAAAATTATTATTATTTTTTGTTGTATCAGAATACACAAAGCTATTGAGGTCATATTAGAACGCCATGACCACAGTTGTTCTGTGCACACAATATATTTCTCTCTCCTCATAAACAACCTTGGACATGAGACAATGACAAATATGTTGAAAGTATAGACAATTTTCTTTCATACAAACGAACATAACCTTCAGCCTTCACAACAGATATGCTGGCCAGCAATAAATATCTCAGGAAGGCACAAATACAGAGTAAACAGGGCATATGTGTGTGCTGTGTGATAAAGTGTAATGAATAAGTATTCAATGGAATCAAAATTTTTTTGCTGTTGTTTAAGGAATCCTGTGGTGCAAATCCAGAAAAATGGCAGCCATTACCAGTCTGCACAAGTGACATTCTTAAGGTCAAATTAACTTACAGTGCCATCAGCAGCCTCCAGTTTTAGCACAAACTGCTGGATTATTAAGTTAGTCATGCCTAAGAGAGCCCTATTGAAGTATTTATGACTCCAATGATGAATATCAGATTAGGTATTATGTCTGAGGATAATCTCATCCACATGTATTATATGTGACAATATTTCAAAAGATGTGCAACTTAACTGCAACTTAACATAACACATCTGAACCATCGAAAAACACCTCAGAACTTAAGTGCTGATCAATCCATTTTTGAATAAGAATGAATGGAAACAATAGAGAGACAAAATGGTTAAGAATGATATTGTCTGCTTGGCTGAGGTGTACAAAACAGATTTTTTTAAATACATAATGATGTAGCAAGTCTGTGGATGAAAAGATGGAAACATAGCTTGATACTGGAGGCCAATAATTATTCCTTTGTAATTATTATTAATATTTAAATGTATGCTGTATGCTTCTTTAGAGCATACAGTATTATTACTAATTCACTTTATGGCATGTGTTTCTACAGTAGATATAATATTTTTGCTAATCAAATGTATGATTCATGTTTCTAAATTAGACAGTTAAGACAATTAAATATAAATATATGAAATATATGAGCTATGCCTGGGGGGGGGTATAATGTTAGAACATGCAGTGCAACTTAGTGAGCTCTTGACATCTTTACACATTAAAATGCTGTACAGTTACTCTGCAAATTTATCTGGGAAGGAGTGCACAGGTTTCAAGATCATGAAAGCATCATGGCCAAATGGACAAGCCACATGGACAAGCCACATTATGTTCCAATGCTCACAGAAGTCCCCATCGACCTTATGTAAGCGCTGGACCTGGAGAGTCATGCCCTCAGGCTCACAGCTGATCATGACCATGAAAGGCGGGGCCTGTCTATGAGGTAATTTACCAAATTTGTTTTCTGTAAAAATAGACCCCACATTTAATAACAATTGTTTTATCAGTGTACTTTCTCATTCAGAAGAAGCTAAAATTGTCAGATTCATGCTGTGAACCCACATGACTAGTTCATGTCAGTGGATCTGTGTGACAACTTTTTCCATGTTTCCAGCAACCGAGAATGCAATTGCGTTTTCGGATTTGCCTTCCAAGGACAGACATTCCAAATCAAAATCCTATCCTTCAACCTCTTTGAGGTATGCAGACGGCCCTGTTTCCTCTGTTGGCTAGAGGAAGTATACTGCTGAAGAATACTGCTGAATTTGGATAAATGGCATCCCATTTGGGATGCTCACACCCACACTTTACAGCACTCAGTCTCAGTGACCCATAAGGTATGTAAGGTGGGTAAATAATTACTATTAAATTAAATATTAGAAATTCTTATTCTTTTTTCAATAATAGTAATTCTATTAAACAGGCCACCAGTTCAATGGATAAAATAATCTCAGAATGCGATACAACTTTGTGATGATAGTCACTCATTTGTGACAAGAGAGAAACACACACAAGTAAAACATATAAAGTTTAATAAGAAGAAGAAGAAAAATGCATCAACATAATACAAAATGTACTTGATGTACTAATTCTAGCTATACATGCCAACATTACAGTAGGCAGGTAGAGAAGCTTTATAGTTACATTCCAGTCATGTCTCTTTGGTTGGTCCTGATCCAATGAAGCAACTTCAGTGTAGTCACCCAATCAGCAGAGGATCGCATGTGTGACCTATGGTAGGTACCTAGTGGTACCTAGAGTGCTTGGTAGTTCTTCCTAAAGATCTAATCTTTTGCAGGAGTCTAATCTTTGAGAAATACATTTGTTAGAGCTCACCACTTGCTAGCCACCAGACCTGAGAAATTTCTTTACTTTGATGATGCACAGGGTGCACAGGAATTAATTAATGCTTTCTTTTCTAATATCAATCTGCCATGTCTGACTGACAAGAAGGATCTTAATGCTCTTGTGACTCAGAAGTAGATATTGGGAGCTGTTAGATAGCATATATTCACTGGTTTGGGATGATTCATCTTCAGTAACCACTTTATCCTAGTCAAAGTGGCCCATCCAGGGAATGACAGTTACCATGTTCTACAGGGGGGTTTGGATCTACCCAGTGTAAGTGTATCTGCTGCAAGATACCACGTCATATACTTAACAAAGAAATAGTCTACATAGTTCAAGCAAAAACAACATAAATCCCAATAGAAATCTTTGGCCAAAGATATTGTTGATGGACTGGAAAAGGATTTACAACAAATTAAATTCTGGCAAAGAGAACAACATCTGCATGGAAAACAACCTTGTATCATTCATACTGATCACTGAAATGAAGCTAAGATATATAGTATTGGGTATTTTAAAAGAAATGTTACAACTGTATCACTTTGTTAAAGTCTAAAGTAAAAGAAGCTTCTGTACGTAAGAAGTGAGTGGGTGCGAATTGGAGACTTCTGAAGCAACCTTTTTTTCACTTTACACTGGTTCAAAAGCTATAAACAGTGTCAGGTAAAAAGGAATCTTTTCTGACAATATGGTCTTTAGGTATGGTAGAACAGAGATGGACCCAGAAAGTACATATTGCTTTCTGAAGTAGAGTTTTCATCTTGAGACTGTACTCACATCTTGTTATATTCTGTAATTCTGTCTTTCCAACTCACTGAGAAGTACAGTACAGTCTGTCTGAAGAGGTTCCTAATTTCACACACCAATATCTTTCTATCAGACTCTAAACATAGAGAGATTAATACAGAACAATTGTTTTGGCTAGAGTTTTGCTGTTGTGTCTTTCTATCTCCAAGACTAAACCACTCATTCTTCAACCCCAATACATCTTTTGACATTCTGCCAACCTTCAGTTCAAGCCAGCATCAAGTCTTAGAATGAGTTTTGAACAGATTTGTTTTAGTAAAGCAAGTACCAAAGCAGCCTGAAAAGATTATTTAATTCAACTCTAGTAATATAGCCTGAAAATATGACAGACTACTAAGTCTTAGCTAAACAAATATACACTGTGTTCATTCCACATTATTTAAAAGTAACCTCTAACACTAAACCAAAGTAGAAGGAACATTTCTATTCTTTAAATAAAAATCACATAATTATGTGTGTGGGATGCCCTGCAATAGACAGGCACCCTAACCAGGGTGTATTTCTGCCTCATGCCCAGTGTACCTTCAATAGGCTCTAGATGCACAGCGACCCTGACCAGGATAACGTGGTTACTGAAGATAAATGAATGAATGAATGAATAAATAAAAAGGTTGGAAGTTTGCCCCAGAATTGTACTTTACAGGTGATTCAGCTAATTATATAGTTCCAATTTTATTTGTGTGTATATATATATAGGCTATAAACTTCCCTTACTTTTTAATTACATTAGCCTTGTAGCTCCTGTGCAAAACAAAAGACACAGACTAGGCAAACATGTCTTGGCTGATTGGATACACTTAGGGTAAAGGAGGAATTAGTTAAAGTTAAACTTAAGGGAATACCTAAAAAAATTATGATGGGCAGGATTAGCACACATAGCTTTTATAACTTCTTGTGCTTTTTTGTGTTTTGTATATAAACTTGAGTTCATTTGAGTTATACAGTGTGTGAGCTATCATTATGCAGTGAGAAGGAGAGGAAAGTTCGCTTTGAAAAAATATGCAAAGTGAACTTTCCCCTCTTTCTCACTGCTTAATGATGGCTCTCAATCTCCTCTGCATTCACAAACACATTTTATGGCACAGCTACAACAAATTCACATAGATGGGTTGAGTCGGGGGTTAATTATAATTATAAGTGGTTATGTAATTTGTATTTTGTGGCTTTTTTCTTATTAGTGCTAGCCTGCCAGAGAAAATGGTGCAGCAGGGATGTGGGGCTTAATTCAGCTCTGGTAATATAAGGTGCGAATAGACGACAGCCTACCGAGTAATTGTGTTTGCTTCACAGTTCAGGTCAGCATGGTTTCAAAGTAACTTTTACACTGGGACTTAGTCATTACTTCTAGTCCACTAAATGAGATTAAAAGAACATTTCCGATCTCTGAATGAAAATAACACAAATGATTAGGCTACATTCAACAGTACACCAAGGATTTGAAATGCAACGCACTGTTGGCTCATGATTGCTAGTTAGTAAGAAATAAATTCAAGTACATTTTTGGCCATCTCATTTACATACAGCCCCCTCCAAAAGTATTGGAAGGCCAATTCTTTTGTTTTTGCTATACACTGAAGACATTTGGGTTTGAGATCAAAAGATGAATATGAGAAGATAGATCAGAATTTTAGCTTTTTTGATATTTACATATACATGTGTTAAACAACTTGGTACATGGCACCTTTTGTTTGAATCCACCCACTGTTCAAGTGATCAAAAATATTGTAACTGACACATGTTTCTTGTTGCCCAAGTGTGCCCTGTTGAGTGATTGTTTAAACAATTAATAGGTCCAAAAATTTGGAATGTCCTGAAAAAGAAAGAAACCACTAGTGTACAAGCAGACATTGAACAAGTCGACCAAGGAAAACAACAGCAGCTGATGACAGAAACATTGTGAGAGCTGTGTAGAAAAACCCAAAAACAGCAGTCAGTGACATCACCAACAATCTCCACAGGGCAGAGGTGAAAGTATCGCAATCCATCATTTGCAGAAGACTTCAAGAGCAGAAATATAGAGGCCATACCACAAGATGCAAACCGCTCGACAGCAGTAAGAATTGTAAGGCCAGAATGGAATTCACAAAGAAATACAGCGATGAGCCACAAACGTTCTGGAACCAAGGTTAATTTCTACCAAAGTGATGGGGAAAATGTGGATGTGTGGAGAAAGAAAGGATCTGCTCATGATCCAAAACATATGGGCTCATCAGTCAAGCATGGTGGAGGTAGTGTCGTGGCTTGGGCTTGCATGGCTACTTCTGGAATGGGCTCACTAATCTTTATTGATTATTTTATAATCAATAGTTATAATTTTTCAATAGTTAATCAATAGTTAGATAATATAGTTATTATGTAACTCATGATGGTAGCAGCAGAATAAATTCAGAAGTCTACAAAAACATTCTGTCTGCCAATTTACAAAGAAATACATCCAATCTAATTGGGAGGAACTTCTTCTTACGGCAAGACAATGACCCAAAGCACACTGCCAGCACAGCCAAGGACTTCAGGGGGTAAAAAGTGGAAAATTTTAGACTGGCCAAGTCAATCACCAGACCTTAACACAATTGAGCATACATTTCAACTCCCCAAGAGGAGACTGAAGGGAGAAACCCCCCAAAACAAACAACAACTCAAAGAACTTGTGGTACAAGCCTGGAAAAACATCACAAAAGAAGAATGAAACAGTTTGGTGATGTCAGTGAGACCAAACATTACTGTATGTGTTATTTACTTTCATTTACTTTAAGACTATTTGTTCCTATACTTTTGCTCACCTAAAAATTGGGTGGTCTGCCACCAAAGGTGCCATGTTCTAAGTTGTTTAACACATCTAGATGTATATATCATGACATGAAAGCTAAAATTCTGATCTATCATCTCATATTCATCTTTTGATCTCAAACCCAAATGTCTCAGTGTAGAGCAAAAACAAAAGAACTGGCCATGTTCTTCCAATAGTTTTGGAGAGGACTGTACATATACACAGTGGGATGAAATGTCGAGCCTCCAGGACCATGGTGCTAAAAAAAAAAAAAAAAAGCAGAAACTTGGTGCAAATACTGTGACTGCCCAATCATGTGGCAGCAGCGCAGTGCATAAAACTATGCAGGTCAAGAGCTTCAGGTAATGTTCACATCAAACATCAGAATGGGGGGAAAATGTAATCTCTGTGACTCTGTGTAAACTCCAGGGACTGCTGTGTGTGACATTCCCAGGGGATCAGCAGTTTCTGAAATATTCAAACCAGCCCATCTGGCACCAATAACCACGGTCAAAGTCACAGAGATCACACTTGTTCCCTATTCTGATGCTTGATGTAAACATTAACTGAAGCTTTTGACCTTTCTCTAGATGACTTTATGCATTGCGCTGCTGCAACATGATTAGGCTGATTAGATAACGGCATGAATGTGTCTTTTTTTTTTTCTTTTTTGAAATTTCAGTAGCTTTTGAACCATATACAGCTTTTGAACCAATACATATGTTAGACTTTTTTTATTATTATTTCAAAAGCTTTTGTGTATAACAATGCAAATAACACTACAAATAATCTGTATTCAAATAAATCGTTTACTATATATATAAAACACACAAAAACATTTATTTTCTTCATGTGTGTTTTTTCACTTTTAAAACTGGAATAGACACATTTGCAGCAACCTTACAATGGAGCTTCATCTACTGTAGGAGTTCTGTGATAAAAGATAAACGGGACACTTTTGTGTGAAGTTTATAAAGTTTCTTTTGCTTAAAGTGTGTTGTGCTTGTATCATTACCATAAGCCTTAAAATATAATAGAAAGCACAAAAATAACACAGCCAGTATACTTGTAATGCTTCTTTGAACTGATTATTTGTCATGCATAGGCATGACACATGGAACCAGCAGTGGCATAAATGGCATCTGTAAACATGTAAACATAGGCACAGAACATAGATTTTCATGATTAAAATATCTAATTATAACTATGAAACATGCATGTAAACATGTCCAGACACTAGACTATTAATATTCTACAACTGGCCTAGGAATATGTTACTTTCCCCATATGTTATTGGACCAGCTCCTGGGGGTTTTGGAGTGGCACACTTAGAAGAGCAATGACATTTCCTGAATACTGAAAAAAAAAAATGCATACATGAATACAAACATCAGACAGATGTGTAACAGAAATATAGAAACATTCACAAAAACACATTCATTCACACACACATTCATTTCCACTTGTCTAAACCACCTGATGCTGTCAGAATCTCCTTTGCCATCTTTTTTTCATAGCTCTTCCATTTGTGTGGCAGAAAGGCTTTTGTTCAATTGAGAAAGTATCCCAGGGAAAACATATCATTCTATTATTCTATTAGTATAAATTACTTAAGTATAAAGATTATAGAATTTATCACTAATCAAAAGCACACCTGCATGACAAATGTTCTGCAAATGAAGCGGTTCTGCTGGGTGGTGTGGTTAAATTTCCCTCCTCTCCATTGTATATCCACTCAGTCAATTTTGGCATGGTGCACATCTTGAAGTACTTCCGTTGTAAAAACAGAAAGAAAATGTGTCTGTTGTACTTCATATGATTACTATATTTTATTATTATCTTATGTTGTTCATTGCTTCCTTGGATTTATGCATATAAAGTTATTTACTATTAATATATTATTACTTATATTAGAATCTGGTTACAGCATGGTACTGTATGGTCTTCACTGCTTCATGGCAGAGCCAATTACAAAGATCTGTCCAGACAGCTCATTCATGTACTATGCAAAATATACAGAAATGCATTCAAATCAATTTAGATAACTTACAGTACAATTATAGTATTGGTTTTTTATAACAAGTTAATTTATAACAATAGAGATTTGCCTCTTTCCTTCTTTCTACTAGATGATGGCATTATTTCATCTTCTGCTGTGAGTTGTTTGGATCAAAGGGTTAATTGATCAAGAGATTTTTAGAGCCATTACTTTCATTACTTTCATTGGTTCAAGTGCACAGCACTGACATGTCATGGAACACTCCTTTTGTCTCTTCCAAGCTGGTGTTGTTCGACATCAAGGCAAAACAGTAGTTGGCATTTTTAAACAATGGAGTAGGTGTGAAACAATGGAGTATGAGGAAATACACTTTGTGAATGCAAGAAGGACACTTCCTATTAGAGAAACCTGTTTCTACTTTGTGAACTTTGCATAATCTGACCCAGGTTTTTTGACTGATTCCATTAGCCAAAATTTTATTTATTCAGTTACAAGTAGGGTGGCATGTTTTTTGCCCATATCTGGCAGGACTAGGGCAAAGTACAATACTCATTTTGCTTGGTTAGGAATTGGTGTCTAGACAAACAGTCTCTGATGTATGCGGGGATTTTTTTTTTTTTTTTTTTTTTTGCTGAGCCAAAATCTACAGACTGCAATCTGTGTACAAATGAACACCAAGTGGATCCACCAATAGCTGTTGGATATGACCAGTAGTGTCTGAAGCACTAGCACTGAATTCTTTGCATTATCTACTGACTGAGCATCAGCTCCAGAATTATGGCATTGCATAATGTTGTGCTTCATTTAATTATACTTGAATTCACTTTTGATTAGACATCTCGAAATGCTGCCTTCCAGAATTTTCGGGTGTTTCTGTTAAAACGTGTAATAAATGTTTTCACATCCTTCTCAATGGTTCTGACAACTTTTCTACTTTACAGGAACTTAGCAAGATGGAATTTATTTTGTTTTGATGTGTCTCACCTCACCATTCCTGAGAATAATAAAAACATTCTTTTGTATTTCTTTAAGTT
Source organism: Pangasius sanitwongsei (assembly GCA_037576675.1). Lineage (NCBI taxonomy): Eukaryota > Metazoa > Chordata > Actinopteri > Siluriformes > Pangasiidae > Pangasius > Pangasius sanitwongsei. Next base: position 20,969,634 of record CM075008.1, read on the forward strand.
AATTTGCTGTGGTTCATTTGCTGTAGTGAAAGTATGCTTCATGATTTTTAAAGCTCGCAGATGGCATATGTCCTGAATTAAGGTGAACGTTTGTTCTGTTTCTGTTGATATTTGTATAGGACACAATAGTCATTCACTTTTGTAAACTCTTCATAGAACAAATCTGTCCATGACTTTTGGAACTGCATTGAAAATGCAATAATTTTTTTTTCCAGCTCTCCATTGTAATTGACAACAAGTAAGGCTTTGAATCAGATGTTGCCAGCCTCCACTCTTTTTCAAGGTCATCTTTACCTTCATAATCATGGCTGGCTTTGTTCCCTTTTACTCGCTTCTCTAATGACTTTGTGTCTCATATCATGTAGTTTGCTGGCTGGACTTTGGTTTCCCCATTTCCAAAATCCAGAGTTTGTGCATCATTATTGCCATTCACTTGTACCTTTTACAGTTGGTGTTAGCACTGGGTGTCAAACAAATTTCAAAGCTACTGAAATTAATGATTTAAAAAATATATAAAATATGTATTATAAGTCTTAGTGGTTAGCACGTTTGCCTCGCACCTCTGGGGTTGGGGGTTTTGATTCACACCTCCGCCCTGTGTGTGCAGCATTTGCATGGTCTCCCCGTGCTTCGCGGGTTTCCTCCAGGTGTTCTGGTTTCCTCCCCCAGTCCAAAGACATGCATTGTAGGCTGATTGGCATCTCTAAATTATCCATAGTGAGTGAATGGCTGTGCAATTGTGCCCTGCGATGGGTTGGCACCCTGTCCGGGGTGTCCTCTGCCTTGTGCCCTGAGTCCCCTGGGTTAGGCTCCAGGCTCCCTGCAACCCTGTATAGGATAAGTGGTACAGAGGATGGATGGGGGTTATGCATCATTACTACCATCTAGTTGTGGTATTGATCTCTTTATTTCTTTCAAATGTGGCACTTTGAAGATGACCCCTAACTAGTGTCACTGACTGTTTGCTGTGACTAACATCAAACTTCCAATATTGAATTAACTGTTTTTCAGTAATTCAGAAGAGTGCTGCCATGTGCTCATTTTGGTCAGGCCTGCTGCCTGCCATCCCTGTGTCTCTTTTCCACCCAAAGAATAGGTTAAAATGTATTTTTTTCCACAGAAATTATCAATACACTCTTTTTAACTAAGCAACAGGATAAAGCTAGTGTGCACTTCTCCTATTGGGGGCTGTCCCAGTTGCATTTTTGAAAAGGCTTTTATGATGGTGAGACAGTTAACACTAACAATAGTTGTCACCTTTGAAGCAAGGGTAAAATGCACTGTTTGTAGTGTAGGCTCTAATGTTCATTGCATACACCCTCACTGTCCACATTATTAGGAACACCTGTACACATGCACATTCATGCAGTTATCCAATCAGCCAATCATGTAGCAGCAGTGAAATGCATAAAATTATGCATATACTGGTCTACATATAGATATACAGAACTTCAGTTACTCTTCACATCAAACAACAGAATGTGTTCTCAGTGACTTTGACCGTGGCATGGTTGTTGGTGCCAAACAGGCTTTTCAGGAACTGCTGGTCTTCTGGGATTTTCCTGCACAACAGTCCCTAGAGCCTATCCAGAATAGTGTAGAAAAACAAAACAGATCCAGTGAGTGGTGGTTCTATAGGCAGAAATGCCTTGTTGATGAGAGAGGTCAGGAGAAAAGAACATCATCTTCTCTTTTTCCAAACTTCATCTGTCAAGTTTTGGTGAACCTGCACCCACTGTAGCCTCAGATTCCTGTTCTTAGCTGGCAGGAGTGAAACCCAATGGAAGCTACAATGTTTCCGCCAGAAAAGATTCAATGTGTTGTGATTTCTGAGATGCACTTCTGCACACCACTGTTGTAAAGAGTGGTTATTTGAGTTATCAGCTCAAACCAGTCTGGTCATTATCCTCTTTCCTCTCTCATCAACAAGGTGTTTCTGCTGTAACTTTTTATTATTAGTAGTAGTAGTAGTATTAGTACTAGTAGTATTAAAATACTGTCAAATTATTTTCAGTATGTCGTTCATCTTCAATCTTCTTTTACAGAGCTCTAATGAGAGTTACCAGTAGCTCATAAACTCACCAGGCAGGTGTGACTGGACAACGATCAATTTCATACAGTGTTACAAGTCTAATGACTACAATAATTCTTCACGTTCAACATGTTTATTTGTTGTTGTCTACTACTGTTTGCAGCACTCGTGAGTTTCCTTTTGACTCTCTTTTTCCTGTTTTAAAATGGGAAGAATGAAGCCATAACACAATGAGATGCAGCACTGATTTGACCTCATCTAACATAATTTGGTAAACAAAATGTATATATGTTCATTGCTAAAGCATTGCACTTTTTCTCTGCACTTAAATCCCGTCTCACTTTGTCTCTTTCTCTGTTTGAGGTATTTTTGTGGAAGTAAATGACGATACAAAAAGAGAAGTCATGTCGTTGAGAAACTGCTTGTTGAGAACAGAAAATTGTTTGCTTGCATTTTTCCATTGCAAGACACTTTTCTATCTGTAAATCATTTTGATGACACCGCATGCTGAGAACAAATTATCACACAATGTGCCAAACTGTTTGCTAACTTAGCTGAATCACTGTGTATCTGGGAAAACCGCTTGTTTGTTACTCTTTTTTATAATTAAGCTCTGATGTTGTGAACATTTTGACTGTATAAGGTTGGTACCTGTGGACAAAAAACTTCAACACGATCAATCACCCTGTAGGGAATGTTGTTTTCCTCACTTATGATACGTCAAGAATCATTACAGAGCTCATGTTCGTATATTCAATGTATTATTTCAAGGCTAGACTTCATATTGCAGGAATAAAAAAAAGAAAAAAATGGTTCTTTCACAAACCAGGTCAGGCAGGGAGCCACCATTCTGTGAAACAATCTAGAAAGCTCAAAAGCAGAGCAGAGTGTTTTTATAGCAGAGAATAATGTGATCGAGGGTTAGTAGGTGGGGGAGGCTTACTTCTTTCCTGTATTTTCCTGCACTTCTCACTTCCAAAGAGTACTTACTTACCAACAATGTCGGAGCTGTACCTTCCATTTTATGTCCTGTACTGTATGTTAGATACCTCACTGATAGGTCTCAATATTGATATTATAGAAATGTTATTAAAAAGTTTTTAATATGTCTTTATCTAACTACAGTTGGGCTCAGGTTCCCTTGATTTGTCAGTTTTGGCATCAAAATATCTTACCTGGCAGCATGATACAGCAAAGCCTTTAAATTAGTAAGATTATTGTGTTTCATTTTAATCATCAAATTTGTATACTCTGCAATTAAATTGCCCTGAGTGAATAAATTCTCTGACAACAATATGAAATTTATCCATGCTCCCAAAACAGCTATTGCAGGGGTTCCCAAACTAGGGGTTGTGAGCCAATGTGTGGTTTCTTGATTCACAAATGGGGTTGTGAGAGAAGCTCACAATTTCAACTTTTGTTATATTCTTTTTTTTCACAATTTAATATTAAGAATATTGTTCCCTGTATGAATTGCTACTATTTTAAAATGTTACTGCAAGTCACCTTCAAACAAGTCACATTTAGTTTAAGAGTGTACATGCTGTTTTAATAATTTTCACTATCCTGACACATTGCACTAGCAATAACAAATGGACAGATTTTCCTCCACTACTTCCTTGACAACATTAAGTGACTCTGACTCAGTGGAATAAACAGAAGTCAAGAACATTAAAATTTATTGAATTTGGATTTATAAGCATGATGGTAGATCACAAGGAGGAACCAAAATGCCAGAGTCTTGAAGTCACAGAAAATTCATAATGTCCATTTTGGGTTATTTGCCCAAAACAATTGGGATCCCCTAAGCCTTTGTCAGGCCTTGGGTGAAGAAAACAAAATCTTGACCCCTCAGGTGCTTACTGAAGATGAATGAACAATAAAATCCTTTATAATACTGAGTTCCTGCACACACACATACACACATTAATTCCCACCTAGGGGCAATATAGAGTACCCTAGATCTACCTACAGACTTGTTTATGGGCAGTGGGAAGAAATCCACATGGACACAGGAAGAACATGTGAAACTCTACACAGACAGTAACCCAGGGTCAGGATCAACAAGGAACCCTGGAGCTGTGCCATGGCTGTCCCTTTATTGATCATGTTATTGAAACTGGTTTATTTTGTATGTTCCCATAAAACTTGCAGTATTTTACTAAATGTTAACAAATTACAGTAAGTAAATTAAAGTTTTTGTATTTTATGTAGTGTTATCATGGCTATTCTATTTTACACTGTTATTCTCTGATCACTATCACTGAGATCTGGTCTTTCAGTGGTGTGTACTTGCTTCAGTGGAGATGCAGTGTGAGCCAGAAGTGCCATTGTATTGACCCATCAACACAGCAACCTCAGACAGGTCATTTTCAATTATCTAGCTGACGTGGTCATTACAGGGAGTAGAGGCCAGCTGTCACTCTGCTCGCATATATGTGCATTTAGTTTCCACTTCAGTTGAAAGAGCTATAATTGATTTCTGCAGAGCTCCAGGTAGACCAGGATGTATTAAAATGTGTGTGTGTTTGTGTGTGTGTGTGTGCACGTGTGTGTGTGTAGGCAGAAACCAGAGGGTTCAACCAGATCCTGAGGGCTATTCAATGAAGTGAGCTAACTTAATAAGCCAGGCTTATTTTAACAAGCCTGGATAATTTCCACCAATTTCCACCAGGAAAAAGTGTTGGCCTAATCATAAATCTGAATACACTAAGTTAAGTATATATTAAAGGCCTATAGTTAACTAAAATGGGCATGCATTTGTTGATGGTATGTATAGTAAATGGATATATAGACAATAAGGCCTACCAGTCATTAAGCTAGAAACTTAATTGTATATAACTTATAGTGATATCCAAACTAACCAAGTGTATAAAAACAGTAGGCTACAGTGTAGGATATTGTATAAACAACTAAGGTGTGTAGAAACCCCTGTGGAGGAAGCAGCATGGATTTTGCACTAAAGATTCTGAAGTTACAGTATTACATATTACTGTAAATTACTGGAGCATTTCAAACATTTCAAACACCACCTGGTGAAGTAAAGTACCACTTCACTTTACTTCTCAAACCATCTGCATCTTTTATGCTTCTGTGCAAGTGGTGCTTTTCTTTACAGGCTTACTAAGATGTTCTACTAAGATACAGATGCTGTTTCAACATTACAAGTTTGATGCGTCCTAGTAAGGTTATTGTATGCCATGAAATTAAGAAGGTTTTCCTTGCACTTGATTCCTTAATAAATTGTTTATAAAAATTTCTGGCCACCATGACATTCTTACCACCAAGAGGCATTTTTGGTGTTGCTGGTATGTATGCTAGAATGTCACTTCATGAGGAATTTGGATAAATAACTTCATTCAATTTGGCAACAATTACAAATGTCAATGGTGCCATATATTTCATTAATAGCCTTATAAAAGCCCCACAAGAGCCTGCAGAGACTGACTACGTAAATCATATCATAGTGTCGACATACTGGTATATCTTGATGTTAGCTGCTAAAATGATAAAAGTCAGAAACCCTAGGGAGCAAGTAAACCATTCAATTCAAAGTTGTGCATTTAAAATATGATGTACCTGGCTTGAGGATATTTTGAGTATAATCACTGGCATAGGGTAAGAATACTGCACGCCCCTGGAAAGTCTAGTTAGCTAGCCTATATTCCATGTGCTTCAAGCATGCATGGAGTTTCACTGTTTTTTTATTGCTCAAATGACATTATTGTTTACAGACCCCTACAGATGGTTTTCGTGTTCTTGTTAGCTGTTAAATATACAGTCAGGTCCGGAAGTATTTGGACAATGACAGAGTTTTTGTGATTTTGCCTTTATACACCACCACAA
>CM075008.1:20975611-21012098 GCA_037576675.1 Pangasius sanitwongsei
ACGAATTCACCATCAATAATACATGTCATGATCATTGTACCCAATCCAACCAACAATAATCCAACTGAATAAAGATGTCAATGAACACCTCACACCCTAGATAAAATGATTATTAATGGAATCAAAGGTATTCAATAAAAAAGAAAAAAAAATGTTTATTTAAAAAAATGTTTACTTACCTCAGTTTGAAGTATGAGTACATGAGTCTTCTCGTTGTATGCCATTAACAGCTGAATGATGGCAGGTGCAATGTCAGTGTATTCAGCTATAGACAAACATGCTGCGAAAGCAACTCAAGACTTTTTGAAGGCAAAGAAATGGAATATTCTTCAATGGCCAAGTCAGTCGCCTGGTCTCAACCCAATAATGTTTTGGTAAATCCAAGAGCAGTATCTGTCATATCACATTTTTTTTCATGCATGTAATAGTCTTTCAAACGTTCATGTTATTTTCTTGTTTAGGTTAAGGACTATCGCTTTTTTTAATGTATTTTACTTTGTGATTCTCTCCACCCAAGCTCCTGCCTGGTGAGCCAGCCACGTCAGACCCCTAACTGTGTTTAACAAAAGTCTCTTTGTCAGAAGCTACTATAATGTGAGCATATTTCATCTGGCTATAGACAATGCTTCACTGTCAGTTTTATACACATTACTGTAATGCCAATTTAGCCTTCATTCAGCATAGAAAATTCATTTTTGCATATTTGCAATTTACCACAAAATACTTATAACTGGGTCAACTGTAGATCAATTTGTAGAGGATCAGTTTGTAAAAGCAGTTTAGATTGTCACATTGACTTCTACCAAGGTAAGTGTGAAGATTTAAGCAACCTTTTTTCACATTTAAAAGCTTTTATTAACGAAGGTACAACAATAGAGATTTTCAGTAATTTCAACATTTCCATCACATTTGTCCAGGAAACACAGGAAATAACCATTGGAAAGAATTATTGATAAAAATTAGTTCTCATAGTTCTCTAAAACTAGAACAGCCTGTTTCACCTCCAGAAACTTCATCTGAGGTAAATGTAGACTTTTGCAGGCAGTCTGAATATTTTACAGACTGTGGCTTATTAGGTTGGGAACAAGCTGGTGTTTTACCAGATAATGCAGATTAATCTGTATTTTTTTAGACAGGCTTGATCTGTTTTACCTGAAATTGCAATCAGAATTACTTCTTCCAGCTACGACTATTAAAACTATAATGGAAGTCAATTGCACCTGCTTTACAAACTGAGTGAAAAATTAACTACTCTTGAATTTCTATTAAGAGAGCGACATTAAGAGAGTTATGGAGGTGCTGAATACAGAATATCTTCTCAAGCATTGCAACATAAATGCAGCCAGTGCCCATATTTCTAGGCCAAAACAATTGGGGGAAAGAGTGCTTTGCTCAATATGTTCCCATTAAACAAACATTACAGTCACTTTTTAATTGTGATTCAGTTAGTGAGCAGCGTGAATAGACACATTCAGCTTGCATTCCAAAATAAGATGTTTTAGAAGATATTTGAGATGGTAGGAACTTTGCAAAAAAAAAAAAAGACTTACTCAAAGATGAATCATTGGCTTCCATGTTTGAAATTCAGGATTATGTCCATGACTGATGACCTTTTTGAGGGCATTGTCTCCTTTGACTTTGCTTTGTTTATGAAATACCTTGTGTCAAAAGAGAAACAGTTCACATATGTGGAACTGAATCACCACATTGTTCAGCTAAAATATTTGGGTAATTATGCAAATGACAAACATTTTATCCAAGGAGTGATAAATTAGGTAGTCATGCTGCTCAGAACTGGTGTCTGCCTAGGCTATTGCTATTTTGTTGGGTGAAAAGATAAAGATTCCAATGAAGTGTGACAATGAAGTGTGGCAGCTGTTTCTCCAACTTGGAGAATAGTGGTGGTTATCTGTGTGCCTGCCATCTCAGTGGGCCACATAGCATATATGTCAGTCCTAATAGATGAGTATTTACAGTCTCGAATGGTCCTCTTTCTAGATTATCTAATAAAGCTAAAGCACCACTACATTTGTCATTTACAAAGGCTTATTGTTTGTCTTAATCTGCTCATGCAAGGAAGTGCTAGGAAAGTGACAATTTTAAGAACTTGTGTGCCACACTAGAGCAAAAATCATTAGCTTCTCCAAGCTTATTTTAGTGCTAGTAATTTCTTTCCTCAACATATTGTTGTAGATAGGAGAACATATTTTTACCCTTATGACTACAAAGTTGTAAAAAGGGAGTCTGAAACCAATCATATCCAGCTAGAAAATACTGTTGCTCACAAAGTGTCTTTCAAAGGTACGGTTTACATGAAGAATATCTATGTTGTGATTAAACAATGCTGGTCAGACCACCTATGGTGCTTTCTAAAGTTTACTATAGCAAGCTGGAGTTTACCTTAGTGATCAAAGATAATATATATCCCTTAATTAAGATAATATAACCCCTATAATTTCCCTTTCCTATGATCTATATGCTAGTTAAAATGTAATCATCTTTTTTTCCCAGAACCTCTGACTAGCACCCCTGTTTATCCCCTGTAATCCATGCAATGCAGTTTTGGACAACTTGGTTCACTTATCCACATGTATTCAGGTTCTAGCAGCCCAAGTCACCCAGATGGTCCTCTTGTCAAGTACCATGAGTGGAGATGCCACCTGATTTACAGTCTGCAATTTCAAAAGGCGGATATGGCTGCAGCTTAACATCAGGTAGTGAGAGTTGTAGAAGACAAAATGAGAACATTTTAAATCAATCCAACCAGTTAATCAGTATCCCAGGAGTTTTGCCAATTACTTTGATGGAAAGACATTAATGGATATGGATATGAATCCCTCTTGATGCAGCTGAAGATTAGACTAGAATATGCAAATAGAAACTATACCAACGCAAGGCACAGAGCCCAAAGAGGCGCAACAGAAACCAGCAAACCAAGCAGGGGACCCTCTGATAGTTATGGATGCACCAGAAGTCAGCCAGCCTTTCCTCAAAATGAACCTGAAAATAGTATGGAAGCGAAATGGAAATATAAAAATTATTGGAAATACATGAAAATATTCCACAGCGGCTGAAAGAAGAGAGATCAAGACATTGATGGAGACTACATACTGCCTTCAATGAAGGACAATCAGTGCTCCACCAGCTCCTTCCCTAAGAGACCTGAAAAACAAATGGCCATTCCTCTTCATCCAGAAATATCTATACTCGTATCTTGAACTTCGTACCAACATCCCAATCATGATATTGATGGAACAAGCAATTGAATAATGGGGAAAACTACTTGTGAAGTTTTAAAGATGAAGGCAACCAGTGAGGTCAAGGCCTTGGCCTTGTCCATACCTGAATACACTGACATTGCACCTGCCATCATTCAGATGTTAATGGCATACAACGAGAAGACTAATGTACTCATCCTTCAAACTGAGGTAAGTAAACATTTTTTAAAATAAACACTTTTTTCTTTTTTTTATTGAATATGTTTGATTCTATTAATCATTTTATCTAGGGTGTGAGGTGTTCATTGGCATCTTTATTCAGTTGGATTATTGTTGGTTGGATTGGGTACAATGATCATGACATGTATTATTGATGGTGAATTCGTTTTTCTCCAAGAGACTGTCACAGCAGCTGATGTGGAAGAAATCCCTGGCATTCCATAAAGCCTCAACTGATAATACTTGTTATATATTGATAGAATATTAAAAATGTGTTGACTACTAGAAAAAGGCACTTACATTGTCCAATAAGAAGCCTACAGTGTACGTATGTATACTCTCCATTTACATTTGCTTATTCGTGGAATTATCCAATCAGCCAATCATGTGCCAGCAGCGTATTTCATAAAATCATGCTGATAAAGGTCAAGAGCTCTAGGTCATACTCACATCAAACATCAAAATGGGGAAAATGTGACCTCAGTGACTTTGATTGTGACATGGATATTGGTGCCAGATGGGCTAGTTTTAGTATTTCAGCTGCTGATCTCCTGGGATTTTAACACATGTCTCTAGAGTTTACACAGTATGTTATGAAAACAAAAAACAACCAATTCTGGTTCAGTTCTGCACTCAGAATCACCTTGTTGAAAATAGAGGTCCATGTATCTCCATGCACACTCTTTTTTTCTGCTCTATGGCTTTAAGCCACAGGAACATTTCAACAAGAAATTGGAAATAGGTCTGGCATTTCCCAACCAGCAATTAGCATTACATATCCAAATATGGCAGTGAAAAAGGCAGCAATATTGATGGATTTTCATGCCATTCCAAATGTAATTGGAGCAACAGATTGCACAAACACACATTCAACTCTCCCTTTTAAAGGAGAGTTGTTTATCATATATGGCAATTTCAGGGTAGGGTTTATCATAGCTGTGTGTACACATATATGATAAATGCAAATTTTCTTGTGCATACTGTCAGTTATTATGCACAGACTTAGAACTTGTTTTATGCACACTGATAAATAAGACCCCTGGTCCAGTGGTCAGAGCAATGCCAGCAGGCCTTTGTAGGTTTTAAGAGTGCTCTTTCACGCTCTGTTTGGACCATGCTCCCCTGCAGTTGCTTGAAGGGTGCCAACAAGTCAACATGCCAACATCATTCATTGGTATTTGACATTACAGCCTTTTAAGTTCACAGTGGTCCCCAAGCCAAGGAGCAGATGGTAGTGGCTAATTTCCTTTCCCTTTGGGGGTGGAGTCAGTCACAGGCTGGATAACCGCCAGGGTTTCTTGTCATTTGGAATATGTAAATCAAATCTTTTCATGGGTACTTACTTATAGAGTGTCTCACCACAACACCTAAGCATTGCTATTTCTTCCTTTTATTTGTCTGGGAATATGCTTACACTAAGTCCAACACATTCGCCCCTCAAGCATGTAATGCAGAAAATAGATTTCTGAACAAAATTACTGCTGGTTTCTAAAACGTTAATAGAACCAGCCAATAACACAACTTACTTATAGGTTGTTATAGGTTGACCTTAATGCTGTATATTTGCACATGCTTCAGGCAATATCTGCCCTTGGTAAATATCTGGGTAGCCAATGAGGACAGGGGTAGAACCTAGAACTAGGAAAACATTAGTGTTCTCCTGACTACTAATTGATTGCAAGGTTGAAAGTTCAAGTCCCATCACTGCCAAGCTGCTTTTACTGGTCTCCTGAGCTAGACCCTTAACCCTTAATTGTTTCATGGTCCTCCTTCCAAGCAATGATATGCAAATGAAAGAATTACACTACAATACTGTACAGATATAATGTATAATATTAGTAAATGTTCTCTCCTTTCTGGTGTGAGGAGAACATAGAGATAGGTTGAGAGATACTCAAAACCATTAAGAACACATTTTAAGCACAAAAGTGTTTTCCCCCCAACATTTTAGTTTCCTGTAGTTTCATCAACAATTCCCATGCTGTTCAAGCATCAAACACAACTCTTTCTCTGGAGTCTAACACATACTGTGGGGAAATGAGGGATAAATATTTGCGGGAATAAGGAACAGCTGTGTACAATCTGTTAAGGCCACACGTCTGGGTGCTAAGACAACACAAATAATCAAGCACATAGCTAATATGTCCAGCTGTTTTTATGATTTTAGTGAATCTGTGCATAGCAAAACATCAGAAACACCAAAAATTCAGCAAAAATACCTCAGTAATGCAAAAAAGGCTGTATGTCTCTGGATAAGCAGTTGGTGTATGGATAAGCAGAAGATACAATAATGAGTGATGGAAACTCTTTGAAAAAAAATTCCACCCCAACAAGTTTTTAGTTTGTCTCCCTAGGTGAACCTTGAAAGCTTCTACCTAGAATCCTACCACAGTGTTTGCCTTTCAGAAATGTTTCAAAGGAAAATCTCTTTAGCAAGCTAGAACTGTTAACTGTTCAAACATTTGGAAAAACCCTTTTTCAAAGAGTGTACTTAGAATCCTTAGTATTCTTAAGCCATTTTAAGTAAGGTCCCAAACAAAGCATTCAAACATTCAACATGGTTTTTATTTTAAAATCTTCAAGCAGTGTACTCTTGGTGGCCAAGGGATAACCATAAGGTACTCTAACAGTAGGAATAATGTTGGTTTAAAAAAATTTAGCTTTCCAATTTATGTGTAAAAAAAGTAAAAAACTGAATTATCTGTAACACCAAGATAGAGGTCATATTTGTTAATGTCCCTGAATTGTTAATTAGGAGTTAGCATGCAGCTGCAATAGCTCAAAATTATAATGAATATCACAGATATTCGACAAAAATAATAAAAGTTAAAGATATGTCCTTCATTATAATTATGCAAAATCAATGATAGAATGCAAGGAACACAGTCACTCTAAGTAGCACACTACAGCAATAGGAAAGTTATTTTGATCTGGCATTAAGACTGATGCTCCAAATTAGCACTCTGAAACAGACAGTTGGCAGTGAACATTTCAGCAATTCACAGTAGTTCTCCAAACTTCAGACAGTTTCATGCACTCCAATTGTCTGGTGTTTTAGTCCATGTTCACAGCTAGATGTTGCAAGCCATAGATGAAAATCTTGGTGCTGGGGGAAAATATATTATGGGCACTACTGTGTTAAGCAAGGCATTGAGGTGTTACTGAATTTATTCAATACAGAGATTACAGAGATTTCAAACAGGTGCAAAATGCTGTATTCAAATTATTTGAATGATTTCATAAAATGTTTTGAATAATTCAATCATTTAATTTTGCAGCACTACTTGCATTATTTAGTTTGTTTCTATGGTTCTTTCACTTCACTTTGACTTACCTCAGTCACATTATACCTTTTATCATTGATGGACCTGACAGCATGCTAAAGGGTAAACACAGAAACTATATCCGAGTTAATCCTGTTTGCACTGATTGAGCTGAAATGTTACACAACAGGAGGAAAGGAGCTGAAGTGTATTTGCTGAATTTAAAAAATAAATAAATAATATTCATATGATAAATGAAATGTCAAGCCAAGTTCGATTGCTGTCCAGGGAAGGCCAATCCCCCCTCACTCCGTTCCTCTGTCTCTTTTTTCCACCTCTGTGTGGTTCTCTGACATTTAATCTGATTTCTTTGGGGCAACATGCAGGGGTTTGACTCTTCCACCTTGACAGTCCACATGTGAGGTGCTTTACTGCTGTTCTTTTGCCACCTTGTGCAAAACTTTCTACAATACTTTCCATTCTTCATTCCAAGTTATCCAAGCAGTTAGAAAATAGTATAAAGGGTTTCTCAGTGTGCAAAATAATACATTTGTTACAAAGTTGATAATAATGTAGGAATGTTATCAAATATGAATCGATTATTTGGAATGAATAGATAATGTGTTCTACACAGATACAGATTATTTAGAAGGCTTGCCAGAAGGGTTCTGGTTGTGAATAGAGGTGTGCAACGGGGCTTACATCTCATAGAACTTAACTAAAAAAATTTTAGGTGAAAGTTTTTACTTTCATGCAGGCACAAGCAAGCAGTTAGATATGAAGCTCACAGGACAAACAAAGACCACATTCATTAACATTTGAAGCATTTACAGTATTCATTTGTTCTCAGTAGCTGCCTGATCAGGGCCACAGAAGTTTAAATTAGGGAATTTTGGGAAATGGAACCACAAAAATTTATTAGAAAATTCTGCAGGCAGTTAGAAAGAAAAATAATAACCACTTGAGTGGTATTAGTAAAAAAAATAAATAAATAAATAAAATAAATAAATAAAAAAGCCCCGCTGATATCATTAGTTGAGACCAGTTATGAACTCGAGTGATATAGCTGAGACTGAGGATCTGTTCCAAGGACATAATGGTCGGGTTCATAATTAATTAAAATAAAAAAACATCTGGTTTATCCCACTTTAGGTTTCAATCTGAATGCAGATATAGATATTTGGAGCACTAAACAGATGCAGATAGTGGCATTGCGTTTTACATTGCTTTATTACAATGTGCTTCCCTTTCATATGTAGCTCATTTCTCACAACCAAGATTAACATTTATTTATTCCCCATTTTCCATTTGTGTTATGTTGCTCTGTGAGGCAACATGTGCAGCAGTTTGAAAAGATGCTGGCTTCACGAGTTAACCCTCACCCTCCCTCTTTTGGGGGGGGGGGGGGGCTGGGGGGTAAGAAACAAAGAAAGAAAGATTTGGAGGGAAGATGAGAGCTGGGGATTAAGACAAAATAAGGAATGGTGGAGAGATAGGGAAAGACCAAATGAGCTCCTTATGTGGTTATTTCTTTATTAAATTTTGTTTAGTTATTTCTCAGCTTGGGAGGTTACAATTTGAATATTTACTTTGGTATGTGTTTCTATGCATTAATATATTGGTGGGTGTGTGTGTATTGTATATGTGTATTGTATGTGTACATATACAGATTTTTTAAAATTTACTTGAACTACTTGCTTTGGCAATAATGCAGTAAGTAACAGTCATGCCAGTGGATCACTGATTAATTGAATTGAATTAAATTGAATTGAATTATAATAAAGAAGAGAGAGAGGATGATGAGAAGAAGATGAGCGAGACAAAAATAAGAAGGCTTGGGGAGTTGGTAAATAAATGCATAAAAAGTGGGTCGAAAAAAAGGGAAAAACAGAGTGAGTAAACCTAAAATAAGGTTAAAAAAAATGTTCTCTACATATATTCACATGCAAAATTAAATACTTTCTTTATAATTACTAGGCTACTTGGCAGAAATATGTGCATGGGCATTCACACTGTGATTTAAGTGAACTAGTTTGCTCACCTTTACAATTTTTTAGAGGCTGTTAATGCATTAATCAAACCTACCTATTGTCTCTAAAGTTTTGGAGATGTTTCTCCAAGCAAAATTCGTTTTTTTTTTTTTTTTGTTTTTAATTTTACAATTTGATGTATTTAAAGCAGTAAATTGCAAAAATACATTTCTTTTCCATTCAACTACATTGCAAAAAAAAAATGATAGCAAATGAAAACAGATTGAAGATGTACAAAATTATGTAATATTTCTTATCATAAGTTTACTATGACTATTATAAAAGTTGCATAATGTGGGGGGAAATCCCACCATACCTCACTCCTATTTGTAGTCACCACATTGCTTTGCTTCTCACTACATAAAGTTAAATATACTGCACTTTATTGCATCATCTGGCCCCTCCCACCTTATATCACTATAGATACCACCAGCCTTCACTGAAAATTAACTAGTTAGTTGTCTAGCTAGTTAGAGTTAACCTCAAGTCTGATTTAAATAATATTCTAGCAGTTAAACAAGCTAACCTATTGAACCCTTAGACCGCTGCAGTTGTATAGGCTGTCCTCTTTGAGAATGTGAAATTGTAAGCCAATACTACATTGTAGTGAAAAACATGATTGTTATTACACAGTTATTACATCATACTAGCGCTAATTCCAGTAATATACGTATGCCAACAGAAATACATTTATATACACACCTGCACACCAGAAGTGCCTCTGATCTGTCAATCAAAGTCATACAGAGCAGATCAGATACAGCAGTGGGGGCAGTGATGCAACTATTCAACACAACCTTGTATAACATGCATAAACTCAGCTGATAAGGCGCAAAACCTTATCTACAGTTAAAAGGGTAAACACATACAAGCATGGGACACACACACACTCACTGCAGTGCACTTGATTCTGTCACATAAATGTCTGTGACATCTGGGGGCCATGCTATAGGGACAAAAGGTCCAAAAACATGTCATGCTTTTACACTGTTTGTGTACATGTGCACGTGCATGTGCAAGAGAAGGAAAGGGCCTCAAATATTCGCACGCTAAAGGGTTTAGCACATGTAATTCATCATAGTGGCAGGAATAAAATGACAAGTAGACTGAAAGAAAGCAGCTGAGCAATGGCTGAAAATACACTTGTCTGTTCCCTATGAGAGAGAGAGAGAGAATAAGAAAATGGAGTGTAAGGTAAAATGAGAGAAAGAGAGAGAGAGAAAGAGAGAGAGAGAGAGAGACAAAACTGAAGAGAAAAATGAGGGAGTAGCACAAAAGGGAGGAAAGAGAACAGAAAGGGAGGTAGATGGACATAAAAAAATAAAGCAGAATGAAAAGCAGGGGGAAAAAAACATAAGAGTGAGAGAGAGGGTATATTTATGCAGAATGGTGCACAGCAGCTAGCATCATTACCTCACAGCTCCAGGGTCGCTGGTTCAAACATAAGCTTGGGTTACTGTCTGTGCAGAGTTGAATGTTTTGAACCTTTTTTCTCCAAACATGACAAGCTGAATTATTCCCCAAAAATTTTGTTTTTGTTTCATCTGACTGTTCCAAACAGGTTCTGAGTTGTCTAAAAGTTTCTAGATGCACAACATTGTGTTCTTTTTTTTATCAGAGGAGTTTTGTGTTTGGTGTTGGAACAGAGATCATTGCTTATGGTTTTCTGTGTAACTGCTGTTCCTGCTGCTTTCAGATCATTCTACAACTCTTTTGAGTGACTTCTAGCTTCTCTCTTACCTTCCTTATCATTGTGAAATCTTGTGTGGCACACTTAGTTGTGTATAATACATCTATAATATAAATTAATGTATTGTAGTGACAGAGATGTTTATGGTCTTTGCTTTGACTCTTTACCTTGTTCCTTTTGAGTGTTTCTTAATAATGTTGTCCCTGAAAAGCTCCTTCACCTTCACAATGATTGTTATTGCTGTGATAAATCTTTCCAACTAATGGCAACGTCGCTTATAATGACACCAGATGCAATTTGCACCAGATGCAACATTTCTTTAGCAGCAATTACATATATCTAGAACATGGTTTATTTTTATGTAACATTTACATACATTTTTTTACTATAGTAAATAATAACTCAAGCAGAAAAGTGGACACAGAGAAGTGAGGAGGAAGTAAGGAATTAAAAAAGGGGAGGGAAAAATGTAATGGGATCTAACGAGTGAATAAAGAGAGAGAGATATTGAGGGGAAAGAGAGAAAAAGGGTGAGACAAAAATGAAAGGAGTGGAGAAATATAGCAAATAAGACAAAATGAGGAAATAGAAGAAAGCTGTGTCAATATGTGTACATTTTGTGCTTCACTAGTCTGGCACCCCATCCTGGGTGTATTCCTGCCTCACACCCAGCGTTCCTGGAGTTGCTTCTGAATGAATGAATGAATGAATGAATGAAATTGAGAAACAATCATACAAAACAAGAGGGAGGGCAAAGGGGAAGGGGAGTAGGATATGAGGAGGCAAGAAGAAAGTTGGGGGAAAAACAGAAACTATAAGTAACTGTAAGCCTGTAAGAAAGAGATCGGAGGGAAAATGTTGCACTATGGAGGTATAGCACCACCCACAGGACTTTAACAGAACTGCAGTACACACACACACACACACACACATGCATTGCGTAGTGCACTGTGATAAATTATTAAAAATGTCACACTCGCTTGTGGTAGCCGGTGTCTCCCTCAGGTCCTGTTGAGTCCCCTCTTTGTCCCTTCATGACTGAAACTTTAACACAATTAGACCAGAGACGGCCAAATCAGCCATATACTGCCAAATATTTTACACACTGCAGGAGCACAATGACAGAATCATAACTCAATATAATATCTCACACTCATATCTCTGGACCAGTCCGAAACTGTGTCCTACCTCCTCTTCCTTACAGCTATTCTTGTGCACAACTTTTACATTATACATATTAGAACCCTACAGAGATGACATGAAGTGAGCAGAATACATCTTTGATAGGATGCCAGTGTGTGCGTACACACACACACACACACACTTATTCACACCTACAGATAATTTAGAATAGCCATCCCTCCTACCTCCATGTTCGTTTTTGGACAGTGGGAGGAAATCCATGCAAACACAGGGAGAACACCACACAGACAATAACCTAAGCTCAGGCTCAAACTGGGGACCCTGGAGCTATGAGGTGGTAATGCTAACTCTAAATGTTTACATAAATTATTAGTCATATGGTGAGCATTGAAAGTAATATAAAGATTGCAATAATGAAAGTACATTTGCAGAAGGACAAATTTGATTATGGGTACAACGTACAAATACAAATTTGATTATGGGTTTACAATTCATACAGTTAGAATCTCATCTTTGCCTTTACACATAATTACTTTTGGCAGGAAAATAACTTCTCATAGAGCAATAGCAACTCATCCCATGTGAAGCAGAATTCCCGCAGGATCCCAAAGTCTAAAAACAACTGAAAAGTGAAGCACAGGCCAAAAAATAAGGTATACATAACTTTTGCTACCTAAAATTGGGTGGTCTGCCACCAAAGCTGTTGTTTAACACATCTAGATGTAAATATCAGGAAATAACATCTGAAATTCTGATCTATCTTCTAGTGTTCCTTTTTTTTATCTGAAACCTAAAATATCCTCAAGGGACACAAAGGAGTTTGTGGGGAGAGGAAAGGAAATGCAACAGATAACAGATTGCTGTCAATACAACAAAACCCTTTCAAAGGAGAGGAAAAGAACAGTCAAAAAAATAAGTATTAGATGGATGTAAAGTAGATTCAAAGCAAATTAACACAGACGCATTGGTGTGGGGGAAACACTCAGCTCGAAATTGCAAATTTAAAAGCAAAAAGTGCTATGCACGTGCCAGAGTAGGACACATAGCCCATACATGTAGGAAACCAGCTGCCTAGTATGTAGAACAGGCAGAGACAGGTGATGACACAAAGCTGTTTAGAGTGTACAGTATTTACACCACATGTAATGGGGAAAATGGCATAATGGTGAATGTCACTTTGGATGGAAAAGATGTGGACATGGGTGGGGATACTGGGGCTGCAGTCTCATTATTGTCAGAAGTGAGTTACCAGAAGGTTCTACCACACCTGCCACTGAAGGAAGTGAAAAGGCAGCTGACTACTTACTCAGCAGAGAAAATTCCCTTGCTAAGGTATGTAGAGGTACCACTGCAATATGAATGTCAGAAGGCATCTCTGCCACTGAAAAGCATCTATCCATAAACACTCACGGTGGGCTGTACAGGTACCTTTGCTTGAGCTAGGGGTCTCTAGTGCGACATCTATATTTAAGTCAGTCATGGACCAAATCTTACAGGGACTGGATGACATTCTCATCACTGCATACTCAAAAAAGAGCATATACAGAGGTTGGATTAAGTACTGGTGAAATGCTCCAAATACACCTTCCTTCAGAACAGTGTTGAAACTGGGTCATCAGATTGACAATGACTGACTTCACCCCATGGAAAACAAAGTAGCAGCCATTGCCAAGGCACCAAAGCCCACTAACATAATGGAGGTGAGGTCATTTTTAGGTCTCCTGAATTACAACGGCCAATTCCTGAAGAATCTGTCAAGCTTACTATAGCCATTGCAGAACCTAATTGGACTGCAGAGTCAGATGTAGCACTGCAGAAAGCCTAGCAACTACTGCTCCAGACAAGTTGTTGTTGCATTATGACACTAATAGACACCTGAAGCTTGCATGCAATGCATCACCATATGTCCTAGGTGCAGTGATCTCTCATATCAGGGATAATGGTGAAGAGAAACCCACAGCTTTTGCTTCAAGGACGGTGTCAGCTGCCAAAAGAAATTATGCCCAAATTGAAAAGGAGGCACTATCAATAATCTATGGAGTCAAAAAGTTCCGAAAGTATCTCTATGGCCAGAAATTTATTCTGGTCACAGATCACAAGCCTCTGTTGGACATTCTGGGGACAAAGTCAGTAGTGCCAACATTGGCAGCTTTGAGGATACAGAGGTGGGCCTTAATATTCATTTACAATATACAGTTACAACATTGAGTATCATACGTTCTAGGAGCACATGCATACAGATGCATTATCGAGGTTTCCAAAACCAGGACAAGACCACACTGCAGAAGAAGAAAACTATTCTATTTCTCTATCTATATCTATTCTATATCTATTTCTCAACAATGGATAAGCTACCTGGGGGACACGGTGGCTTCATGGTTAGCACTGTTGCCTCGCACCTCTGGGGTTGGGGGTTTGGATCCCACCTCTGCTCTGTGTGTGCAGAGTTTGCATGTTCTCCCTGTGCTTTGGGGGTTTCCTCTCCTAGTCCAAAGACATGTGTTATAGGCTAATTGGCATTTATGGTATTTGCAGCTTATGGGCTCACAAATGACATCATTTGAGTTTGTCCAGTTCATTAAAGGGAATGGCATTAAGCCCAGCTAGTGTGAAGACAAAAATGAACATTTACTGTGCCGCATTACCCCTGGGTGTGTTATTTCCTCCAAATATACTACAATGTTTAATCAGGGTAGTTAAACCTATGATAAACACCTCTACGTAGAAGTGTAGAAAAAGCAGTGTAGCTTATTATTGAATCAAAGCTAACCGTGACATTATTTGCGAATTATTTTGCCATCAACAGCAAATCCAGAAGTGAATCTTCACATTGTCAGTGCCACATACATTTATCTTCAATAACAATCATTCACACCATTCCACCTACCACTGTGTTTTTTGGACAATAAGAGGAAACTACTGTAGAGAACATGTAAAACTCCACACAGACAGTACTCCAAACTTGAACGCTGGACCCTGGAGGTCTGAGACAACAATGCTTCATGCTGACCTTCTGTGCCTCCCATCAGTGAAGCACTTTGATTCATTTGATTTCTATTGTAATACATGCTAGCATGGCTAGCTAGGTTTGCTGTCCTTCTTTGTAATGTCTGTATGCTAGTGCTCACAGTCAGTGAGAGGTCTTGGCCTTCTTGAAAGCCTAGAGTGATGTTTTTCCCAGAAAATAACAATTATAAAGGAATGGTCAGTTATTTCCACTGTCACTTTATGTTTGTGGTCAATCATATGTGTCTTGACCACGTCACGCACCTAATGTCTTAACAACTGGGTGAACTAGCTTGGCTGTATCTGTGTAGACAAGTTCTAAATCTGTGCATAAGCACTGCCAGAACATACAAGGAAATTGGCATTTATCACACACACAGCTGCAATGGAAGTTCGTATATACCACACATGCTAAATTGATATGCTTGTGCAGTCACACTCATTTACATAAAAAACAAACCACCATATGTGGGAAAAAAAAGTCCCTTTAAAAAAAACCCAGTAGCCTGCTTGATTTGGACAACATGGACCATGTCAAAAGTCGTCTAAGAAGATTAATTCCACCCACAATTGTAGCTGGCAGGCTGAAAGACCCTTAATTTGGCTACTGTGCCTTTAAGACACTTGCCACTGTGACAAATATTCTCACACTAATTGAGAATCTATCGTTGGTCTTGTTTGGTATCGGAGCGGCGGTGTATGTGCTGGCAAATTCAGGGCCTAAATTTGTTTTTAAAACAAGTGGTTGCAGTTGGAGTTTCTAGTTCTGTTCTTAAGGAAACTGTAGCCTTACTCACTCTGAAGAAAATAGGAAGCTGGAAGGTGCAATGTGTGATGTTAGGCAAGTTTAATTCAGACTCATTTAAAACAATTTAAAAGACTGAGTTTTCCATGGTTACTCACAGTGTTGGTGATGTCACAGTTTCCCTTCAGTTGAAAGGTTTGTTAAACTTACAGCTGGCAGGTTACACATGTGAGCTTCTGAAGTATGTAGTTTGCTTTGAAGAGCTGTGGGGCTGAGTGCATTTCACTGCATCCTGGTGCTGTTAGTTAGTCCATGTTAATTAAGCTTAGGTATTGTAAGCTTACTGATGCCATTTAAAGTATCTTGTGTAATAAAAGTCAGTACCTTAGTTTTAATATATATTGTGTTATAGAGGGAGCACTGAGCACTGGAGATACATAATAGGTCAAATGGGAGGAACCACAGAGAGTATTTAAAAAAAAAAAATAAAGCTTAAATTCTGTGGAGCCTCAAGATAAACAAGCAATAGATAGCCAACCAGACACATAATAATAGATAAGGATCATAAAACAGCAGTGGTGATGGATGTGGCAATTCTAGGTTGCGGTATCTTCCAGGAGATGGATACCAGAAGCTGGAGAAACACCAAGAACTGGAAGAGGAACTGGAGAGATTGTGAAAGGTTACAGCCTGCCATTGGTGACAGAAGCAATAGAAGAGCAGCTCTGACAGATTCCAACTCAGATTAAAACTCAAGAGTCCTGATTCTGATGAATTACTCTCCAGAGAAGGCATTAGAAGTAGTTAATGTTCATAGCTTATATGTTTGGTGTGCCTTTCTGAAAAGTTACAAAATTATAGATTATAAGATAATCTTTTGTCATTAATATAATGTTTTGTCCTTGCCCACATTGTTATCATCATAAAACCAGCACCTTTGTTAGAACAGTCACTTCATTCTTGACCTATGTACAGTTTGACATTTCAAAGACATCTTTCTGAATACAAATTAGTGAGTAGAAGGTAGATAAGCATGTGTTGGTGTGGGTGGGGTGCAGTTAGCAGTCAGTAATTTTGTGATATTTAGAGAAAACTAAAATCAATAAATGGTCATAAGTGTTATGTTACAAGGACAGCATTTTGGAGCTACATCCATTAAAATGAGACAAGAATTTAACATAAAATTTAAGTATCTCTTAGAGTAAATGTGAGAACAACCTTGAAAAGTCCTGCAGTTTAATGTTGCAGTGTCTCTTGCAGATGCAAATTAATTCACATAGTGCCAAACAAACACACACACACACATACATATATCACTCATGTGCTTAAATAGGGTAGTCCCAGGTGAAGCCAGTTGCAGTATTGACCGCACTGGTCTATGCCTCCCTCTGCCAGTGTTACGGGTGTTACACAGCCAGACATTACAGTGGTTCCCCCCAGGGACAGGTCCTGATATCCCCAAACCTGCTTTATGATCCAGATCAAAGGTTCTAATGAGTTCAGGGTCCGGTATGTGTCGCGCCAGCACCCATGAACGCTCCACAGGACTGAAACCTTCTCAGTCAAGTTTTGCTCCATACCTGTTGGGAGTCAATGAGGCAAGTGACTGTGTATGCCGGAGCCCCATCACTCAGGCGTGGGGTGGGGGAAGGGGGAGGGGGTGCCAATGGACTGCAGAGTAATATGTTGAGGCACGAGACATGGAACATGGGCTTGATCATCATGGATCTGGGGAGCTGTAGTTGATAGGAGACTGGGTTAATTTAGTAGAAAGCCACACACCCGCTGCCCTGGATGGAAAGTATAGTCCATGTTCTGGCTTCACTGGTGGTTAAAAGTGAAGAGCGGGCCTTCTACCAGCTCTATCAACATCACTGGACAAGGTGATCAGCTGAAAGTACAGCCATGTTGGCTTCCTGTTCCGGAAACATGGGTGGAGGATAGGCGAACTGGCACTCAAAAGGAGACATGCCCAGGGATGTGTGTTATGGGTATACTCCATCCATATCAGGTGATCAGCCCAGGATGAAGGGTTGGTGGAGACCAGACACTGGAGGGTCTGTTCCAGGCCCTGGTTCACTCTCTCAGTCTGGCCATTAGCATGAAGTTGGAAACTGAGGGCCTAGGGTCTCCAGTCAGAAACCAGGTCGCTAGGAATGTCTTTAACCCTCACCACATGCCCCAGCAGGAGCTCAGTGGTCCCCTTGGCAAAGGGGAGTTTCTGCATTAACATGGAAAATTGAAATTGAGAAAAGAAATTGTCCAGCATGGAAAAAATGGATGCCAGCTGCAGTGATTCAAAGGCCGTATTCATGAGAGATGGGGGTCCTGATCTTGTTGAGGCCCTGGTAATCTATACAAGGATGAAGGTCCCCATACTTCTTCCCCACAAAAAAACCCCATCGCCCCGGCACGGTGAATAGTATCAAGAAAGTAGCAAGATTTGCCCAATCCTGAGAGTGACTGACCAGCTACATTGGGTTACTCTCCCAGAAGTGAGTGGACATGGGCAGTGGATCCTCTAGAGCTGAGCTTTGGATCCTCTAGATTTTCCAGGGGTAACTCAAGAGCCTTAGCCAGAAAGGAGTCAATGAAGCTGAGAATGTGTGTTACTAAGTTTATGTGTGTCAAAGTGTTGAAATTACAGGACTGGCACAGAGTCACTGTTGGGTTTTTAGCGAGACCCTTAACCCATAGTTTCTCAACCTTGGGGTCACAACCCTACAAGGTGTCACCTGAGATATGGATGGGGGGTCACAGAAATTTTTACCAATTGTTATTTATAATATAGTTCTATGTGTGTAAACCTGATTTACTGTATGAATTGAATTAAATCTTAATTTCATTTCAATTTAATTTAATAATTAAAATGGCCAAATTAATAGTAAAATTTCATTCAATTTGGAGCTTTAATTTTTACTCAAAGCTTTACCCCAGACCACAGCGGGGTCATTTCCAACATGATGTCATGAGCATATTAAAAATAAGCATATTTTTGTGTGCCACTACAAACCACAATATTCATGCTGTTCTTTGCAACACATGGGTGATATTTTAGTCCCAACTGTTGATTCCATTTAGTAACACTTTTTTATGGGACACAGGGTTCAGTGCCCTTGTGTGCATCATATCAAAGTAGTAATCTAGGTTCGACGTAACAACCAATATTAGATGCAATCTTTTGAATATGCCTCCTGACTTTGATATGCTGCAATGTGACCCACAAGCCCAGTCCTCTCATTAGATGCGGTGAGTGCCTGCAGTTTTGGATTGGTATAAACCTCTTTGATCTAAAGTAATTAAATCTTTACCTCTTTGATGTATAACAATTAAATGTCACGTGTGATATGTGTTTGTGTTTTATATATGTTTTTTTTTTGTTTGTTTTTTTCATTGATGAGATTGTGAGAATTTTGGGCTTTTGGCCAAAAAAAAGTTGCAAACCCCTGCCTTAAGCCCTTCATTACTCAGCTCTGTCCTAGAATTTAGTGTATGAATGTGTGTGCACGGTGCCCTGCAATGCCTTGGCGTCCAATCCAGAGTGTATTCCAGGCTCGCACCCAGTGTTCCTTGGATAGGCACTGGATCCACCACAACCCAGACCGGGATAAAGCAGTTACTATAAGTAATTGACAGAGTAAGTTGTTTTTGCAAATTCATAAAACAGCGAACTAGCAAAGATTATTGAGGTTTAAAAAAAATCTCAGAAGGCATCAACATTCAATCAAAGTAAAAAAATAAACAACAGAATTGTCAGGAAGGACAGCAGAAAACTTTTGCACTATGGTTATGATGGTTATGATGTGATGAGTGAGTGTGTATGTTTAGTGTCTCTCTCGATGGTTCACCCTTCATGGGCTGTGCATTCATCTGTTTCAGCACTGAGAGGTTTCCCATGAGCCTCTCTGGATCAATTATTTAAAGTGATAGAGTCCCATCACACCTAAATGCCACTGCTCCTTGTGTCAATTCACGCCTGTCTGTCTTTCTTCTAAACTCTCAGTTCGAGTTTTATTGAAGTTTTATTGAAGAAACTGGCAAACAAATCCAAGTGTCCAAAAATGCCATCCAAAGGAACGTGACAAAGTCTGTGTTTGTTTGGAAGTGTAGTCTTGGGCTTTAAAAATTTATCTAATATTTCTTATGAAATTATACAACAAATATAAGACTATTTCTAGATATGTTTACTAAATTCAAGCTTGAAATTTTCTTACATCTCAAATCTCAAATCACTTGGCATATATTTTTGCTTATATCAAGTATTCTAGAAATAAGAAAAAAACATCTGTCAATAGAATAAGATCATTTTAGAATAGAATATAGAATATCAATAGAACAAGATTTTAAGATATGTAAATATGACCAGAAAGTCTTAATGGTCTTTTATTTGTTTGCAAACAATCTAGTAAAAAGAAATATCAGTTTAATTTTAAAAAATATTCAAGATATTTTTACTTGCTAAGATATCATTTTTGTGCAGTCATCACCCCAAATGTAGTTAATCTGACATGTTTGGTGTCCAACATTTGCATCATTAGTTTAGGCAATAGCTCAACTACAAAATTAAAGAAACAAAACTTTGACACTGAACATGTATTAGCTCATAAACAACATTTTGGGCATTTGGCACCAAGCTTGTGTCTATATAGCACATAGCCATAGAATGATAAAGAATAGCAAATACCAGTGGGAATGATTTAAAACATTGATTAAACTTTTTGTGTGTGTGTGTGTGTGTGTGTGTGTGTGGACTCTCTCATGGGTAGTCAAGCATAAATATTTCAATTGGAATGTTTTAAAGGGGATCTTTCTGCTGAAGATGGAAAGCCGAACTGGATAAGAAATTTGGCCAATTCTTTATAAAACATTCATTCCTCACTGAGGCTTCAGCATTCAACAGTAGAGAGAGAGAGAGAGAGATGCACTCATGTGCATGACTCAGCATGTGCATTCCTCCAATCAAAATTTGTGTTTAACAAATAAGTATTTAGCACAGCCTCATGAGTCGAGCTCATGACATATTGATGGCGCTATATTACAAAGTGAGATCAGTCAAACTCTTGGACATGAAAAACTTTTTTTCTGACAAATTGTGAAATGTAAAGGCGCTTTGCAGCTTAAAGAATCCTTTGAAAGGTCAGAAGAACCAGTGAGTTTATGACAACTCAGAAAAAAAGTTAAGATTGACTGAAGTGTAAACTCACTGCAGTGATATGCCAAAATATTCAAGGAAACGGGTGCAAGTTGATGATGTATAGTTCGACCCTGCATTCACACACCAGCAAATTTTTCACCTCACATCACCCAAATCACTATATGTTGGCCACTCTCCTGAATTTACTGCTGGTTGCCATGGTCTAGTTTGTGCAATTGCCATCATTACATGCATGATCTGTTTTCTATGCAGATTGATGGGACTTGAGTTTATTTACCAGTATTCCATAAACCAGTTTTGACCCCTATACAATCAAAACAGCTAATATTCACAACAATGTAACACTTTATTTCAGTTAACAAGAGGCTCACCAGCAATCCATATATTTTTATGTAGCTAGTTATGGCAGAATTTCTCCACTTAATTGATCAGGAAAGAATGTTTGATAGGAACCAAAAGGAACTTAGTGACACCTTAGTTACTCATTTGCATAAAGCTTCAACTTTATTGCATCCTCTGGGTCCAGCCACTTTGCTTTGCCAGTGGTCGTGCTTCCCCGCTGTCATATTTAATTTGTCATCTCTCTGTGAAAATAAATGACTTCCAGTTACTTTATTGCAGCACATTGCTCCCACTGTAAATGCATGATTAATACTGTCACTTTTTCCAGTCACACACAGCAATCCCAAGCGATGTCAGCTGTTTTTTTAATTAATCTTTGTCATGCTATAGTGAGGTACTAGCTTATTTTTAAAGCATTTAAAAATAGATTTGTAGGAAATCATGTAGTGATTTGTAGTGATCATTCTACTATGATGTATAATCATAGATGACTGATAATTCTATTATGTTGTATATAGATTAATTATCATTCATGAACATATGAGAAAATTTAAAAAAATTACATTCCATTTCCATGCTTTTTATGTGTTAATATCACCTATTTTTGCATACAGAAGTGTTTAACATATGCCATTTCTCATTAGTGGAGCTGGTGATGAATCAGAGAATTAATCATACTTGATTTTATCATCAAAATTGGCATGCCATTACTGTAGCACTGAAAGGGCCAAGGTCTTACCATTGTGAGTAAAGAAAACAATATCATACATTAACATATTTGGGATAATAAAAAAAATAAACTAATATGAAGTATGATAAATATGTTCATCATAAAAACCTCCCACAGCAGCTGTAACTGCTGCCCACACTGAACAGCAGATATTGATTTTTCCCTGCACATGATTTACCATTTAAAAAAATGTGATTAATGATTTATTATCCAGAACAGACAGCTTAATTAGCATTTCAACCATTTCAAGTCACAGTAAGGAACTGCTTGCTGACAGTGGCAATCAGAAAAATATTGCATTGATTGCTGACCGGTGCAGGAGAGGAAAACAAGCAAACAAACAGTGTATTTACTTACTGCCTAATTAAAGTATAGTTACTATTAAAATTGTTTGTAAAGTTTTAGATTTGACACTTCATTGTAGTACAATTAATCTTTTTAGATGAAAATTTTCTGCCTATTTTCTCTTTCATTTTCAGCTGTAAATTTTCAGTGGCAGTTAATTGATGTTAAATATATACTTGTCTAATATTAGTTAAGTTGTTGCAAACATACATTAATAGATACTAGTTCATTAATGAACTCAAAACATTCTCCATTTACCTTGACAGGAAGCAGAAGTTCCCCACAAATTAAGTCGAGAGCACATGACATTGGGGAAGGGGGCAAAGCTTCCAGGTGGTGTCAGCTAATATCAGAGAGCTTAAAACATCTGCACATTCATCTCCTGGTTTTATTGAGGTGAAAAAGACTGCTCTTTTGATATATTTTTGAGTGACTTGTACTAGCTTTCAGACAACATGCAGTTGTGGATAATACTTTTATTAATATTGGCAAACAACAAACAAATCCAAGAAACTCTTGGCTTAAACTTGGTCAAGCACAAACCAGTACATCAGGAGATTCACAAACTGGATATCAGAGGCAAAGGCAAAATCACAAAAACCAGGAAAAGAGACCAGATCAAAAACCATGAATGAGAACACTGATACAAACGCTTAGTACATCAGATGCAAAAACACAGTTGAGTGGATACTTCACAAAGAACGAGTCTATGGAGTGTGCTTAAATAGGTGAGTGGTAATTGAGGTGTGTGTCTGGTCAGTAATCTGGTGACTGTGAATGTGACATTGAATGACACATTTGGGTGCTGTAGTCCTCGGCAGCTGTATTTGTATGACACTAGCATAAGCTATGTTAAATTGAGGATCTCCTACTCAAAACACATAAAGGATGGCAGGTCTAGTGATTTAATTAGAGCAAATGTCACTGGACATTGCGGCAGTGTAATATCATGTAGGGCCAATTAAATCATTATATCGCACAAGCCTACTGAAGAGTCTGTGTTTCCAGGTTTTCCTCGGCGATGTTGAGCTGTATTTCTTGATCCTTGCCTTCTTTCCTTCCAAATACCTCTCACATTGCTTTAAGGTGTGATTGAGAGGTGACAGATTAAATATAAATTAAACTAATATAAAATGCACATCTAAAGATAGATTGGGGTGATGCCTTACTTGAAGATTTGGTAGTTTTGCACAGGAAATGTGTTTTTAATGACCACAGCAATCTCTTTTCTGTGAGTGATAAGTGGCTGATCAATCGATTCTGTTTGCAGTTTTAGTTGTTCTCTGCCAGCAACTCGCCCCACTTTTGAAGAGGTCAACATAAAAGTAATAGCATCTGCATGCACACTCAAGTCCTTTCTGCTCTTGGGATTTAGCCTTTTAGCAATTTGCTAGTGTGTAAATGTAGTTCTTGGAGTTCACAGAATTAGAACTTTGATCAATGAGACCCCTGGTCAGCAGTGATCCTGTGGTGGTCTCTTTCCATTGATACACAAGGAAGGATGACAAATCGTGCATAGACACAGATGGGCTACAGTCAATTTACAGTTGGTTTACCTACAAAGTGACCTATATACTGTATGATAGATGAACCTCATAAAATGGCCAGTGAGCACAGCTACAAGAAAATGTGCCTAATAAACTCAGCATAGCCTATATGTTTGCACAATTTGCAGTAAAATGAACCATGACTTGCTTTCTTTCTACAGAGACATCAGCACAGTCTCACCACAACCCTTCCCACACATTCCAAGATGCTGTAACAGGAATAATTCATAGGCTTTACCAGTGAAGGTGACTTAAGCCTGTCAGTATGCAGCGGTAAACTCTCACTCAAAGTGGATTACCGTGAGTCAGTACTGGGTGCTAAACTCCGGTGTGTGTGTACTGTTTATATTCCAGGTCTGTTTTCTCCAAACTCAATAATCTCTAAGAGAGATTTACATCCAGCATGAGGGCAAAGTGTTTAGATGGAGAACGTGGGACAGCACTTCGGTCAGAAAAATGAGAAAAGTGAAAAAGTGATTACAGAAATGCAGCATTCTTCACCCGCTGACCCTTTATAAGAAAATATTGATGAGTGAGTATGGGAGGAATAAAATGCCATCATGCTGCAAATCCCTTTAGTGATCCCTTGTAAATGAAAAGATGAAATTGTATACATAATATATATTTTTTTATTTTTATATATACTTTTTATAAAAGTTAATTTGATCCAGTTCTAAGAAAACTGGATCAGTAAACTTAAGTAATAATAATAATAATAATAATAATAATAATAATAATAATAATAATAACTTATTTTATATACTACATTTCATACATTTTAAATGCAACTCAAAGTGCTTTACAGTGTGAAGTAAAAAAAAAAAAAAAACAGTGACAAAGAAACAATAGGTAGTCAAAATAAAATAGTAAAATGGACAAATATTGTTTTCATGAAATGAATAATACAAGCTACAAAAGAAGAAAGGAAAATATATACCTTAAAAAATGTGTATAAAAAGTAATATAAAATTTATGTGATGGTGAAAAAAAATTATAAAATAAAGGGAAATAATCAAAGCTAGTTAAATTGGTTAGTTAGTTAGTTAGTTAGTGAAATGATCTACTTTTACTGATTTACAAGATATTACAAAAGAAATTCTCACAATGGGCAACTTAAATTCACAGGTAAAGTTATAACATATGTCAGTAATTATGTGGGAAAAGTTTTCCATATTCAGACTAATGCTATGCAGTGCTTAAAAATACATGCCTGCAGTTCACACCTCCCAGGTTGCCAAATTTTCCTTGTTTAATAATCTCAAAGCATTTTCAATTTTGCATAGACCAGTCTTTGAAAGCAAGCACTTACCTTTAAGCTCAAATAATTGGGGGATAAAAATATGGTCTAATAGAGCTAATTGGATAACATACAAATGCATATAATTACACACTCATATGTGTGTGAGATAGTAGCCTATTATATATGTGTTTGTAATAGTAACCTGTTATGTATATATAATAATAGCTTAACATATTGCAGATATACTGAGGATGACTGTCATGAATACTCCCTATTCCTTTAACAGGTTAACCCTATTCCTTTAACCACACTGTACACACATTTATCACTGTAATTCCAATATATAGTGATCAAAGATTCATCTCCAACTTTTCCTTTTATGTCAGGGGATTAGAATGAGCTATGAAGCTACCTAAGATCATTACCTCATCTCACTTTAAATATGTCTTAATCATAATATATGCACTTCAAGATGCTATTGCATCAAACATACATTCATGTCAGCTACTGCACATAGTTTTATCCACAAGCTCTCCACCCTTATAGAAGATAACAAAAACAATTCTAGATTCTTATTTAATACTCTAGCAAAGTTAACTAGGAATAAGACCACCACAGAAGCCTGCACACCATCAGTATTTAGTAGTGATAACTTTATGGATTTTTTTCAATGACAAATTTGTTAGGCAAAATTTTCAGTCTATTAATTTAAAGCCAGACAATTTCCTAAATAACCATGTAAATGACAATATAACCACATCAGATCAATGATTAGTATGCTTTACTCCCTTCAGGAAACCAAACTAATTTCTTCATTAAAATCATCAACTTGTGTACTAGATCCCCTACCTACACTTTTCTTCAAAAAGATACGACCAGAAGCAATTGAACCTCTATTACAAATAATCAGTTCTTCCCTGAGCACTGGCTATGTACCTAAATCCTTTAAACTAGCAGTTATCAAACCCCTGATTAAAATACCTGACCTCAACCCCTGTACCTGTCCAACTGTAGGCCAATATCAAATCTCCCCTTTATCTCCAAGATCCTAGAAAAGCACAGTAGTTACGCTTATACCTACACAGGAATAATATTCATGAAATCTATCAGTCAGGATTTAGGCCTGATCACAACACTGAGACAGTGCTGGTTAAAGTGGTAAATGACCTACTACTGGCTTCCAATCAGGGTTGTATCTCCTTGCTTGTGTTGCTTGACCTTAGTGTAGCTTTTGATACCATTGATCTTATTATTCTGCTTGATAGACTATAATTTTTTGTTGGAATTAAGGGAATGGTCTATCCTGGCTCAGGTCTTATTTGACTGATCATTATCAGTTTGTAGATGTAAATGATGACTTCTCTATGCATACTAAAGCAAAGTTTAATGTTTCACAAGGTTCTGTGTTAGGCTCATTGCTTTTTTGTCTATGTATGCTAACTCTACGTACAATTATTCGTAAACATGGTAGTAGCTTCCACAGTTATGCTGATGACACACGGTTATATGTTTCAGCAAAGCCAGATGAGAGATACCAGCTTAATAAATTTGAGAAATGTGTAAAGGATGCTGAATAACCTCCTCCTACTTTATTCTGACAAGATAGAAGTACTTCTACTAGGACCACAGGCAGCTAGAAGTAAGCTATCTGATTACATAATAGCTCTGGATAGACTATCTGATTCATCATGTGCAGCAATAAAACACCTTTGTGTGATTATTGACTCCAGTCTCTCATTTGAAGTTCATGTAGATAATATTACTACTTCCAGTAGGTGCATAAACAAGCTCCAGTTAGTCCAGAATGCAGAAGCCAGGGTCCTTACTAGGACCAGATCATATGACCACATCACCCCATCTTATCCACACTGCATTGGCTTTCAGTAAAATATCAAATTGATTATAAAATACTACTGTTGACCTATGAAGCACTGAATGGAAGCCACAGTACCTGAGCAAATGCCTGGTCTTTTATGATCTGCCACACGTGCTTCGATCAAAATTTGCAGGCTCTTTGTTGGTACCTTGAATACTGAAGACTACAGCAGGGGGCAGAACTTTTGCTTACAATGCCCCACAGTTAAGGAACAAACTTCCAATTAGTGTTTGGAACGCAGATACAGTGTCATTATTTAAGTCTAGGCTGAAAACATATTTGATTAGTCAAGGGGGGTGGAGTGGCTGGCTGCTGTATGTCCTAGGGTGCCCTTATGTCTGTGTCACTTTCTGGTTTTCCCTTTTAGTTATGCTGTCACAGCTAGTCTTGCCAGAGTCCCTACTTGCACTCTGCACACAATGTATCTTCTTAAACCATTACAGGACAAGAGCACACCTAATAATCTGAGTTCTCTCTCGCTTCCCCCTACCCTCCCCCTCTTTGTTGAGCTACATATGCTATTCCCGATCTACCTGTTGACTCTGGATCTGTTTGATCCATCCTGATGCCCCACTTCTGCTTCTGCCTGAAAATCACTCACTGCTGCTGAGGATGGATCACCATGAGATTACTGTGGATGGTACCACACAGACACCCTAAAGATGACTGTGGATATTCTTCCGTGGATAGCCTAAACACTGCAATTTACACTGCAGTTTACACTCCGAGCATGAGTTCTCTTTGGAGTCTGGTTCCTCTCAAGGTTTCTTCTCATGTCGTCCCAGGGAGTTTTTCCTTGCCACTGTCACCTCTGGCTTGCTTATTAGTGATAAACTTATACATTTTAAAATTTAATTTAAACTTTATATCCAGATTTCTGTAAAGCTGCTTTGTGACAAAGTCCATTGTTAAAAGTTCTATATAAATAAAATTGAATTGAATTGAATAAATCTTACAAATCTGCAGTGAGATATGACAAGGAGGCAATGTGTTGACTCAAACTGCAGTTGATTTTATAATGTTTTCAGAAACATTAAAACCAAAAGCTACAAAATGTACAAACGATTTACAATGATTGTGTGTTTGATTTACAAGCCTGACAAGAGATGTACAGGCACAGATGCACACTTTTGGTGAATGGCTCATCACACTGTGTAACTTCTGTGTGTGAAAAAACACAATAGGACATGAAGCATTACCATTCAATTTACAAAAATTCTATTTTGTTTTGATAACCACACATATTGGGCATACAAATTGATTTTATTTTTAGCATTCAGAATATTAAAATCAATACCCTCACTACTCTCTACATCACATAAACCTAGTTTCCTGAAATTGCTATTTTCCTCAATTTATGAGCTCCTGTACCATTTAGGCTAATCACTGGGAGGTATATACTGTGGGTGTGTGGGTATGATCTGTTGTGATTAATCTAAAGATTGAGAATAAACCCTGAATTTTTTTAAACATCTCCATACTGTGCAACATTGTCAAATAACATTTATTTCACCAAAATAGCAAATCAGTTTGTTGTTGAAATGAGAAACTGTCATTTAATCTGAGCAGCTGATCTGTTATTACCATATTTTCTGGATTAGTAAGCAAATCTGTGACTTATACAGCAAAAAGAGGGGTATATGTTATAATTTTTGCATTAGCCTAATTGTAATATGTCGGTGTATGGCTGGTGTGCTACCCTAGCATTTGCAATACTTGGCTACCTACATATGAAATTAAATCATGTGCTTCCATAATTATAATTATCATTCTTGTGAACAAAAACACTATGGCAAGAAGAAATAACAAAATTGTACGTAAAACAAAACAGCTTGGAAGCAGATATAAGTTATGCTACCTTTATTAGCAACCTTTTTTTCCAAAGGTTTTCTGGAAATTATAGTGATACAAAACATGAGTGAGAACACAAACTAGCAGGCGCTTTTCTATATTTTTACCTGGTTCTTATATTCTTTCTGTTTGTGATCAACATTATGGATTTGTTGCTCCTCCCTTTGAAGAATACATCATGTGTGTGTTTCCAAGCAATCACTGGAGACATACAGCTAACGGTTTGCATGTATGGATGGTTTGGCTGTGTTGAAAGGTCACCATTCTAATCTTCGCTGTTGAACACCTCAAAAACCATTCATCTGTTATCAAGCTAAGATTTCACCAAAAGAACAAATCAATCTGCTATTAACATTGGAAATCCATTGTGCATGTCATTAATCAGACAAATTAGTATAGCTTTCAGACCCTGTTAGCATTTAAATTTTTATTGAAAGGTCATGATGAGAAGGTGACGTGCTTTCAAAGTTGTGCCAGATTTTCTTGCAAGCATATTAGCTTGCTCTGATTAGGGCATATGCAGTAGCCTGGATCACTATCTGAACCATAAAACTTCTTTAATATTGTGAAGTCAATATCCTTGCTTTATGCCAAAAATGGCTTTTTAAGGCTTTTAAATCATGATTTATTGCCCTGAAAAAAAACAGCTTACTGTAGCATGTTTAACATTAGTTAATACTGATCTGGTAATGGTTTATATGGTCAAACTGCTATTATCAGTTATCACGGTGATAGCAATTTATCAGATGAATACATGGCCATGTTAGTTCATTAGTAACACCTTGTTAGAAAGTCTTGCTCGTCAGTTGCTTGCAGAGACAACTCAGTACTGCCAGATTTCCTCGAAATGAGGTGTAAAGAAACAAGCTGAATCAAGACATTATCACATGGACAAGTAACTCAAAAATGACTCTTTTTTCTTTTTACAAAATTTTCTTTAGCATTAGCACAGGACACAGGTACAATACAAACCACTGACACTGTACAATACAGTTCAATAACTCATAGGTAACTATACCGAGACTAAGCAGGAACAAATGAGTAGTATTATGTTAACACCTAATTCACTATTCTTATAATGACTAATGACTACTGAGTATTTACCAATTACTGCTAGTAATGATAAAGTAATGGGTGGGTTGTTCATTATGAACTAAACAATAATTACTGATTCTTATACAGTGTATATAAAAAGTCTACACATCCCTGTTTTTGTGATGTAAAAAATAAAACCAAGATAAATCATGTCAGATCTTTTTCCACTTTTAATGGGATATTGCAACCAAATTAAACAAAATTAATAAAATTAAAGTGAAAAAAGAGACACAAACATTTAAAAAAAAAAAAAAAAAAGAAAAAACTTAAACAATAATCTAGTTTCAAAAGTGTGTACATCTTTTTATAATGGGGCATGTGACTGTGCTCAAAATTAACCAATCATGTTCAAATTCATGTTAAAAGGTAATTATCATACACCTGTCATCTATGATGTGATTCTGGTTAACCACAAATAAATATCAGGTGTTTCTGTAGGATTTTCTCGACGTCTTATTGGTTTCATCTGACTGCTGAAGCCATGGTCCACAAAAAGCTTACAAAGCATGTATGGGGTCTTATTTTTTACAACGCAAATACTGCAAATACTAGCTAACTAGTCATTAGTAATGAGTTATCATATGTTTCATAATTACAATACTGTTCCAGATCATTGTAACTCTTTAAACTTCTAAGGAAGGACACAGTAACACTTTAGTCATAAAAGCATGCCTTTTTTATGTTTAAAATAATAAAGAAAAAACATTTATATTCTAGATACTGAAGTGTTGAAGTAGGCTACTTTGCATCAGATAGTAGTTCTTCAATAGGTAGGTAAGACTGATGTGCTTAATTAATTGGTAGTTAGCTACTAGTTCTCCAGGAGATAAATAAGATCCTGAAAGTATTTCTTAGTTCACAGTAAACTACCAAATATTTGCATCAGTATTGTAAATTACCAATCATGCATTTGACAGACAGTTTAATCTAATGCAAATTAAAATTAAGACATCAAACAATCATAGAACTGTTCAGATGAGGGTTCGGTCAGTCCAAGGATCTGAACTCATAATCTTCAAATCTCTTAGAACCTTAAACCCTGGGCTACCACTCAAATCCACTGAGTGATTCAGACACCAGATGATCAAGGCATTGCGGGGATCATGTGCTGAGAAGAGCATCACACAATCAGTAAGCTTCGATTGATGGTTATGAATGATAACAACAGAGATTTAATCTTGTATTGGCTTTTCCCTAGAGCAAAGTCATGCTATTAAGACAACACTCTTAAAGTTGGAACAGATTTTTGTGTAGGAGTGCTGTCATAAGTATAGACCCAGTTGGCTTGTTCTGTAACTATTATCATAACTATTATAAAGAAATAAATATCAGTTAACCTCATTTTATACATGTAAAGAACATGACTTGAAGAAATTGTTAGGATCCATGTGCTGGAGCTTTATTAACAATAATGTCCACAAACCAAAACCTGACAACAACGAACAGTTCAAGGTCAAACACAGTGATAGCAATATTACCAATTCCAGAGGACAAATTTAAAGAGTAGTCAAAAGTCAAGGCAGGGCCCAAACACAACAAAAGTCAATATTTCCAAGATCTAC
Source organism: Pangasius sanitwongsei (assembly GCA_037576675.1). Classification (NCBI taxonomy): domain Eukaryota; kingdom Metazoa; phylum Chordata; class Actinopteri; order Siluriformes; family Pangasiidae; genus Pangasius; species Pangasius sanitwongsei. The sequence continues at coordinate 21,006,669 of CM075008.1, forward strand.
ATGTTAAGCCAAATGGGTAAACGAAGGCACAAGGCAAGGGTCATACTCAAACAGCAAAACAGCATACAACAGCTCAAAAAGTAAAAACGTAAAAATTGAGTGTATGTAACCATGTGCTTTATATAGTGAGTGAACAGGAAGAGACTGTGACAACTGGGGAAGAGTATCTTGAATTCAGGGGAGGGTGACCTCTGGTGGCGTGGTGGTGAACTGTCCTAGACAGACGTGACAATATATCACATTAAGCTATTTAATTGTTGTTTTATGCCAAAAAGGTATGGTGGCAGAGAGATCCATAACACTACCAAATTACCAAGACAAAAAACAAAATTCAAAAACCTAAAACCAAATCTAACCACGAAACAACAAATTTTTGGGAAATGTTTTCTCACAATGGAAATGTTTTCTTATGACAAACAGAATGTGGCTGTCAGTTGGGGTTACAACAAGGTGCAAACCACTGGTAACATTCAAGAACAGGAAAGCCAGATTAGATGGTAAATGCCATATTTTTGTGGAACCTCTTAAAATAAAGCTGAAAGTCTACACTTCGATCACATCTTGATTGTTTTATTTCAAATCCATTGTGGTGGTGTATAAAGGCGAAATCACAAAAACGCTGTCATTGTCCAAATACTTCCAGACCTAACTGTATATACAGCTTCACTGAAACTGTGTTTGTTTATTTGGCTTAGATCTTTCTCAGATATTGGATGGTATGCTGAATGCTTTCCTTTAATTGTCTCACTGTTCACAACAACTGCATTATTAGAACATATTTCACTCAAATCACGATTGTTTTGATGTCATTAGATAGTCTCAGCAGCCAGACACAGATTTGTTTGTATGTAATTCTGTCATGCAACTTTGATGATTAAGAACCACTGTTTGAAAAGTTGATCCATAGCAATTCTAACACTTCCCTTACACAATCAAGTTTCACATAAAAAGAACATTCTTTGACATTTTTTTATGAATTTGAATGATCAAAAAGATAAGATAAGCTCAAAAGAAAAATATATATTTTCAGTAGATATAATTATATTCAATAGTAATGTGGGCAACATGATTAAAACATCATTGTTGAAACAGTGTGATCAAAGCAAGTGTATTGTACAACTGTCTAAGAACATCGGCCATTGCAAGTAGAAGAGTTTCAGGAAGAGAGCTTGAAAATCTTGAATCCTGAAATTCAATCTCAAATTCCAAGTTGAATTTGTTTGATCCCACACTGTGGATCTGTCAGTTCCAAAAAAAAAAGATATTACAATTATCAAACTCCACCCCGGACTCAGTATTGTACGTGTTCATGGTAAACTTCAAAAATCCTCATGTCATCAATGAAATAGCGTACAGCAGAAAAATCATATGTAACTTTTTTCAGCAGTAGAAAAATAAGTTTTCTTACAAAGATCCTCAACATACAGCCTTTTCTATTATAAACAAATACTATAAATAAGTAGCTAGCTAGCTACTATTACTATTATATGCTATTATATCTACTGAAAATCTAATCTGTGTTTTCTGATCAATAATAAAACTAGTATAATGGGCTATTTCATTTTCAAAAAGATGCCACCTTTCATCCCTGAAGAGCAGAATAAATACTTTTACCAATTGGTAGAAATACGGCAGATAGCAGCAGAAGAGAGAAATCATGATAAGTTTACACCTATATGAGAACTCGTTAAGTAACACGGGAAAGTACATTTCTCCACAATTTGATCACCTGCCAATTCCCACCCACTAGCTACCTCTCCCTTATTATACGACAGCTACATAGTTGGGATGGTGAAGGCTAACGCATGCTTCCTCCTAGACATGTGAAATCAGGAAACTTCCTCTTTTCAAACTGCTGCTGTCACAGGGCAACATAACACACTCAGAGTAAAGTGTTATCAGTCCTCTTCCACATTCATGAGCACACAGACAACCACAAGGGAAAGAGAATATACCATACCTCCCACCCAGAGAGCACAGGCTCTTGCTGTCATGACAATGGCATTATCGGGATTTGAGCTTGGTTTTCTGTTGTGCCAATCTGGAAGCAGGTAACAAGTATGTTTGTGGACACTTGACCATCACACCCATTTGTGGACCTTTGTATGTCTTTGTATGATGTAACGTTTCGATTTCCCTTCACTGGAACTAAAAGGCCGAGCCCAAACATGCTACAGCATAACAGTTCCCCCGGAAGATAAGATAAGATAAGATAAGATAAGGTGCACAAACCAAGCTTGCTAAAGTAGGAGTGGAAGAAGTCGAATGGCCTGCACAGAGCCCTGACCTCAACCCAATTGAACACCTTTGGGATGAATTGGAATGCCGACTGCACCCTAGGCTTTCTCACATGACATGGCATCAGTGTCTGATCTCAGTAATTATCTTTAGGCTGAATGGACAAAGCCCCAATGCCTTGTTACAAAATCTTGTGGAAAGCCTTCCCAGAAGAATGGGAAACAGCAAAGGGTGACTCAATCTGGAATGAGATGTTCAAAAAGCATATATGGGTGTGACGGTCAGGTGTCCGCAAACTTTTGGCCATTATAGTATAGTTAATATTAAAATCTGCAGTCATTCAGATTGACAAAAATTGTCACTCAGAAAAGGATAAGTCATTCAGATTGACAAAAATTGTTCCCTGGAAACACAGTCAGAGTAGAAACCACTTATTTACAAATCAACACCTACTGGAATGACAGGCTTGATGTTACTTGGCATCAGATCAAAAGGTAAAACAGTGGCATGGCCCATCCTTACCAAACAAAAACAATGTTAATGTGAAAGGATATGCTATAAACTTCCCAAAAAGCACACACTTGTACAACACAGCAACAAAAGTTTGTCTGCCGTGGTGTGTCAGAGAGTAGTTGCTTATTCTGGAGCACAGATCGTCCTTGAGATTAGATACAAACCAACTTTTATTCACATGACTGTTCTTCTGTGATCTTAGGAGAAGGTAATCTTGCGTTCGGTGACACCTAGACACAGCGGGACACGCCAGCTGTCCACTGACGCACAAAGGCATGCACGCACATGCGCAACACACACACACACACACACACACTCAAACAAATCTCTTTTCCTGGTAGCAGCGCTCCAGTGAGCAGAGGCAGAGAAAAGGCCTACACTTTTTATTGTATATGTCAGTGAGAGCTGCCACGAGTGTTATGAGAGCGTGAGATTGCACCGGTGTTTCAGCCTGTTGCATCAGCTTCTTGTGAGCAGTTTAGATAAAGTCACCCATGCTGCTGTTGTGCTCATCAGTAGATCATGTTCAGATGCCTTATGCCTTGATATGAGATGGCTGTTGTGTTCCTGGAGCCATAAGTCACGGAGAGCCAGTGACCTCTCACTCTGTCTCGCTGCTGTCAGGACAATATGTCAGCTTTCAGGCCTGACTGGTCAGCACATCTCTGGAAATTTCTCCTGCTTCTTATGCCACATAAGTGTCCCTGTCAAATACTCATTAAAAATATTTCATATAAAGGCAAGTTTTCAATGTTTCATGTAAACCTATTTGCTTGGGACCAAGAGGCCAGATGAAGTTTTCACCCAAAGTCGAGATGAAGAATTGTATCCAAAGTTGACTTACAGAAAGTTTTATTTCGTGCGTCGGCAGCAGAGTTACGGGCAGACACAGACAAAAAGAAGGCATGGGAGGGGTGTACATACTGTATCTCTGCATGCATGTGACCTTCTCCAATATGCACTGCGATACCAGTTTATTCTCAGCACACCTTTGACACTGACAGGGTAATGGGACATAAGTATGTAGCACTGTTTAAGGCACAGCAGCATTTTGAATTAAAATTTTCTTTTGATTTCTTCATCTACTGCTTGAAATATAATCACCAGCAGTGCTTGAAGTGGGAAAAAATTGTTAGTTAGTGTATGCGTTACTGTTTTTAACAATAAAGTAATTTTGAAGCAGTGAATATCAATCAGTCAGTGTTTGAACCATACAGTACTTTAATAAAGAACCCAGAATTAAGTAGACACAAACATTTCAATCATTTAAACATTCAAAGATGTTCAAATTTCCATAATTTTTAAGTTTGAGTATTTGACTTACTCTCATTGTGACACAATGTTAAATCCTTCCTTGGCTACATTCAGGCCAATTCACTCACACATGTTGCTGAAGTCTTTTTTTTTTCTTCTTCTTCTTCTTTTTGCAGTGGGTATGTTTCTATGAGCATTTCAGAGACAAAAGAGACGCCTCATTTTATACGAGCCTTTGCTGAAACATTTTACTGAAGTAGGGCCAGAGGCACACATCCTCAATTTCAACATTGCAGTCCAGTGGCTTATCCACCTTCAAACACACATGGATAGCTATAGTGTTAATTGCATAGTGTAGCATGAGAAGGCCACCACAGATGACAAAAGATTTTTTTTCTACACATGATTAAACATGATTTGACCCTTAACTGGGCCCATTTGATTGATTTATAGCATACAGTCATTGGTTGGATGAGACAAGATTTGAAATGAGTACTTTGAATATCTAAATAAAAATGTAAAAGTACGTTTTTTTCTTGGAATAGCCTCCAATACAAGTCTACAGTATGGGCTAATAAATACTGTCAATATGCATGTAGATAAAATATATGCCATTACATATAATTTGGATCCTGCTTGCATTTTGTAAAGTTGACAACGCTGATCCAAGACCAGCACCACACCAGACCAGAACAAGACCAGAACAACACTGATAAGACCAGCACCAGACCAGACCAGAACAAGACAAGAACAACGTTGATCCAAGACCAGCACCAGGGACACGAACTGCAAAAGTAGTCTTGACAGCTCTCTCAATGGTAACAAATGTATGTGCACATGAAGTTAGATCCAATAGCCTGCAGTGGGAAGGTAATAATTACTCAAGGCAGCCAGATCACTAAACATCCGACATAAGAGCTACACACTGGAAAACCGGTGAAGGAGACAAATGCAAGGCTCTTCAGTAAACTCTGGAGTAACATATTTCTCTCTCTCTCTCTTTCTCTCTCTCTCTCTCTCTCTCTCTCTCTCTCTCTCTGAGTTTGAGGAAGCTGGCCCTCCAGCCCAGCACTGGACCACATGTATTCATGAACATGAGGCTATGAGCACAACTATGGCACTTCATTTCCCTCTAACCCTTTCTCTATCCTTGTAAATAAAATCCATTCAAGGTCTAAATCATACCATTGGGTCTGGAGTTGCTCATCATGTTACAGTGTATGCAGAGAGACTGGAGAATTATTGAGAACTTTAGGAATATTTATATTAGACTTTAACATGATCCCACAAAAAAGCCTCTAATTAAAATTGGCAGTAATATTATTCATACATATATATATATATATATATATATATATATATATATATATATATATATAAATATATATATACTCTCTATATATATATATATACTGTCATGTGAAA